>JARHVA010000001.1:10755000-11102500 GCA_037957365.1 Torreya grandis | reverse complement strand
TAGTTTTAGTACAGAAGGAATAAATTTTCCCTCTTTCTATCCCTCTCTTGCTCTCTCTTTATGTATAAAAGGAATAATTTTGATTTAAATATCTTAAAATGGTTTAATTTTATTTGGTTCATAATTGACCTCTTTCACTTGTTGGTTTTATAGATGATGAGATATGTTATGGGTACCTTGCATCGATTAGAACAACATTTGGTTGATGTTGAAGTTTCATCCCAAGATCCAATATTTCCCCAATAACACCTAATTTAGAGACAAAGACTAGTGAGAACACATAGTAAAATTATTATTTTAACTTCAAGCAATGATACTCTACGTGATATTTATATTTGTATGTGCATCTAGATCTATCCATATATGTGTGCTCCATAGGATTATCCTTCACAGATGTATTCATAGTAAAGTAACCAAAGATAGTTGTTTAGATGGCACGAAGTGAGTCCAAAATCACCTTGTTGCAAAATTTTGTTCTTGGAAACTCTATCATTTTTCATATATCATTTTAATGCATTAAAATTTATTTTTGATATGTTGTGTAGGAGCCATAGTGTTCTAAGGTTTTGGTAGAGATGGTCCTTCACATGTTGAGAGGATAATGTATCCCTATAATGATTCATACATCACCCTGGTTCTACATTCGTGGTGATGAGACAATTTATTTGGAGGTAATGAGTAGCATGAGAGCTAGTTGTTGTGATAGGGGAATTTGTAGTCACAATCTATTTTGTTTGTCGATATGGCCCACATTGTATGCCTATATGGCATATTTTTTATATGTATAACATTGTTTAGATTATATCCTGATATGGCCAATTGTTTATGTCATTATGACATAATTTGGATACACACATACTATTTGACATATCTATGTGAATCATACATTGTAATGATTTGTGTATACATATTTACTTATTATATCTATCTTTTTTTTTTTATGTTGTTACATACATGTTATCCTTCTCAAAAGTATTAATAAATGAATAAGTTTTAAAGCATGGTTGTGTCAATGAATGAATATTTTAAATATTTGGCTTTCATGAAATTGATGTACTTTAATGTTATAATGAACACAGTGAAGTTCTTTTATTGTGCACATTTGTACGTTATGAATGTTGATTTATGCAATGGTTTCTTAGGATTATATTAGATTTCACATTAAATAAATAAATTATATTAATGTCCACAAATGACCAAAATAACATCAATGGGGCCAAAGGAAACAACCATTAACAATATAAAGTTCTAGGAAGAGAGAACCAAATAAAATAAAGTACAAAGATATTTTGCTTTTTCATATCATTGGAATAAATTTCAATTAGGCAATTTACTATTCATACAATCAATAGATCACATACTAATCATAACAAGTTCAAAAAATAGAATACATGCCACATAACATATCGCTTAAACATGAATCTTAAGCATTCACCTGAGGTGTAAGAGAAATCACATTATCCCTTATTATAAGAAATACAAATGAAGATAATTCTTAAGTATTAACTCTACAAATAAAATGTGGCATTCAAAAAGATTCAAACCCTGACACACATAATTAACAAGAAGGGATATCAACTCACAACATAAGCTTAGATTCATAATAATTTTTATATATCTTGTGTATTCATAACATGTGCATATAAAGATTATACTTTATATTATATGAACCTTCATTAGTAAATAATAACCAAATCTCAACTATGAAAATCTCCTCTAGGAGTGGGGAAGGCAAAGATGGAGGTTGGTTTTGTATAAATATCTATCCATTTCCCTTGCTTTATAGCATGTTTCTAGTTGGATACCTTATAAAATGTTTTATAAGATTTTGACTTTTTATATCAATGTGCACCTTTAAGAGGATCTCTCACAATAATCTAGTATATCTTATGAATCTCCACTTTCAAATCTTCTATAGATCTCTTCTTTGTTGGTGACTTTTGCATGAGTTAATATGAGTGACCTTGTCATGATGACAAACTTATTTAGTATAAGTACCTTATGTTATGTGTGTGTTCCATCTATGTGGTACCATACTTAGTCAAAAACTAAGGATTGTATCTTAGTGTGCACAACCTTGGGGTTATAACTCCACCATACTAAATTTTTTATTTGTCATCAAACATGATTAAACTAGATACATTCTCAATTCTTTCACCTTCATGTGTAGTCAAAACTTATATGACATTATTGAATATCTTTCTAAAAAATTTCCCATCACTCAAATGCTGTGACTATATTGGTCTTCATTTCCAAATAATTCTCAATGAAAATGTGAAGGGTCCCAAATTATTTTATATTATATTCATATTTCTTGGCAATGTGAAATAAATTAATTAATCCAAACAATAATGGGGGGAAAACAAAATCCTAAGAGCACATGTGTCAATGAAGATTGAAGACAAATATCATCAAAAGTTTATGTATGTGCCTAAAGTAGAGGAATCATATATTTTGATTCAATTTGTATGTGTATATATTTTGATTCACTCTCTTTCCCTCTCTCTAAGATAAATTTAAATTGTTGTTAGGATGCTTTCCTATAGTTGGAAATCTCTCCCATACCAACTTGCTTGTTTCTCTAACTAACTTGGGCAAGAATTGTAGGAGAACTATGAGGGGTAGAAATGGGTTGTCAACTCTTATAATTGTATGGATGATTATTTTAATCACTCATTTAAGGATTCGTTGCCACTCAAATTAGGGAGACATGACTGTGCATTTTCTCTTTCAACTAAATGTCTCTTAAGGGACTAAAATCTAGTCAGTGAGAGGTGTAACTTTTAACTCACTAGCCCAATCACTATTTATGTATATGCATTAAAATGGGTGTATAAAAATTATAATATCCCTTTCCTACTCTCCATCAATCCCAAAGGTTAAAATTTTTAGGCGTCTAGACACATCCCTTAATAGAATCTTCTCGTCCCTAAGTGTAGAAACTAAATGAACTTCAGGTGAGCATTGCAGGAGAACCACGAGGGGTAGAGATGAACCATCATCTCCTATAGTTGCACAAGTGAGTTAAATGATCATACCCTTGAAGATTTAGTTCTAATCAATATGCAAGATACACATTAGTTCATTTTTTATCATAGCCAAATGCCTTTTAAGAGATGAAAAGTTGGTCAGTGGGTTGAATATCTTTTGACTCATTAGCCCAATCGATGAACCATCTATATGAACAATTTGAATGGGTGTATAAACACTATAATTTCCCCCATACACTCTTCCTTGATCTCCAAGGTCAATATTTTTAGGTAATTAGATGCATTCCTTAAGACAATCTTCTCATCCCTGAGTGTGGAAACTGAGAGAACTTCAAACGAGCATTATAAGAGAATTATGAGGGATAAATATGAACCTTCAACTCTTTTAGTCACATGAGTGAGTCATATAATCACCCCATAGAGGATTCACTCCTATTTAGGATAAGGGAGACATAGTAATGAGTTTTCTCTCACAGCTAAATGTCTCTTAAGGGACCAAAAATTGGTCTGTTGGTTGCATATCTTTTGACTCACTGGCCCAATCAACGAATTATGTTGGGTTTTTTTAATTAATTCCACTATGGTGATGAAGCTTTCTCCCAAAAAGCTATTGCATTGGCCCTATCACTCAAGAGGTAATTCTCATGTGCTCACCCAAAGCACGTAATGAAAGACCAGTTCCTGAAGGCTTTGAAGCACAATTTTATGTTTGTTCATTTATTGTAACACAAATCTTAAGTTATTCAATACCATAAATATATAAATTTTATCCTTATTGCTCTAGATTTAACTACTACAATAACTAGGATCACCATTAGTATTCAATAGTTGAAATAAAAGAAAAAGATACCCATGACTTAGAAATAAAACATATTCATTATTCCACACTTAGAATGTTCACAAATCATCACACGATATGGAAAACACTAACTATTCATTGATTTCTTAACAAATTACAATACATAATGTTGTATCTATTCTCCAAAGGACCACACTCGTAAATGATTACAATAGGGGTTTTTCTACTTGTTTTGCCCTGACCAAGTGTCAATATTCTAACTATCGTGGACAAATGGCACACAAACTCCCAACAAGTTAAGAGTCATGGCTCTTAAAACTAGTTATTCTAATAGAATTAGGCCTCTGTGCCCCTAGATGCTTGATTTATGTTATGTTCTAGTGGCCAAGTATTCCATTCCTTGTGGACTAGTATATAACCTCTGATTAGTGGGGTCAAAGTGTCCTAATTGAGTTGCTCTTCTAACTGATCTTGCATCCCTCATGTTCCCCTAGTATTTTGCTTCTTATTTTGAGTCTTCTATTTTTGGGTCCCTCATGACACATTCTACCTTGACTGGGTCCTCTCGTGTTAGGTCTATTGTGCTATTGTCCTTCTGTCCTTGGCAAGTTTTATGCCAAGAGACTCCTACACACCATGGTCCTCTCACACACTACTGATACTTGCATAAAAAATGGACAATGGTCCCTTTACACTACATGCTAAAAATGGAACAATACTTGTACCAAATTTAGGGGTCAACATCACCCCATACTAAGTCCTTAGTATATCCCAGACTAAGCCACACTAGCATCTTCCAAAAATTTTGGCCCTTTCTACTTGAGTTCCTTTTTCAACCCATCCCAGTGGGATAATACATCGAGGACTTTGGTAGTTATTCGTTCAATGGATTTCTTTGTTTCTTTCAACTCCTCAAGCTGAGTCAGAGTCTCGATATTTTTCACCTATTCATTTACAACTACACTTGCTTCCTTCTAGATGTCTTCTAACTTAGAGACCTCCTTATCAAACTATCCTTAGAGTATGGTAAAACTTGCATTTATTTGTTGATATTGTTTTTTCCATCATATCAATGTCCTTGAATGTTTTTGTATGCTCAGTGTGGTCTTTTATTAATAGGGCAACATCAGTCACTTGCTACCTTAGGACCTCCTCATCATGGAGCTGGGATTCCACTATTTTATTTGGGCATGCTAGGCATGAAAAAATGTCATTCAAAATGGGTATAACCTCCCTGAATCTCTCCAAGGTGCTTTTTAAAATTTCTACCGTTGTATTGAATTATTCAATTATTTCCTTGGCCTCATCTATGGGCATGGGGTGCTCTTTATTTTTCTTGAGCAATAGCTCAACTAATGTTTCCAACTTCTTTATGGTGTCCCCATCCAATGGTACACCATCCAAAAGTGTTGGCTCCTCTTTCAAAATTATCTTATGTCTTGTATTCATATGCATGCCTTACCCCACACTAAAGGGGTTTGTGGTCCTCCACAAAAATAATCTAAGTACAGGAACTCATAATTACATAAAATAGTCATGTGCCTCAAGGGTAGTGCTTTTTATTAAAAGTAGTAAAGTCTAACCTAATGGCCTTAATCCTTATTGATTACAAAATTTGAACTAAATAGAATCATAATACGGCTGAAGTTGACTCCCATTATAATATCCTAAGAGGAATTTTCCATCCATTCACTTTAGCTAGCAAGCTTTGGTATGTCAAAATGTTATGAACTATAAATAGTCCATCCTAATAGATGCAGAGCTTCCCAAGGTGGTGTGCAAAATTGGAATCATATAGTATAACTTTCATGCCTGGAGAAAATACTTTATTCTTTAGATGGTGATCATGTCATGATTTCTATTTATGTTTCTCAACATCCTGACTCCAGTGGGTGAGGAACTGAGCCTCATCTAGTTTCATCAAATCATCGATTTGAGCTTCCAAAGAGGCTTCATCATCTAAGTTTCCCACACATGTTATCCAAAGAGATGGAACCAAGAACTCCACTGGCATGACCACTTCCTTTCCATATACTAGGTTGAATGGTGTACTTTTGTTGAGGTGCGTATACGTAGTTTGATAATCCCATAGTACTGTAGATACTCTATCATCCTAATCAGTCTGACCAACATTGTAATTTTTTGTCAAAGTGATACTGAAGATCTTATTGAAGGATTTAGTTATTCCATTGGCTTATGGGTGGTATGGTGTCATCTTTTGGTGTGTGATCATGAATTTAGCCAACAAGATGTGAATCATCTCATTGAAGAAGTGGGTGCCATGATTATTGTTGAAACGACATCCAAGTCATGTTATAATTTTTTCCTAGATAAATCATGTGGTAGTTTCTGCAGTATAGTCTTTTGTTGGCACTGCTTTAGCCTAGTGCATGAGGTAATCAATTCATGTGATGATGTACCAAGAGCTCATTCATCATCTTGCTAGAGTGATAGGCCCCATAAAGTCAATAGCCCATTTTTTGAATGGTTCTTGATAAGGAATAAGGTGTAATGGCATAACATCTCTTTTGTTTGGTTTTCCTATGCGCTAGTAGACATCACATTGCTTAACATAGGTATTTTCATCTTTGAATAAATTTGGCCACTAGAGTCCAATGAGCAACACCTTGCATATGATATCCCCTCCAGCATAATGTCCTCTAATAATACCTTTGTGGACCTTTCGAAGCACTTAAAGGCACTCATGTTGCATTACATAGTGGCAAAGCACCTCATCATGATCCATCTTATAAATATCTTCTATTATGAGTTGATAAGGTGTGGCATGGATCATAAGTTTTTTTTTCTCCTATGAAGTGAGGGAGTCAGGTGTGCAACCAGTGTTGATAAATGTTGTAATATCCTTCAGTTCTTCAAGTACCTAAGTAACTCAAAAGAGATGTATGTTAGGAAGATCATCTTCTATTGCATGTGGGGGTTCTCCATTTTCAATTTTGGATAAATGATCAGGTTTATAGTTGGTCTTCCTAGGCTTTACTATTATGGAAAACTATAATTCTTGGAAGAGAACAATCCAGTGGCAAATCCTTTCATGTAGTATTGTCTTGTTGACAAGATACTTCAAGGCTTCATGGTCTATATAGAATATAAATAGAGTGGCCAAAAGGTATTTCCTAAAATTTTGTAGAGCATAAACCATAGATAAAGCAATGCACTTAGTAGTGTTATAGTTTCTTTTAGCCGATGTTAGCTTCTTATGATCAAAGTAAATTAGGTGATCCAAGTTTCTTTCTCCTAGTTGTGCACATATTGGATCGACTACCATTCCAGATGCATCAACATGGACATGAAAATGCTTTGTCTAATTAGGGAATTACAAGATAGGAGTGGTAACTAACCTTTCTTTGAGTGTTTCAAAATCTCTTTTATAAGAATTAGTCCATATAAATTGTTCATTGTGCTTTAGAAGCTCTTCTAGGGGTGCAATAATATTAGCATAACCTTGAATGAAATTTTTGTAGTAGCTCATGTGTCCTAGGAAGGCACGTACCTTACATTAAGTTTTGGGCACTGGTAGATAGAGAATAAAGAATACCTTAACTAGATCCACCAAGAGTCCCTCCTTATAAATGATATACCAAAGAAGTACACCAAAAGGTGTCACAAATAGGCACTTTTTCAAATTTAAGGAAATTTTCAACACTCAACAATGCTCAAAAATGACTCACAAATTAGCACAGTGATCTTTGACCAACCCATACATAGTCTAATCATCTAATTAGACTTAGAGAAATTTATGGATAAAATCTTTGAAAGCCTCAACTGTTATCCATAAGAATACCATCAGGGCATTTTTCAACCCAAAAGGCATGACAATATAGGTAAAAGATCCCCATTCAGTAGTGAAAGTAGTCTTAGATTGGTCTTCCTTAGCTATTTGGACTTGATGGTACCCCAAAAACCCATCCATGAAAGAGTATACTTCACAACTGACAACACCTTCTAGGATTTCCTTTGTGAAAGGTGTTGGAAAAGGATCTATCATACAGGATGCATTTAAAACATAGTAATCTACACAAATCCATATATTCCCATCCTTTTTAATATTGATTACTGTTGACTGGCTGAAGCCAGCGGTGAACGGTCGAACGCCGCCCGAGGGCGGCGAACGCCCAGCACCCGCCCGCAGGCGGCAAAAACAAAACAGCCACCCGAAGGCGGCGAACAACAAAACACCGCCCGACGGCGGGGAAAACAAAACCCCCGCCCATGGCAGAAAACAAAACCCCTGAAGGTGGAAGCACCACCCTCCGGCGGTGAAGATGAAACCCCCGCCCGAAGGTGAGAAAAATAGAAACCCCGCTCCCCGGCGGGAAAGTGAAAAACGCCGCCCGACGGTGGGGAAAACAGAACCGCCCACCCACGGTGGGGAAAACAAAAGGGCCACCCATGCAGCAGGTGGAAAATTTGCCGCCCACAATAGGCAGCGGCAAAAAAGGGGCCGTAAAACACAAAAAAAGACCTGCCTAGCCGCTAAAGTAGACCGACACCCAAAAAGAGGAGAGTGATTGGCACGCAAAATGAGGCAACAAGCATGGTCTTGGTAGACTTATGACATCATCAACAGTGTTTTCCCTCTTCCCAATGAAGCTTCTCTTGTCTCTTCTGATATAAATATGCAGACTTGGTCATTTTAAAGGATCTTTTGACACTCTTGTAAAGAGCACAGCTCTGCAATTTCTCCACCTGAATCAATAAAAATACAATTTTTGCCTCCATCTTGGATGGATTTGCTGTGTATGCCATGAGTATTATTTGTGTTTAGTTATTATCTTCCATGCTTTCACAGGTAATACTAACAAACCAGCTATCTACAAGGCACCGGTTCTACAGCTGAAAGGAGAAGAGCAATACTTGAGAAGGACAGAACTGAGTAAGTTGCTTGCAAGTGTGCATTCCACAGCACCTCGATAAACCTCTATTATGTATTTTCCATTATAGCCTCCCCGTTAGTCTTAGCAGCCTGGTTCCTCTACCAGATGTGTAGAGTATACTTGCATTTCCTTTGATTCTGAGAGTGGATCTGGAAGGTCAACCTTTATTTTGGTGTATCACCTCTTTTAGAGTAGGTTGTTTGCTTTCTTGCACTTCCTTCCCTTTTCATCCCCCCAGTATATCTATATATCTATATTTTTGCATTGTCTGAAACAAATAGATACATCAGAGGGAACTAGCCCATACCTAGAGACTCTCCTCTCCTGCTTCGCCATCCCACAGGCGAGAGAGGAGTTTCCATGTTGCGAGGAGAGGGCAGGAATCCGTTCTCCTGCCGCTGGGTGCACTTTCCAACGTCAACAGTTTTGGCACGCCTGGTGGGACTATATTTTTCAATGCAATAGTATTTCAAGATTGATGTTGGTCCTGCTACAGTCATTTCAAAGATTTCCCAGCATCTGGCGACTCCGCTGGTAAGAGCTCAGTTCTTTATTTTTAAGACCAGTCACTTAAACTTCTATGCCAAAGGTTACCACAAGGTCAGCTTCAAGAGGGGTCCCTTTTGTTTTCATTGAGTTGCCTTTAAACTCTGCTAAAAGACTCAGATTTGGAAGAACTCGCCCTTATCCACTGGTAAATCCTCCTAGACTTGTTGCTAGGAACATCAATCCAGCTCAGCCACAGTTGCAGCCTGTTCTAGCCATGGCATTGCCTTTTACAGCTTTTTGTGGTGAGAGCCCCTTAAACCTCCCACGCTATGACCCAATTCTAGGAATAGCTTTAAAAAATGTGCCCTCTTTTGATGGAGTGGGACCTATTACAGTCGTTGAGCATATCAAGAATATTGCCAATCTTTGCAATATTCACAATATAACAAAAGAAAATATTGCCATCAGACTGTTAGCCTTGTCTCTGAAAGGGAAAGCTCTTGACTGGTACGGCACCTTGCCTGTGAATTCCATACATTCTTGGAATGAATTGGGCACCCATTTAACTGGTCATTTTGGGGAGAAAAGTGACGGTCTCTCTCTTGCTGAGCAGCTGACAACTATAAAAAGAGCTCCACATGAGTACATGCAGGACTTTAATACGCATTTTCAAAAGACTTGGGATAGAATTCCCATCCTGGTAAGGCCGACCCCCAGCTACGCTTTCTTGTACTATTTAAAAGCATTAAATAATGACATTGCTATGATGATCCAATCTATCGGAGGACATATACTGCCGGCTGCATATGACATTGCCATTGCGGCCAAAAATTGCTTGATTCAAGCCAAAAAAATTGCCCCTAGGCCTCATATGCCACTTTTCCCAAAACCGATGTGCCCAATTCGGGCTGTCGCTCCCATAATTGCTCCCCTACCTATCATTGAGAAGCCAGCTGCTTTTCCATCCAATGAATTAAATGAAGTTAAGGGCCTGTTGCAGAGCATGTCAAATGAACTTGTTGCCCTTAAAAGGCAGCAAGCTCAAAGCAACAAGCCAAACCAGGGTTATCAGAATTATGGCCATGCCCCTAGACCCCCCTTTCAAAACTATAACCAAGGCCAAGGGCAGATTACTACAACCAGGCCTTATCAAAATTATAACTCAGGCCCCTTTTCGTCATCTAAAGCCATGGTGCCTACTCAGAATAATCTAGTGCAGGAGCAGCCAGGTTGTTCAACCATGGGACAAGGTCAAGAGCAAGCTGCCCATACGAATGACATGATGAATTTCTTTCAGAATTCAAAAAATCAAGCTGCTAATTTTTCTCAGTTTTTTGAGTTTCCAGCCCAACCCAACACAAGTAACAATCAAACTCAGCCAGATTCTACCCTGATAAATCATGAAGAAGGGGAACTCTGTGTAATTAATCATGGGGGCGCTGTAGACAATCAGGTTGATTATGTTGCAGCCAATACAAAATTAAAAAGAAGAGCAATTGGAGAAGTGCAAGCTTCCCCTCAGGCAGCAACGAATCCTCCATCACACCCTTTTCAAAAGGCCCCAATTCCCAGACAACCATTTGCACCTCTAGCTCCCCAGTCTACAGCTCCAGCTGGGATCAGCCCAAAGGAAAGTACGAAGGGGATCAGCCCCCAAGTTAATATAATTGATCAAATGAAGAAATTGCATGTGAGCATTTCTCTATGGGATTCATTGTCTCTTCCGGGACAAAAGGAGGTATTGAAGAAAGAATTGCATGAGCTAGATCACCAGGCCATCCCAACAGACACTAATAACGTCCTAATGATGAATGGGCAGCCTTCTGCTTCAAGTCAGGTAAAGAAAGAAGGAAAGACTCCCCCTTTTTATGTATCTTTGATCATAGGGGATTTCTTAGTACATAATTGCATAATTGATAGCGGGGCCAACACTTCAGTAATGCCCAAGTGCATTGCTGATAAGATGGGGTTAAAGTACGAAGCCATGAACAAGGGAGTCTTGCAACTAGATGGGACACTTGCAAAGACAATTAGGATCTTGAAAGGATTGAGTTTAACATTGCATGCCTACCCGACATTCTCAATCCCCCAAGATATAGTGGTAGCGGATGTTCCTCCATATTTTGCAATCTGTTTGTCTAGGGACTTTACGTCCAAAATAGGTGGTTATCTAGCAGCGAATTGGTCATATCTAGTTTTTAGAACCAAATACGGGACCAAAGTGAAAATTGAATCCGAGCCACTCTACAAGGACCACCTAGAGCCCTATTCACCCAAGGCAGCGAATGTCAGTTACACTATCATTGATCCAGAAGACTCTCAAACAGACAAGTCCTCATCTTCTGCTCTTGAAGGAGTCGCAGATCTACTCTTGGATGAGTGGGGAAGCGATAACTTCGAGCACGATCCTTATAAGTTTATTGAGGAGGCAGACCTTGGCGTCTATTACTTGCATGAAGAAAGTGTTGTCATGCCCAATATAATGAAGGAGAACAAAGAAGACCTTGGCCTGTGGCAGCTATACTTCGACGGTTCCAGAAGCAAACTAAGCGTTGGTGGTGGGGCAATGTTAATCTCCCCTTCTAAAGAAAGGTACTTTTTAGATTTATGTTTCCAGTTCTCTTGCACATGTAATATTGCAAAATATGAGTCTTTGATTCATGGACTTGAGTGGGCAAGAAAGAAGGGGATTAGGAAGTTGCAAATCCTAGGGGACAGTGAATTAATTGTGAACCAAATAAGAGGCCTAAACCTGACCAAGAAATCCTTACTGAAGTCTTACAAGCACAGAGTCTGGGATTTGATGGAAGATTTCCTTGCTCTTAACATTACCTCGATCCCCAGAGAACAGGATAAGCAGGCTGACAGGTTGGCAATTGTTCGTGCCCAATTTGATGTTTCAAAAGAAATAAGCAGGGGTTGTGGTTCGCGCCATTTAAAGGTGGTGGTTTGGCCTTCAATTCCAGACAATATTACAAATTGGCAGGTCTTCGAAAATGACCAGCATATAGCTCTTTTCCTGCAAGAGGAAGCTGAGTTTGCGGTCCACAATCAAGCAAAATTGCAGCAGCAATATGGAAATTAGATTGTTCAATTGAAGAACAATAAACTCCATAAGGGTCTGGTCACACTTGAAAGTATTTTCAATGGAGAGGACCAACTAAGAGATGACAAAGCATGCATCACTACCAAAGAGGAGAATTATGAAAAAGTTGAAATCTTCAAGGACAAGTTGTTGGCACTCGGTAAGGTCTGCACGTTTCAAGAAAGGCAAGCTTTCATTTTGCTATGTCAGGAGTTCGCTGACGTCTTCGCCTGGAACTATAGCCACTTGAAAGGTTTCGATCCAAGACTCGCCCAGCACACCATTGAATTAGAGGAAGGTGCAAAACTAGTCACACAAAAATAGAGACCTGTTAATCCGATGATCAAGCTCCTTATGCAGAAAGAATTGGTCAAGTTGATTGAGTCCGGCATTATATTTCTGATTAAACATTCCTCATGGTTGGCCAATTTGGTTCCAGTTAGAAAGAAAAATGGGGAGATTAGGCTGTGCGTCGACTTCAGAGACCTTAATAAAGTCTCTTTAAAAGATCATTATCCCCTTTCGAACATGGAACAAATCCTCTAAAAGGTAACTGGTTTCGAACGTTTCTCCCTCCTGGATGGTTATTCGGGATATAATCAGATTCTGGTGCGGGGCTGCGACCAATACAAAACAGCCTTCACCACTAAATGGGGAATGTTCACCTACTAGAAAATGCCTTTCAGGCTA
Organism: Torreya grandis; assembly: GCA_037957365.1. Classification (NCBI taxonomy): domain Eukaryota; kingdom Viridiplantae; phylum Streptophyta; class Pinopsida; order Cupressales; family Taxaceae; genus Torreya; species Torreya grandis. Next base: position 11,089,552 of record JARHVA010000001.1, on the reverse strand, counting down.
TCCAATGCTGGTGCTACTTTCCAGCAAGCCATCGACATGGCTTTCAGTGGTTTGATAGATAAGAACGTGTTGGTGTACCTCGATGATATAACGGTTTTCTCCAAGGAGGCGAGACAGCATATGAAGCACCTCAGGTAGATTTTTGAGAGGTGCAGGGAATTTGGCATCTCCCTAAATCCAAAGAAATGTGTATTGCAGTTCATGAGGGGAAACTTCTTGGCCACATTGTGTCCAAGGAAGGTTTGTCTATTGACCCTGAAAGAGTCCACTCCATCCTGGAGATGTCCCTACCAAAGCACAAGAAAGGCCTGCAGAGTTTCTTTGGCTGGATAAATTTCATTCAGAGGTTCATTTCGAATTTTGCTGAAATAGTTAAACCCCTAACCTCCTTGCTAAGGAAGGGTGAAGAATTCAAATGGACAACGCCAAGAAAAGATAGCTTTGAAGCTATCAAACAGGCTTTGACCCAAGCTCCTGCTCTAATCATCCCTAACTTCAATAAGGACCTCAATCTCGATACCTTCAGCAATGGAGAAGTAATATCTGCTATGCTTACCCAAGCAAACAGTAATGAACTCGAGCAACCACTCGCCTTCTTCAGCCAAGGGTTAGAGGACTTTGAAATCAAGTACACCTACGTGGAGAAGCAAGTCCTGGCAGTGGTGCACAGCTTGAAGAAATTCAGATATATGTTATCAAACAGCAGGATCCATCTCATGGTTCCACATCCTGGCGTCAAGGATTTCTTGACCAATCGAGACTTAAACAAGAAAAGAGCAGGATGGATCACCAAAGTGATGGAGTACGATATAGACATCAAATTCACCAAGTTGGTGAGAGGAAGGGGCCTGTGTGAACAACTAGCAGCAGATTTGAAGCAAAGGGGTGAAGACAACTTGTTGATTCATGACGCAGCCACTGCAGAAGAACCAGCTATCATAAGAGATTGGACGTTGGACATGAGGCATTTCCTTCTTACGGGCGAATGTCCACAGGGTCTCCGTAAGGCCAGAAGAAGGTATTTTAAACTTCAGTCCCTTCCCTATGTTTTGAGTGATGGAGTATTATTTAGGAAGGATCTCTCCGGGGTTCTCTTGAGATGCATTGACTCCAGTCAGGCTGACAAGGTATTGGCTGAGTTTCACGATGGGCCAGCAGGCGGCCATTTCGCCCCTAGGACCACAGCAGCAAAAATAATGAGAGCTGGCTATTTCTGGCCCACTCTCTTCAAGGATACCATGCCTGGGTAAGGAAGTGCCAAAAGTGTGCACTCTTTGACGGAAAGCAGCGATTGGCTGCCATGCCCCTACAGCCCATTCAAGTTGAACAACCATTCATGCAGTGGGGCCTAGATTTCATAGGGATGATCAATCCTCCCTCCAGTGTCGGACACAAATGGGTCTTGACTGCTACAGATTATTTCACCAGGTGGGTGGAAGCCATTGCTTTGAAAGAAGTGAACGAGAGCGCAGTCCTGGATTTCTATGAGGATTTAGTGACAAGGTTTGGGGTCCCAGCCACCATAATCTCAGATAACGCCTTGGCTTTTCTGGGAACCAAAACTAGTGAATGGGTGCTAAGGTATGGTATATACCTCAGCACTTCATCAAATTACTACCTGCAGGGGAATCGGTTGGCTGAGTCCACTAACAAAAATCTGATCAGGATTATAAAAAGGACCATGGAAGAAAATAAAAAAACTTGGCATGCCAAGTTGAAAACAGCTCTATGGGCCGATCGAATCACTCAGAAAAGATCAATCGGAAATTCTCCATATACGCTTGTGTATGGAAGGGAAGCAAGGCTTCCTATCTCACTCGAATTTCCAGCACTGGACCTCGCTCATCAGCTGCAGCTAGAAGAAGGAAGCAGCATGGATGTCAAATTGTGTGAACTAATGGAGCTCCAGGAGGTAAGGAATCAGGCCATGGTCTTTATGATCAGTCGCCAATAACAGGTGAAAAGACATTTCGACAAGAGATCTTCATCAAAAAGTTTCATCGAAGGAGACATTGTCCTAAAATGGGATGAAGATAGAGCTAAGCCTGGAAAACATGCAAAATTTGATGCCCTCTGGAGCGGTCCTTACATGATTACTCAGTGCAAGCAGCATAACGCATTTCAGCTCTCCAAGTTGGACGGTGAAGAATTGCGTATCCCAGTCAATGGGATACATCTGAAGCATTGCCACTGAATTTTGGTTCAACTGTACATAATTTTTCTTGTTTTCCCTAAAGTGTAGTTTGCACAGTTAGTTCTTTTTTTTAGCTTTGTGTGCTTCCCTTTGTTAGGGGGTAAATTCTATGTATTTGATTCTGGGATCTCGAAGGCTATTGTGAAATCTCTTCAAAGTCACCATCCGACTCTGCACCCAATGGATATTTAGAGGCAACTGGGTTCTAAGCATAGCAGGCACGCTTCCCTTATGAGTCACCAATTTGTTGACCGGCCGAAGCCACCGGCAAACAGCCAAACGCTGCCCGAGGGCGGCGAACGGCCGAACGCTGCCCGAGGGCGGTGAACGCCCAACACCCACCCGCAGGTGGCATAAATAAAATGGACGCCCGAAGGCGGCAAACAGCAAAATGCCACCCGATGGCGAGGAAAACAAAACCCCCACCCACGGCGGAGAAGGTGGAAACGCTACCCTTCGACGGCAAAGATGAAACCCCCGCCCAAAGGCGAGAAAAATAGAAACCCTGCCCCCCCACGAGAAAGTGAAAAATGCTGCCCGATGGCGGGGAAAACAGAACCGCCCGCCCACGACAGGGAAAACAAAAGGGCCGCCCATGCAGCAGGCGGCAAATTTGCTGCCCACAATAGGCAGCGATAAAAAAGGGGACACAAAACACAGAAAAAGACCCGCCCAGCCGCTAAAGTAGACCGGCATGCAAAATGAGGAGAGTGACTAGCACGCAAAATGAGGCAACAAGCATGGTCTTGGTAGACTTATGACATCATCAACAGTGTTTTCCCTCTTACCAATGAAGCTTCTCTTGTCTCTTCTGATATAAATACGCAGACTTGGTCATTTTAAAGGATCTTCTGACACTCTTGTAAAGAGCACAGCTCTGCAATTTCTCCACCTGAATCAATAAAAATACAGTTTTTGCCTCCATCTTGGATGGATTTGTTGTGTATGCCATGAGTATTATTTGTGTTTAGTTATTATCTTCCATGCTTTCATAGGTAATACCAACAGACCAGCTATCTACAAGGCGCCGATTCTGCAGCTGAAAGGAGAAGAGCAATACTTGAGAAGGACATAACAGAGTAAGTTGCTTGCAAGTGTGCATTCCACAGCACCTCGGTAAACCTCTGTTATGTATTTTCCATTATAGCCTCCCCATTAGTCTTAGCAGCCTGGTTCCTCTACCAGATGTGTAGAGTATACTTGCGTTTCCTCTGATTCTGAGAGTGGATCTGAAAGGTCAACCTTTATTTTGGTGTATCACCTCTTTTAGAGTAGGTTGTTTGCTTTCTTGCACTTCTTTCCCTTTTCATCCCCCCCAGTATATCTATATATCTATATTTTTTGCACTATCTGAAACAAACAGATACATCAGAGGGAACTAGCCCATACCTAGAGACTCTCCTCTCCTGCTTCGACGTCCCATAGGCGAGAGAGGAGTTTCCATGTTGTGGGGAGAGGGCAGGAATCCATTTTCCTGCCGCTGGGTGCACTTTCCAGTGTCAATAATTACCATAGGACTCGCCCATTTAGATTTATCAATAGAAGTAATTCCTTTGATGCGGAGAATGTTATCGATCTCCTCTTTTACGTGTGCCTAGAGGTTAGGATTCATCCTATATGGACATTTCTTCATGGGGTGAGTGTCATCAATCAACTTTATGTGCATCATCCTTAGAGAAGGGTGAACCCCTTTTATTTTACTATAATTCCTTAGAAATACATCTTGATACTATTTTAGTAACTCAAAATCTTGTGAGATCTTTATCTCCATCCAATAATTTCTAATTGTATATATCTTAGGCTCTTGCTTCGAGCCAATGTTACATTAGATAGTTTGAATGGGCCCATGATAAGGTTTGTCCATTGGAGAATTTATGTCCTAAAAAATTTGTAAACCAATACTTATAGGGACATCTAGATGGTTAGTCAAGGGGTCGAGTGAGGTAGATATTTCACCTTCATCCACTTGGAAGATGAGTTTTTGCTTTCCCAAGTAGATCTCTTCATGGAATTCTTCATTAGGAACTATCGATGGTGCAGGAACTAATTATGTGAGAGGATCAGTGACTAAATGCAAGGGTTCTTTAGGTTCTTAATGAATATGGCATAGGTGGACTTTGATAGGACTTTGATCTCTAATGATTACTTCACACATGACTTAAAGGATGAGGCACAAGTCCACCCTTGGTGAAAATCAAGAAAGTGCCAATGTCATGTTCTCCTTTAATAACTACCAGAACCTTGTTCCCATGTGCCTTTATTCATGAAAGTACCAAGCTTGTTCCCAAGTAAAGAAAGTCCCATAGAATGTATGGACCCAGAGATACTCTGGTAAGAATGTTTCCTTAGCTCACCATATCGACTCACAAGCTTCAATGTGAGGTTTAAGTGCTACATGCCACTAGAAATAAGTGTGCCTCTAATTTTATTATCATGGTGAAATCTATGATGTAGAGAAACTCACACTTGATCCCAATACAAAGGGCACTCTTTATGATTATGCCATGATCTGGTAGCGGTACCATCAAAAATGTGATTTAAAGACCTCATCCAATTATTTTCATTATCATAGAACTCTTTGAGGTGCTAGACAAAGTCACGCACCTCCATTTTTCCTTGGAACTATGGAGCTTCATCAATTCTCTCTAGCAGTGGTCCCTCTAATGGCCCTCTCAGTTCTAAACCCATGAGGTGCATAAATTTGTGACATTTAGGGAGCTAGCGTGGGATGTTTTCTCCTTTATTTATAGTGCTACATAATCTTCTAGTGAGATCATAGTCATCATGGGCCCAAAAGTTGCAAGAATTACTTGTAGTATCTGAGATAGACTAGTTGTCCATCCACTAGAGAATACCATCTGGTGTTGGATCATGTTTTCCATCATTTCAAGCAATCACATTAGATAAGTTATTGATGTCTTCATCAGCATTCAAGGGCTTGATATAGGGAGGTCCCTATGCTTGGTGTAAAGGTATTACTATACACTTATCGGTATTCTCAAAGCTAATGTATTAGTTTTTAAAGTTTAAATCTACATGATTCTCATAGCACCAAGGCCTTCCCAATAAGGATGGATAGTTATTAGCTTCTGACAATTCTAAAACCTCAAAATCTGATTTGAAAGGAACCCCAAGTATGTCGATGGTGGCATTTTTTAGGACTCCAATAGGATGTGCTTAAGTCTTATTCACCATGAACAAGACATGAGGAGAGGGATATAGGGTTGGACTAGACATTTTTTTCCAAGCATCTTTAGTGAGAACATTAACTTCCATGCTAGTATCTACTAGAATATCTCAGATTACCCATCCATTGATAGTAGCATTAACTAATATCTCTCCATATTTCGGGGAAGAGGAACTAGGACTTTTTTGAGGTTAGGCATGATTTAAATAACAATCTTTGATTTTCCAACTAAGGTGAGGGTGGAATTCACTTGGTATGTGGGTTTGATTTTTAAGCCAAGTGTTGAGTTGGGGAACAATGTCTTCATAAAACATACATTTTCATAGTTCCTAAAAATTATCCCACACCACTAGAGGTTCAACTTCCCTTTGCACTGTGGCATGTTGTGTGACATCCTTTTCCTTGAGGAATTGAATCTCACCTTAGAGATATCACACAAGTTCAATTGTACCTTGAAGGACTTTTTTTGTTATTGTGCATCAGGGTACTTCCTTGCCTGTGGTTCTTCTTGATGTAGCTTTTTGATCGGGTTCACTATGGATTGAGTTTGACCCTCATTATGAGTGTTGATATTTACCTACTACAATATGGGGATGGGTTGTCATGCACACCATTATTTTTTGTCTATGTGAATCATGTTGGCACCCTTTTCATTGTGGTCCTTAGTGATGGCTGCATATAGATCAAGACACTCTTCCAGTCGATGGTCCTTTTTATAAAATGCACAGGTTGGGTACTATGGGCAATCCCTTTGATAGTGGTCTAGTGACCCACATTTGTAGCAAGTTCTTGGTGTAAAATGGCCACCACCTCATCCTCATGCTCTCCCTCACCCATGGTATCCATCATTGTCTTGGGTATTTGTGACCAAGGTTTAGTACATGTCACATACTCAAGCCTCATTAATATCACTAATCAATTAGTAATCATTAGTGTCATGTGTGTAGGCATCACAAATCTTACAATACTTAGATATCTTAGTGTTTGTATCCCATTGCAAAAGTGGACAAGAAAGGACATCATGTTCCTCATGATATATCTCACAAGTTTGTTTCTATACTGCACAAATGTTCTTATGCAGGTAGTTGTTCCTTGTATGCCCTTTAGTCTCACAGTCAGTACACTAGACACCACTATGTTTCTCATGTGCATTGTTTGACATCAAATTTTCAAGTTGTGATGCCATGGATGTTATATGTGCCTCCATAAAGGGACTAATCTTAGTATCTATACTTTTAACTACTTTAGCGAGGAGGCAAGCTTCCAAAGCCTCATGCACGCTTATGAAGGTTCTTTGTGACAAGGTCGATCAAAAAGGTAGAAATAATCCTCCCACAAACCATTATACATGTTGAGCAGGATTGATTTCAAACGATAACTTAGAAATTAAGGTTTTGAATCATGCATCATATTCACATATGCTCTCTATAAATCCTTTCTTTATGTCTTTCAACACTGCTCAAACTTAAGAATGTCAAATTTATGTAGAAAGGCTGCCTTAAGCTGGTCATAATCAACCACTACTTGATGAGGGTCAAATTTTTGATACAATTTATGTGTGTGCTCTAAAAGTGTGGTTGTAAACTGCATTCCCTTTTGCTTAGAAGACATGATGTCATGCACTCTCCAAATTAATTCACACTTATGAACATGATCAGTTGTATTCTCTATCCCATAGTATTTTGGTAAATGAAATGTCATCTCATAGTAGACCGTAATGGGTTTTGGTTGAGTAGGTGGTTGTTGGGAAGACCCAGCTCTAGTTCTAGGAGGGGGTTTGCTTCCTTCAGTGCCTCCTAATCCTCCTCCAACAGCTCATTAGTAGTGCCCATGGGAAGAGGCATGGTAGAGGGTTGATTTCCTAAGTTTGGGCCTATATTCTAGCTTTGAGGGCTAGATTTACAATGAATCCCAAGTTATGCCATAAAATTACCTTGAAGAGCAAAAGATAATGTAGATTATGGATGATCACCTAATGGCATAGTTTCAGTCTCCCTTACATGTTTAATTTTTGACTATGTGTTGTCTGTATCCCAATTCTATGTATGTATTATGTCTAACTCAAAGGCATGAACATGCACTATGGTGGGGGAGCCTGGTTTATTTTTACTTGGTTCCTCAATTCTTGAAGTCTAGCTTGGTTCTCCTTTGCAAGATAGAAGTGGCAAAGAATACGGCTATTCACATCACTCTTTGAGGTCTCCTGATCTCTTCTCACATCGCTAACTCCCATAATCCTCTATCTAGCTTCATCATACTTTCATTTCTATAATGTTCATTATCTTGCTACCATGTTGAACCCATAATCCTCAATCAACTACTAGTATCCCCTTCCAATTGGGTGGCTCATGCACAAGATATTTTACCCTTCCATGGGTAGAGTTTCCAATCCAAGGTCAACAATTAGCTTCTTAACTTCAAAATCAAACAATGAGAGGTAACGTCCCCTCAAATCTTTTAGAAATTGTAACTTCATCTCCTTAGGACATGAATAGGTGGTCACCACATACTCCAAAATGTATCTATTCCAAATACCTCTCCACCAATAGTTAACCGCTCACATCTGGGGAACTCTAAGTCATGCTAAACTCCTCTGCCATTCAAGTGTCCATGATTGCCTTCATCCAAGATTTTAGGATCATCCCATAGCATATGCTAAGATCCAAGAATGAAAGATAATTGGGACCTTGGAAAAGAAAGTCTCATACAGAGACCTATAGACAGTTTGTTCTACCCACTATCATGCAGAAATTCCTAGTTCAAGATATGAAATCACAAAATTATCTTCAACACTGGTAACCCATTCTTCAATATTCTCTAATGTAATGTGCTCAAAAATTTCCCATGTTCATGCTCTAATTATTTTGGGTCCTGGTAATGGAACCAAAACGTTGGGTTATTTTAATTAATTCCACTATGGTGCTGAAGTTTTCTCCCAATAAGCTAGTGTGTTGCCCCTATTATATGAGAGGTAAGTCTCACACACTCACCCAAAGTACGTAGTGAAAGATTAGTTCTTGAATGATATAAAGCACAATGTTATATGTTTGTGCATTTATCGTAACACAAATCTTAAGTTATTCAATACAATAAATATACCACTTTTATCCTTATTGTTCCAAATTTAACTATTACGATAACTAGGATCACCATTACTATTCAATAGTTGCAATAAAAGAAAAATATACCTATGTTTTATAAATAAAACATATTCATTATTCCACAATTATAATTTTCATGAATCATCACACAATATGGCAAACACTAACTATTCATTGATTGCTTAACAAATTACAAGACAAAATGTTGTATCTATTCTCCAAAGGACCATGCTCACAAATGATTACAATAGGGGTTTTTATACTTGTTTTGCGCTGACCAAGTGTCAAGTTTATAACTATCATGGAAAAATGGCACATGGAATCCTAATAGGCTGAGAGTCATGGCTCTTATAACTAGTTGTTCCTATAGAATCGGGCCTCTGTGCCCCTAGATGCTTGCTCTATGTTATGTTCTAACGGCCAAGAATTCCATTCCTCATAGGATGGTACATAACCTTCAATCAATGGGGTTGAAGTGTTTTACTTAAGTTTCTTTTATAACTACTCCCATGTCCCTCTTGCTTCATTTCCCTTGCACTCCCCTAGTCTTCCTCTTCTTGTTCTAAATCCTTTGTTCTTGGGTCCCTCGTAACATGTTCTACCTTAACTAGGTCCTCTCATTCTGGGTCTCCTACACCATTATCTTTCCACACTTGGTAAGTTACATGCCATAATAATCCTACACGTTATGGTCCTCCTACACCATGGTCCTCCCATGGTATGCTGGTACTTTCCTAAAAAATGGACAATGGTCCCTCCATGCTACGTGCCAAAAATGGAACAATACTTGTACAAAATTTAGGGGTCAACAAACTATCTATACAAATGAATCTGAATGGGTGTTTAAATGATTTAATAAACCTCATCCTCTCTCTTTTAAGCCCTGGGATAAAAAAATTTAGTCAACTGGGCACATCCCTTAAGAGAATCTTCTCATCTTTGAGTGTAGAATCTGAGTGAACTTCAAGTGAGCATTGTAGGAGAACAATGAGGGGTAGAGATGAACTATCAACTCCTAAAATTTCATATGAGAGTCTTATGATCACCCCTAGAGTATTATATCCCACTCAAGATGAGGGAGACATGGAAATGAGTTTTCTCTCGAAGCCAAATGTCTCTTAAGGGACCAAAAGTTGGTAAGTGGGAGGTGAATCTTTTGATTCGCTAACCCATTTGATGAACCACTTCATAGACATGTCTAGATGGGCATATAAATGTTTTAATCACCCCACTCAACTCTTATTTAGACCTTGGGGTTGAAATTTTTAGGCATTCAACCATATCCCTTAAGAGAATATTCTCATCCCTGAGTGTAAAAAATGAGCGAACTTCAAATGAGCGTTGCAAGAGAACTATGAGGGTAGAAATGAACTGTTAGCTCTTATAGTTTCATGGGAAAATATTATGATCACACCTAAGATTATTATTTTCCACTCAAGATTATAGGTACATGTTAATGATTTTCCTCTTGTATCCAAATATCTCCTAAGGAACCCAAATTTGGCTAGTGGTCATGTATCTTTTGATTTATTATCCCAATTGATGAACCATCTTCACAGGGGTCTCTAGATGGATGTATAAATACTTTAATTACCAACATCCACTATTTATTTATCCCTAAGGTTAAAAATTATAGACAGATAGATGTATCCCTTAATATAAGTTTCTAATCCCTAAGTGTAGAAATTAATTGAACTTTAGGTGAGCATTATAGGGTAATCATGAGGGGTAGAGACAAAATATCAACTCCTAAAATTGCACGATAGAATATTTTGAGCACCCCTAGAGGATTATTTCCCACTCAAGATGAGGGATACATGGTAATAATTTTTCTCTCACAGCCAAATGTCTCTTAAGGGACCAAAAGTTGGCTAATGGGTGGCATATATTTTGACTCGCCATCACATTCAATAGTTGTCTTCATAGGCACATCTGAATGGGAATATAAATGTTGTAGTGACCATCCTATAATATATTTTGGGCCTCAAATTCAAAAATTATAGTTGGTTAGACACATCCCTTAAGATAATCTTCACATCTTTGAGTGTATAAACTGAGCAAACTTTAGGCAAACATTGTAGGATAAATATGAGAGGTAGAAAGGAACCATCAACTCATAAATGATTCATCTGAGCACCTCTTAGAGTATTCTCTACTAATCGAGATGAGGGAGACATGGCAAAAAAAAATCTCTCATAACCAAATATCTCTTGTGGGACCAAAATTTGGTCAGTGGGTCACATATATTTTGATTTGCTAGCCCAATCAATGAACCATCTTTGCAGACATGTCATGATGGGTAGAGATGAACCATTAGCTCTTATAGTTTTAGGGGAAAGTCCTATGATCCCCTTGATAGGATTCTCTACCACTCGATATGAGGAAGAAAATTATTTACTCAACATGTATTATCTTTTACTTTTATCTTTGTTTCAAGAAAATAATCTTCTTTACTCATAGCACCAACCAAGTGAAGGTGAAAGATCATCTGGTACCCCTAACCTACGTTAAATTTGTTAGTAAAAAAATCAAATAGAAATAAACACATAATGAAAAAATAATTCTATATTTAAAATGCACTAAATAAAATAATTTAACTTTATTAATTTGAAATTTTGGATGCATTGAATACTAATCTTACCAAGTCAATCCAACGTACCTTCAGGATCAATTCTAAATTTAAGTGTTTCAAAAATCGCTTCATGCTTAGATTCATGAACTTTCCAAAAACTTTTGTTGTGAGGATTTATATGTAATTTGATCATTTGAATATTTTTAATGATAACCAAATTTGAATAATAAAACATCATCCTATGTGTTTCAAAGTCCTCAAATAACCATTGATTTACTTTTTTATGAAAGTATCTACGAAGTCAAGTTCCTATAACCACCACAAATCTAGTGGGATAAACTAGGTCTTATCCATCTATGACAGTTGTGGCTAAATTTTTTCCTCTACACAACAAAATAAGTAGTAGTTTGTTCCCTCATCATTGTCCTCAGGTACAATTTCTTCAAAAATTACCTTGCATTTAAAGTATAATCAATTTTTAAGGACATGTATGAAAAATTTAAGATATCACTAATAATTTTAAGACTACAATTAAATTATAAATAAATTGTACCTAGTTGTACAAGATTTGAATGTGTTCAAATTCAACTGATGATGCCATTTCATGATCCCCTAGTGGTTGGAACGAATCATTAGTCTCTATAGGTGTTAGGAGTCTACAATACCATTGGTCATTTTTTTTCTTTTGACTCACATTCATTCTAATTATATTCCATACAACCTGAACAAAAACATGCCATATTCCTAGTATAAATAGTCCATGAACTAGAATTTAAACTTCGAATGGTGTGGAAAACACTCAATCCATTAACCAAAAGAATCTTCACACATGATAATATGTATCTGATCCATGAGAAAAAAATTAATTACACCAAATCACAATACTTGCAACATTGATCAAATTAGCACCATTCTTTTACTTTCTCTGTTCTTTTTTAAGGTCTCTTTTTACACATGCACTTACACCATCATGTTCCCATTTTCCATGCCCAACCTTAAATAAACTCCAAAAATGTTGAACTTCATTCTTTTTATTCATCCTCTTAACTATTAAAACATTCAATAATTCTTCAACTATCCTACACAATTATTAACCAAATATAGTGTGTATTGAGCATGATTTCTTTGGCATTCATATTTCTATAAAATATCTCAAAACAAACTTGGAAAAACTCTAGAGAATGCAATCTATCATCGCTCATATAAAAGTGGTACTCCCTCAAAATATTATTGCTATCTTTTGTGTTATCAGGTGTATGTCTAAATATAATATGCACAAAAATCCCAACTTGAATTGAATTGTAGTACTAAGATTGAACCCCATTCTATTCTTGTAGTGTGTAGTTTTTAGCAAAGTCCATAACTAAAAGAATGTTCCCAACTAGAAAGTTATCCTTGTAGAATTTGAATTAATTATCTAACCATTTTGTCTTGTGTGTGTGTGTCTTTCATATTGGTACATAATATTTTTCTTGAATTCAAACATGAGATCAAAATTAACTATTTGGGTTGTAACCAACTCACATCTTGATGATTATTTTCCATCCTTTAATACATACTTTACAGATTTGTACTTTTTAAAATAAACTAGTTGCTTTCTAAATTCACCTAAAATTTCTTCATGTATATAATCGGTCATATGTTACAAACACATTAAGTTTTACATATTCCATCTAAACATTCTTTAGCAAAAAAAGTTGTCTCTCAGGTCATTGATATAAAGGACTTGAGATTAACTCTCCTGATTTTTAGGTGGGTAAGCTACCATACATTCCTGCATAATCTCTTCAGTATGTAAAGTACAATGTATATAACTAAAAACACAAAAAAAATAGTAAAATCAACATGGATCGTATAAAAACACATGGTGTGTGTTTGGTTGATTTTAACATAAAAAGCTTGCACATCTCAAATGAAGTTTGGATAATTATCAATTGCCCGTTAATTTTTTCAATAATTTTTTTTATCAAATTTTGTTTGTGTCATGTCCAAGAAATGTTTTGCATGTGGCTCATAGTTTTTTGAACCTTTTCTTCTTTTAACAACATCTTTTATATTAGATGAGACCCTTGTGTTGTCATCCCAAAAAATTTAATTAAATGTCTTGTTCCTTCAACTAATACCTTGCATTTCCATTGGAGTCTACCACTAAATGCCCAATAATTTGTAAGGGTCATCGAGCCTTGTGCTGTGACCAACACACCCCCATTTTCAAAAATTATATGAGGGCCCACTTTAAGCTAAAAATTCCATGTCCATGTCTAAATTGTGTCAAAAATATGGAAGTCCAAACTATAGGTTATCTTATCAATATGGTTATTATCTTATGACCTCTAATTTAAAATTCCAAATGAACATTAAATGTCAAAATCATATATCTATTTGGGCTTTTAATTCTAAATGTTTGTCAAATTCTAGTTTTGATCTATGGAATAAAAAGGGTAATTCAATATTTCTCCAAGGTTTTATCTACTATTTTTCAAGCTAAAATTAGTTGACAGGTTAATTTTTCTCAGGCCACATGTCTTCTTTACACCTAAATGATCATCAAATTTAATACTAGCAAGATAGTCTATTTTTCATTTAGGTCAGTGAAGATTGTCCATGTGTCTCAATCATTTTTATCCATGGCCATCAGATATATTAAAAGACTATGAAGTATTTTGAGCACTTGATCAAGTGATATTACTCCATGTTTCACCATCCCATGTACTCACTTCATTAACTCCAACAATTATATATATAGTTAATGATGTATAGCGACCCTCCAAACAAGTGACATTTATCCACATGGCACAATCTTGAGAACCTACATCTTGACACACTAAGGTGCTTAGTCAAAGTTTGGTGACCCTATAGTGAAGTAGGATTATTCCATGTGTCATCATATTGCTACATAAAATTACACAGTCATAATGATATATCACAAAGTTATAAATCAAGCGATTGACCGAGATTATGCCATGTGTCCTCCTCGATACAGTTAACTTCCACATGCCATACTATGTGTCCTGCCATGTGTCATCACCTAGATCCCTCATGCTTGAATAAATATGTAAATATCCTTGGGAGGCCTCTAGGCAAGCAATCAAATGACACTGTGACACTTATCATCATCCCAGGCATATGCAGCCTATGAGGTGAGCATACATAGTCAAAACCCAATGACCACCTAGAAAAGCAAAGGTCCTCCACCTATCAACATCTCACTTATCTATGGCCAATGACTATATGCACATTCTATGAAGTCATTCAAGCATCTGAAGGAATAAGGACCAACCACTTATCCTTATCCTACTCATTTATGACTAAAATTTCTTGCACGTACCTCTAAGCTTAAATTTATTGCATGTACCTCTAAGATAAGAAATTAATCAAATAAATGAGATTACTTCATGTGTCATAATCTCACTCATTTGTGATATGCACATAGTTACATAGAGCTCAAATCCTGGTGATCACCTAGGGAGCTGAGAGTAAACCATTTGTCTCAATCCTAGTTACTCATGACCACAAGCCTAAGGTACACATTTCAAAGTTTAGCAAAGACTTGAGGAAGTGATATTGTACCACACATCCTCATCCTACTTACCCATGATCAACAAGAGAAGTAGTATAAAGACAAGGACATATTCCAAGTGAGGAAGCGAGAAAAGGCCATGTATCCTACTTCAAATAAATAATAAAGATAAAGGGAAGGCAAATCCTAGAAAAATGATAAAATGGCATCAGACAAAATTGATGACTTAATAGGGTGACTCAATAGCTAAAATACAATGATAATATGCCATGCGACAAACAATCCTATAGAAATATACTCCACAAAATAAAATCAAAAAGTAAGATTGGCATGAGACTATAACATTGTTTGTAACCAATTCCTTTGTATATACAATCTAAGGGATCGAATTATCAAGTATGAATGAAATCTAAGATAAACTCAGTTACAAAGCAATGATCATAGTTCTCCAAATATAAAAAAACTTGGATTTTTAAGTTTATTCAGAGCAATATACAGAATTTTCATAGAGTCATCATCTAGACAACCAAGACTCTTTTAAAAGATTTATTGCAAGGGTAACAAAAAATTTCAAAGTAGAGATATAAAATGAACTCACAAACTAGAAACTAGATGAAGTGACTTAGATAGAAACATTATTATTGGATAAAAATAAATTCATCTAGCGCTATAAGGAAGGCATATTCAACTCAAAGATTCAAGCATGCAGGATTCACCTTCAATGAAGGACCACATCAGTTTGTCTATGCAATTGCATGTTTGAGGTATGACTTGAGTTTATTCTTATCTCGGCTACCTTTACATCTAAGGATTTTGGTGAAAAAGTATTATCTACATGCATATCATAAAATTATGCCACAACATCATTCTAATTCTTTAAGTCAAGTTGAACTGGTAGTTCCAACTAATCATTCCAACCAAGACTTTATGTCAGTTCTTATCTTTAGCCATAAACTATTTTGTAAAAGCACTTATATGTCTAAATTAAGGATTATTTTTTCATATGCATAACTTGCATGTTTTTTACATAGTATAAAGTTAAACACTATAAATTTAGAATTAACTTAGAGGATGAGGCATCCCCATCCCAAGATATATATACATGTGTCCTCCACATTCTTAAAAGAATAATTTAACAATTAAGGTGCATAAGAAATTATATGGATTGTTCTGTAAGTTTGTCTTGATGTGATTTGTATGAACTAAATTTAGAAGTGCTAAGAAATGAACTAATCTTAATCTAATATAAATTCAACCTAAGATAGAGAAACAAATAAAGAAAACAAAAAACACAAACTTTATGCTTCAAATGTGCAAGCTTTCTCCATTATGATGTAAACTTGATTTGTTCTTTGAAAATGTGGTGCTCACTCTTTCAATACAAATGAGGATGGGAAGTATTTTGGTGCAAAAGGAGTTTTTATATGCTTTGATTTGCTTGGATTTGATTAATAATAGAACTTCATTAGCATAAGTCTGGATTCTTTAGGATTCTATATTAGAACTCTTGAAAATAAAGATTTTCAAGTTTATTTATAGATTTTTGGAGGAGGATCCAATGGTGGAAGATTATTTTGATCTATTAAATGATCCAAATAATCAACAATGGCTAATGAGTCATCACCTATGAGGATGAAAACCATTTTAAATGGTTGAGAGAAGCATGGGATTGGTTACCTGAGTCAACATGAATAATTCAAGCTTCTTCACAACTTAGGGGATGAGTCATAGAAGGTTGAGAAATTTTTGGGTTTGGTTGGGATGAGGGAGAAAATGGTGGAAGCTATTTGGATGAGGTGTGAAATCTAGATTTTATATTTAAAATAAGGATTTAAAGTGTACATAATTGACTATTTTGACTTATTTAATTATTTGAATTTGGAAGGAGATGTAATGAATTTTTTTAATAAGAAATATTAAATGGATTTAGGTGCATTTTGACACTAAATGAAATTTAGGTGTCTATATTTTCCCCTCTTTGAAATAGTGTTGCGAATCAATACTGTTTCGAAGAATAGTAGAAGTAGAGTGTTGATGATTAAAAAGGAAAAATTTGTCCCAAATGAATGAAAATGAGCGTGATGATGCCACCTTGAGGGTTTGTGTGAGAAAATGGACAAACACTCAAAATTGATGAAATGAGGAAATGGACAAAGTGACGTGGATGAATGATATATCAACTTATTTTAAAATTGGTGTTAAATTTACAAGATGTTGGTTGTGTAAAAAGGTTTCCCCCAGTTAATTAAAACTAGAGTATGGATTTGAAAAATAATAGTTTGACCATTCAGAGATTGCATGCTTAATATTTTTCTAATGACGTAGGGGTCAATTGATCGAGTGTGGGAATGATATGTCCTAGCAATAATAAGCTACGTATCTAAAAATAGAAAAAATATATTAAATTTTAAATGATTATGTTTATTTTACATAGATAGATTGTTACAAGATTTTGAAAACAAATTTGAAATAAATTGATTTAATGTGTCCCAAAACTTTGAAAAATGGATGAAGAATGATTAGGATGAAGGGATGGGGGGATATTTAATAGGGTAGAAAAATATAAGTAAAACAAATGAAGTATATAAATTCATTTGTACAAATTTGATTTGCTAAGAAAATTGATTTGAGAGTTTTTGCTGGAAGACCTTGGAGGAAATATGGACCATCTTCCACACAACGAGCATCGAATGGAGTAAGTGAGGAGATTCCAGAGACCTAAGAGGAATGGGCCTCTGATAAGTGAGTTTTTATTTGGAAATTTTTGCATTTATTATCATTAATTAGGGTAAAAAGTTAGAAGAAATGAATTCTTTATTGCCAAAATAAAATTTTCAGAATCAGAATTAGTGATTTCATTATAGATAACATTGATTTCACAAAATAAGGTAGTGAATTTGTAAAACATAGAATCAAATTCCTTTTAGATGAAAAAGATAATTTTATTGTTAAGCAGTAGAAAAATTGTGAAATGGGGTAGCAAAATTGTTGGTCAGAGAAGCGAATTCATTCAAGGCAATAGTGAAATCATTGGAAAGAGTTAAAAGTGAATTTGAAGGGATCAATAGTGAATTTGCATAATGTAGGAGCAAAATTGTGTTATAGAGAATGAAAAAATGATGAAAGTGAATGAATTAAAAATGTTTGTTTGATTTTTGTTGAATAATTAGAATTTAGTGATAATTTTGAATTTTATATTGAATAAAATTAATTAAATGCTAAAGTATGTGATTTGTAGGAGGTATTACCAATGCTTGTGACTCAAGAGCAAAGATCTGGAGTGATGGCACGGATGGTGAGCTTCACAGAGTATGAGTTTGGCATGATAGAGGTGATCAGCATATCAAAAATTATACAAATTCTAGAGGTTCAAAAAGATAGAGCACTATTTGTAGCACTTGTACAGAGATGGCATAGTGAGACTAGTATATTTCACTTGTTAATAGGGGAGATGACTATCACATTGGAGGATGTGTATCAAATTTTGGGTATTATAATATGAGGGAGATGTGTGTATTGGGGATAGGGACCACAAGAGATCACACTATTTATAATTTTTGGTGATGGGCTAATTTATATTATTAGAAGTAGTGTTAATGCAGACTATTGTACCAGTTTAGAAATGGATTCTCTAACTATTGTACTCATGGTTGTTTTCAGTGGCATTTTTCTACCTAACAAGAGTGGGAGGCTATGTCATATTGGTCTTCTAGATGTCATTGGAGACATGATGGAGATAGGTGAGAGATTTGCATGGTGTCCATGCATGTTAGCACATATATATTGGGATTTACATCATTTAACATATTTAAATCGAAGAGATATTGGCATGTCCACATTTCTACAGGTTTGGTACTAGGAACATATTGTGATAGAAAGGTCGATTGGACATATGAGCACTCGAATAGATGATTATCCATTAGCATATCGATGGCATGTAATTATTGGGACATGTAAACCACACTTAAGAGGCCTGGAGTTTTACAGGAGGGCTATTGATGAGCTAGGTGATGATCAAATCACCTGGAGACTTTATAAGGAGATTGTGTTTTAGTGGTCACATGATGATATTCACATGGACTACATGATGACCCCATGCTAAATTATCAGGAGACATGATTACATCATAGAGAGATATCACCCAGATAGGGTGATGAGATAGTTTGGTGTGAGGAAACATATACCAGTTGGGCCACATGTATTTGCACGATCAATGAGAAATAGAGCATAGTGGGGCATGACCATTGATTTATCCATAGTTGATGATAGTTAGACATAGTTAAAAACTATTATTTGGAGTGATCAGAGAGACATCATTAATGTTGGAGTGGTTGATAGGTATGTAGATTGGTGGGCTTGATAGAGACTAGTGAGATTGACTATTCCATATGCACCACCATAGGTGTGGAGGCAAAGGTTAGTGGCTAGCTTGAGTAGACAACCATGAGTTATAGTTTTACGAGCCCAAATTAGGAGAGCTATTATAAGATATAGAGGATGAGCATGAGCACAAGGTAGAGGAAGTACTATGGAGGCTAGCCAATTACATGATGTGCAGATTACAAACATGGAGTATATAGAGATATTGCATGAGGTATATGTTGATATTGATGTTGATATAGGGATGGACCTGGATACAAAGTAGAGGGTTGGAGGGGAGACTCCATTGATAGAGGTAGCTAATGAGGAGACTAGAGAGAGTAATGATGGAATAGGATAGGATGTGACCATGAGAGCAACACATGACACCCAAATAGATAGAGGGGATGTGGTTGGTTCTTCATGCAATCCAAGATCTATAGAGGAGCATGCACTTATTGATAGACTTTGAGAAGAGATTAGATCTTAGTACAAAGAGATTGATAAATTACACCAGGAGGTTTCCAAATTATAGGGTGTAGTGGATGATAGAGGGGACCAGACTACTAATATTAGATTATTATAGTCTAAGGTTGATAGATTATAGGCAATTATAGATGGGATGGGTGGGTTTGGCATGGCTACAACATTGGTTACACATAATGTAGAGACCTGGATGCCAGACTATACATCATTGACCCAACGCTATAGATAGGAAAGAGATACACTTAGGACTTAGCTAACAAAAGTGAGGGTGTTACTAGATGGAGAAGGGCAAACTGCTACTTTGGATAGAGTTATGAGGACCATGGAGCAGGCCATATATTATAGGAGCTTATATAAGGAGGTCATACCACGTTTTTAGAGGGTACCATCTTTTAGGGAGTACTTTGTGAGACGTTCAACATCTACTAGATCAGTTCAACTAGTGGAATCATAGAGGTCAGTGGGATACGTACAACATGTGATGTGTCCTCCATGAGGCACACCACGACGTGAGGAGCTATTCCCAAGACTAGACACTTCGTAAGAGGGATAGGATGAGACATAGACAAAGGCTATTTTTGATAGATTGATTCATCGATGTATACATATTTTGAGATGTATCTTTTGTATAAACACACTTTATATATATATATATATATATATATATATATATATATATATATATATATATATATATTCATAATGATTTATGAGAGTTTTTACTATGTATTTTGGACATTGATGGACTGGTTATTGGTTTACATGGACTTTATACATGATGGGCAGATGTAAGGATATATTATAGCACTGGTTATATTTCATGTATTTTAATTTACACTAGCTTGTTTTAATTCTTTCAACATATTTATTATGGATGTATGTGATGTATGATTATGACATAGTTGTATTGCTTCAATTTTTGTTCTTTGCATTGGATTTCCAATAATATTTGAGCTTTGAAAAACCTAATTTTTAATGTAGCATAAAACACATTACCACTAATGATATTGAATAATCATGATGAATGTTGATGTTTTAAGCATATGAACAAAAAGAAAGAATAAATTGTGTAAAATCAAAGTACGTCATGATATAGTAAAATCATAACCATACTGTTATGCATTTCACAAAATAATCTTTTTTAACACAAAAACAATAAGTAAAAAGAAGATGTGAAAACAAAAAGTAATCGAAATGATTGTAACACACACAAAATGACAATGTAATAATACCAAACAATAATGACAAACAAACAAACAAATAAAGAGTATAAAATAAAAATGATCACAATTGAGAACATAAAGGAATGGCTAGAGATAAAATGAAGTGAAATAACGAACTTGATGGCTAAGGATAAATAAATGAATAAAAATAACCAAGTGAATGGTTAGAGATAGAAGATAAACAATATAATAAAAACAAACAAAGAGTGTAAAAAGTTGAAAAATTGTAAACAAAAAATAATCCAAGCAAGGACTAGACAATTATAGCCAAGAGAGATGCCAAGTACTAAACAATTGAGGGAGAAGCATAAGGATAAGATAATCCATAGTTGGGGAAATGGATGATGGGGAAGATAATGGTCGAGATGACCCTAGAGACCCTGTGTCTATAAGCTTTGCCCACATAATCCACCATAGAAAAAGTCTATGTGGGGATATTAGGCCAGATGTAGTTCTTCCAATACGGTAAGTGATGAGAAAGTGGATGATTGACGAAGTGTTTTGAATTTTTGATGAAAAGGATGCTTGAATGACCCACCCAAGAATGAGCGAACAATGTGGAATATAGTTTTAGAATGGTATATATGTTGAGTTGATGTTTTGGAATGTTTTTGTGTTGTTTTTATTTTTTTTGTATTTTTGTATTTTTGAAATAAGGAATAAGACATTTTTCTTCTATCATGAGAAAGAATGCAGGTTCACATATAGGAATAACAACCCTAAACTCAACATGTTATAGGATAAATGACTAACAACTGACAAAATGATAAACTTGGGAATATACAATGGATAACTAAAAGGTGATGCCCCCAAGTAACTAGGGTAATTATAGACAATGGTTTACACATAGTGCCAAAATCCTTGTTTTCACCATGGTATTTATCCAAAGCACCAGTAAATTGGTTTTCACATATGGATGATCTATGTACACATTTTTTTTTATTTTTTTTTTCTTTATTTTATGATTTTTTATTTTATTTTGATTTTTGACCTTTGATATACCAATAACAACATATAGAACAAGTTTAGGCATAAAACCTTTTAACGTGTATGATGTTCATGGGTTCATCAAGCTCCTCTCCATCTTTTGTGGCTAGTTTGTAAGCTTCTGATCCATATTTGGCAACAACAATGTATAGACCTAACTATTTAGGTTCAAAATTACCCTCCTCTCTATCAGTATTAGTGTTTTGTTGGTTCTCCTTGAGAACAAGATCTTCGATTGTAAATTCCATGGCTTTAATCCTCTTATTATAGCTACGATGAAGGTGATTATGGTAAACTTGTAGATGGTTTAAAGTATTGAGTCGCTTCTCATCTAAGAGGTCGAGTTCACTTAGATGTGAAGTTCGATATGATTCTTCATCTATGATTTGATGTAATGATATTCTTAAAGATGGAGTCTCAACCTCAATGGGAATAATAGACTCATTGTCGTAAATAAGGGAATAAGGAGTTACCCCTGTGGGTGTGTGGATACTAGTATGGTATGCCCAAAGGGTGAGATATAACTAAGTATGCTAGTTACGACCAACTTTATTGAAAACTCTCTTAAGGATGCACAAAATATTTTTGTTGGTTGCCTCAACTTGGCCATTGTGTTGCAGGTAGTAAGGAGTGGACCATCTATGTTTGATATGATATGTTTGGTAAAGAGTCTTAACATCTTTATCTTTTAAGGATTTACTTTGTCAGAAATGAGAGTAGAAGGAATACCAAAGTGGTAGACAATTTGGTTGAGGATAAACTTGGAAATTTGCTTTCTAGTGACATAGGTAAGTGGCATTGCCTTGACCCATTTCGTAAAATACTCGATTGTTTTTATAATATGCCTATGTCTGTTAAAAGAGCTAGGATTTATTTTCCCAATGAGGTCTAACCCCCATAAATAAAATGGCCAAGGTTTTGTGATAGGTTGCAAAGTTTGTGAGGGACTATGGATAAGATATCCATGTTTCTAACAGGGTATACACTTTTTGACATAGGTGCATGAATTATATTCCATTGTTGGCCAATAATAACCTATTCATAGAAGATTTTTCATAAGGACCATACCACTTAAATGTGTTCCATAAATTCCCTCGTGAACTTCTCTAATTGTCGAAGTGGATTCTTCAAAATTTAAACAACATAGAAGGGTTCCATCATAGCCTCAATGATATAAGGTGTTGCCAAGTATGGTATAGCAAGATATGCGTTGAATGAAGGATTTGTGTTGGTTAGATCATAAGTTAGATGGGAGGGTATGACTATGAATGTATGTATAAATATCAGAGTACCATGGAGAAGCGGGACCAACCACCTCACAAACCATTTATGAATCAAGTGTGTCATACGTTGGTATCTTTAAGTACTCAACCAAAAATTTGTTATGTTTTGTGTTAAAATCTAGTAGGGATCTAATTATTGCCATAGCATCTATTGCTCGATCATTTATTCTTTGTGCTGATTTCAAGCTATCCACCTTCCTCTTGTAAGGGATTAGTTTATCATCATGGGCTTGGAATTCATTAGTGACTTGATTGATGATAAGCTTAGAATCTCCAAAGACAAGGAGATGTTGGATTCCCTACTGGATTGTCATCTTGAGGCCTGCTATGAGACCTTCATATTCTACTATGTTATTTATACAAGGTAATTCAATTTGAAATGATTTAGAAATGCAATCCCCATTAGGTGTTACTAACAAGACAGTTACCCTCGAGCCATGGTTTATAAAGGAACCATCAAAGAAAACTTACCAAACTAGGGATTTGTTTATAGATGATTGCATCATCCTAAAATTTTGCAATGAGAGGTGCTTTGTCGTTGAGCGGTGCTTTTGCCAATACATCTGCTAGAACTTGTCTTTTAATTGATTTTTAGTTAACATACTATAAATCAAACTCACTCAGAAGCATAACCCACTTATCCATACTGCTTGTTAAAGTGGTTCTAGATAAAAGATATTTGAGAGGGTCAATCTTTGTTTGATTGTTAAGCATACAATGTCACAATTTTTGGAAAGCAAAAATAATTGTAAGACAAGCTTTTTATATTTGAGAGTAATTTAGCTCATAGGATATCAATGTTCTACTTAAGTATCAGACTACACTTTCTTTCTCATTATCATAATGTTACACAACTAATGCACCAAGTGTAAATTGAGTAGCTAAGATGTACAACAAGAAAGGTTTACCTTCAACAGGTGGCATTAACACTGGTGGATTTGAAAGATATTGCTTGATGTTGTTAATTAATTTTTCACAATTTTCATTCTATGTAAAAGGAGCATCCTTTTTCAATAAAAAGGTGAATGGGTTACAAATGTCTACACACTGAGATAGGAATATTCTGATTCCCTGTATTTTCCCATGTAAACTTCTAAGTTGTTTAAGATTTTTAGGTGGACGCATATCCATGATAGCTGAAACTTTTGAACGATCAACTTTAATGCCATATTGTGAAATAACAAATCCTAACAAATTTCTTGATGTTACACCAAACACACATTTCTTTGGATTTAACCTCATGTTGTACTCTTTCATTCACTCAAAAATATGGTGAAGCATGTAAGGGTGATCTTCCCTAGATTTAGACTTAGCTAGAATATCATCTACATAGTCTTCCATAATATCATTAAGCATGTCATGAAAAATGACTGTCATTACACGCTAATATGTAACCCCAACATTTTTCAAACCAGAAGGCATCACTTGATAACAAAATGTCTCCCATCGAGTTGTAAAGGTCATTTTGTGTTGATCTTCGATAATAATTTTTTCTAATTATAGCTTGAAAAACCATCCATCAAAGATAGCATTTCACGGCCTACAGTTGAATCAACAATCATATCTATGTTAGGCAATGGAAAATCATCCTTCAGGCATGCTTTATTTATATCACAAAATTTTGTGCATACTCAAATCCCTTATGGTTTATTCAACATCGATACAATATTTGATATTCAGTTTGAGTAGTGTAACAACCCCATTGGGTGCTAATTAGAAAGACATGATTTTTTTTAACACACATACTAAAAATAGATTACATCATGAGAATCTAGGCAGTGATCATACAAAAATACTCCGAGAGTGATATATGTAATTAAGTTCATGACATCTAACGGTCACTGATCACTTACCATCCGAGTATAACATGCATTTAGTCATAAATTTCAAATGAAAAACCCTCTACAACATCCCATAATATCATGATCATTGTTCAATAGCACCCTAATTAGTCATGGACAACTAGACTCACAATCATACATAATAATTAAGTATAGGTTATACCACCCAAGCACACCCTATGTTTAAATTGCATATTACTATAACTTATAAGCTCACATTATGATGCACCATTATATGTTATATAAGTCTAACCACTTAAACATAATAAGGCTCTCATATTGCTCATAAGTATTCAATGTTGAATATACAGTTAGTTATAGCCTTTCTAGAGAGTTAGATATCTTGCAACTAAGTTGTACCTCATAAGAACATAATTTGATAATTTATTACTCCTATGTTTAGCATTTGATGTGATATGATTGCTAGTATGATGTAAATTGTATGAATTTTGTAGATAAATTATGTTTGACCAATTCGCTTGGCTAATACTGAGTAAGGAGTGAGATGGACCTCACTAGCTTACTAGCATCATAATGTCAGATGAGGGCAACCCGATCAAGTGGCGTGTATGAATTTGATTGATGTATAGATCACATTAATCATATATTTATATGAAAAGTACATTTAGTGAGACATTATCATTTCATCAGTATGGTTTACATGTATGTGTGATATCTTGAAATAGAACGGGTTTTCTATGATACACTTCATGTTTAGTTTTAGAAATCATATAACACATGGGTACTTGCTTGTTACTTTGGATTCCCATGCCATCACTATCTACTCATCTGTGAAGGGAGGACCATTCCCCAATGGGATCAGTGCGGGGGATTATTAGTTTGTGGTTGGTGTGGAAAAGCGCTCAAATGATGCTCTCCATCCTCATAACAATACTACTTTGGAGGTGACTCTTGAGATTGCCTTAGATACTGGAGAGATTAGGGAACTCATGCTCTAGGAAGCCTTGCATCTTATTTTTTTACATTGTATATATGTATCGATTATTGGAAACATTATCATGTAGAATTGTAATTGCCTATCTACTATAGATTGACAACAATGATTGTGTAGTGTATTAGCAATGGTTGGATATTTATAATTACTTCTATGATTGTATTATGATGTGTTTCCATATATTGATAATGATCAGTGACTGTTAGATGTCACAAACTTAATTATAGTTATCACTCTTGGAGTATTTTTGTATGATCATTGTTTAGATTCTAATGATGTAATCTATTTTTAGTATGTGTGTTAAAAAAAATTGCATGTTTATAATTAGCACCCACAGAGGTTGTTACATGTAGTCAATGGGACGTATGAAACTAATGATCAACTAATTTTTTATTTCTTCCTTTACTAGTAGTACAATCTTGGGATGCATCTTACAGAGTTTTTGTTTTATTGGTTTTGCATCTAGATGCACCACAAGGTGGTGAACTACTAACTGTGGATCTAGTTTTGGCATATCTACACAAGACCATGCGAATATGTTTGAAAACTCATGAAATGACAGTGTAAATATATCCCTTTCTTCTTGATTGAGTGATATAGCAAGTTTTACTATTTTTGGATCTTCTTTGGTGCCAATGTTTACAGGAATGGTTTCTTCAACAAGTAGAGTTGATTCATCTTTATAATCTAGGGGTGGTGTAGAAAGATGTAAATCTTCCTCAAATTCTTCTTGTTTGGATGTGGAGGCAGAACTGACAGAGTGATGCAATTTATGTTCCCCAAAATATGTTGAATCTGCTAGTTATATTAGAAATCATTTCTTGTGGTCCCCTGTTGGAATTTGATCTCTTGTTCTAAAAAATTGGGATATAGCTTCATCATTCTAAAAATGATCAAGTTGAGGTGTGGATAGTTGGTACCATTGTATGAAAGATGGATATGCAAGGTCAAGTGTAAGGATGACATTTTCATGGAAGAGGTTGGTAAGGGCGAGATCTTTAAAATAACTAATTATGGAACCTGTCTCGTTGTCTGAGGAATTATCTTCTGACTCACTAGAAGATTCACTTTGGGAGAGTGTAAGATGCACATTAAGTGGGTTAAATCCTAGACCATGCTTCACCTTATTTGATTTTAGTGATATAGGTTCAATGGAACCTTGTTCATGGAGGCCAAGACCTTTGCCTTTATAGTTCATTATTTTGCACATGATGGATTTTGCAATAGGATACTTATTGGTGGAAAAGCAAGTAACTAATTCATCAGAATAAAGCCAGGAAGAATTTAAATCAATAAAATATGTTCATAAAAAAGAAGGCCTCCCTTAAGAAATTTCATCTGACCGAGCTTCTTAACCTTAGACGGTGTGGTTTGCCATAATTGTTTGATTGGTGTGTATTGTGCTTGTGTAAAAATTATGGATGATGTACTCATTCATGCCTCGATCAATTATCTTAAAATGGGAAGAAGTGGGTGAGGATGCTTTGTTAGCGGGTGGTGAATTGGATGTTTGCTCAATAGAATGATTATTGGAAGCTTGCTCAATGGATAGATGATTTGAAGCTTGTTCAAATAAAGTATTTGAAACTTTTTCGGATAATTGGTTAGATGTCTCATGGGTTAATGATTTTTCAATGGGTATAGAGGGAGTTGGTGTATTAATCCAACCACTAAGGGGAGGTGTTTGAAATAAGCTTTCAGGATTGATATTGTTTTCAAGTGAAGGATAATCCTCAACAGGGGTAAAATTATCATCTATGACTGGTAGATAGTTTGATTTTTGATATTTATCTTCCAATAGCTTGTAATATTGGAAAGGATGAGGATCACCTTGTATAGTTATTTCCATTCCTACATGGGAGAATTTCAAACATTGGTGAAGAGTGGATGGAATGGAGTTCATAGAATGAATCCATGGATCCCTAAGGAGTATATTGTATGGTAAATCAAGATCGAGAACATGAACAAGAGTTTCCTTAATGACATACCCTACCATCAAAGGAAGATGGATTGGCGGATAGACAGACACTCATTATTATCGTATGGCTTTATGGTAATGATATTGGCTTCTAATGTTGTTATTAGATACCTAAGATGTTTTATGAGTCTTAGTGTACATAGATTAAGGGCCGAACCATTATCTATAAAAACCCTTTTTACTTTATGCCTAGAAATAGTAACCTTTATATACAATGGGAGGTTATGTTCTAACCTAAAGGAGAAAAATTTGAATGATCAAATGTTACTTGATTATTTATTTCCAATGAGCCTATCAACACTTGGAAATTAGTAGGATTAATGTTTTGAGGGACATTGGATTCTTGGAGAATTTTATACACAAGGGATGTCTTGAGAAGGTCTAAAATTGAGATGTTGGTTGGCATTTGCTCAAGATGGTCAATAATGTTTTACTTACGTTCAACATTAGAGGGAGATGCAATAAAAACATAGAAAATACCCTGAAACATACGTATTAGATGGTCAATAAAAATATAGAAAATACCCTAAAACATACAATGGTAAACTAGTCAGCCACAAACCACCTACCCTCTCATAAAAAATAAACTAGTAAACCAGTGTTCCCTTGTTGCTCTTTGAGTTACCTTCAGAATGATTATTCTCTTCATCCGTCATCCAAAGTATCAATCTTTCCATAAACTATGCTTTGAAATTTATTATTAAAATTCTTTAGTATTATTATTATTAATCAAATAATAATATCAATCTTTCCACAAACTTTTAATGGATGGGATATTGTTTCTTCAACGCCTCTACACCCCTCAAAATTTAGGGATTTCGTCCATTCAAAAACTTTAACCTAAGAGTTTAGCGTTTAAAATGGAACCCATATTCATGTGCAAACGTGAGTGTTTTTTATTATTGTTAAATGTTTTTAGAAAACTAGAGCTATGAACCAAAAATCACTTTTACAGAATACGAAGCTATGAACCGGAGGGGGGTTAGCTTTTGACTAGAGCTAACTAACCATTCTAGAGCTCAAAAAGGAGGTCCAAATCTCCCAATAGAAACAAACTCAACTACAAAAAGAAACACAATAACTAACAAAAGAAAAAACCAAGAAGGAAAGGGATACAAGAAAAGAATAATAGAAGTGAAGAACAAAAAAAAAACAAGGGAACAACAAAACCACATCGAAAAAACAAGAAGCAAACCGCCCACCACCAACAAACCAACTACAAACATGTAAAGGGCCTCGAGTAAAAACCAAGGAACCATAGAGATCAACGAACAAGTAGGGATTCAACCAAATGAAGGAATCATCCTTCTCCTAGAGAATATCTCATCAATCGGAATCAACAAGCCATCCTTAAACATTTCTTCTACCGCCAATCTTAACCATTCAACTTCAGAGTTAAACTGTCTTCATTTCGCTGAGGTACCAAAATCAACCTTAATTTTCCTATTTGAGCTTTTGGAAGGAGAAGATAGACTACGAGGTGAAATAACCTACTCTTGATCAAGCTCCTTTGGAAGAAAGTTCGCTGTAGCAAAAACTGGGTCTTCCTCATTATCCATAGTGGCCACCTCGAAAACCATCTCACTTGCAAGGATCAAAGGATTTGAAGGAGGACAAGGAAGAAGAGTAGGGCGACGAGCATAAAAAATTCCATGATCATACCAATAGAAGTCATCCTCAAGAAGGCCTTCTTTTATCTTCCAAACTCGATGACGGTTATAAGAGCTCTGAAAGGAACAAGAATTCACTCGGTGCCCCACATGATTGCAAACATGACTGTTATAAAGATAGATGTAATGCATTTTAAAGAATGACATGGTTTTATATATACCATGTCAAAAAAATAATGAACCTTTAATTAGAAAATTTTATTTAATTATTAGATTTTAAAACTACATAAACGTGAATGAGATATGGAAACAGTGTATACACCTCAAACTTAATAAAAGAATTTTCAATTTCCTATAATTATGAAAGTTAATAAAAAGAGTTTTCGATTTTCTATAACCTCAAACTTAATAAAAGAATTTTCAATTTCCTATAATTATGAAAGTTAATAAAAAGAGTTTTCGATTTTCTATAATTACGAAAGTTAATAATGAAAAGATTTAACTTACATTCATATGAAATTAATATTAAATTGAAAATTTAATAAAAAATATAAAAAAATAAATATACTTATCAAAACAAATTTTAAAATAGTAAAGAAAATAAAATCCATAATAAATACTCTTCGTGAATCAAAAACTCTAAAATCAATATATATAAATATCAATATTTATTATAAAAAAATCTATCAAAATATAAATTGTTCTAAATATTAAAATAAAGAATAACATTAACTCGCCTCTATACCTTTACCCAAAATTATATTAAAAATAAAAATAATAATAAATAAAAAACCTAATTAAATAGATACCCCTCCTCGATACCTTAAATAATTTCCACCAATTTTGGTGAAGCATGGAAGGCAGGCCCAGGCTCAGGGCGAGGGCGAGGGCGAGGGCGAGGGCGATAAATAGTGTGTTAAGACTTCCGTAAATAATACGTAGGCAGGCCTAAGCTTCATTTTGTCGGCCTTTCGGCGGTCCCCATCTTGCAGGAATTCGATGCCACTCAGACAACTCCAATTATGCTCACCACGTGTCAATCACCCCTCCAAGCAAACGCCACTCACTCTTTCACAAATGTACGCCTCAGAACAACCGCATCATCGTTATCCAGCGGTGGGGATGCGACCACCACACGTACTCTCCCTCACCGCATCCAACGGCCTACAAGTTCTCCACGTCATCACAATCGTGGACCCATCCTACGGCCACGATTGAACCCTCGCCTCTTCTTATAATCAGCCCCCAAAATCCATCAAACTCATTTCGGAAGGGGCTGATTTCGCGGAGACACCGTTGGATCGGCGACAAGGTGCGAGATCTTTACTCGTATCAGACACGACAGCAAGGCGATTTGCTGCTGCAGAGCGCGGGAGGGTAGGATTTAGTCCGCGGCAGGCGAGGGGCATCATCGGAGCCGTCAGATTTCGCAAAAGGGTATCGGCAGCTCTTCTCAGAATTCGAAACGGATCGGTATAGCGCTGTGCGGAGCCTTTTAAAAGCCCTTGAAACCCTAGCCCTTTAATGGCAGACAACTATGGCTCCCCCGACAGCAGTCCCCGCTCGGACAACGAATCTGGCGGTCACATGGGGGGCCATAATGACTACTCCATCAAAGAGCAGGACCGTTTCTTGCCCATAGCCAACGTGGGTCGGATAATGAAAAAAGCTCTGCCTGCTAATGGCAAGGTCTCTAAGGACGCCAAGGAAACCGTGCAGGAATGTGTTTCTGAATTCATCAGTTTTATCACTGGGGAGGCCTCCGATAAGTGCCAGCGCGAGAAGAGGAAGACCATCAACGGCGACGATTTGCTGTGGGCCATGAGCACCCTAGGGTTTGAAGAATATGTTGAGCCCCTCAAGATATATCTGCACAAGTACAGAGAGATGGAGGGCGAAAAGGTGTCCATGGCCAAGCAGGGAGATCATCAGCCCAAGGACGCTAATGGCGCTGAAAACCCTAACTCTAACGCTAACCCTAATGCTAATTTTAGCCCCAATTATGGCCGCAGTTACAGTAGTTCTTCTCCTAAGGTCCAGTCTGTGCCTCCGTTTATGCAACAGCAGGCAGTGGCCTATGGGCAGCCCCCCGGCGGAATCATGTACGGTCATATGATGGGCGCTTATAATATGACCGCCCCCAATAGCAGTGGTGGAACTAGTAGCAGCAACAGCCCTGGTGGACACCAGCAGCAGCAGCAGCATCAACCCCACAGGGGCCAATGGTAGAAGTTACCAGACTGCTCACTTTTTCATTTTGCCTTTTATCTTTTGTTTAACATAACCATGTGGGCAGAAACAGTTTTACCCTGATAGCCAATTTGGGACATGTTGGTATCAGTTTTAACTTTTTACCAACGTGGGCATTTTGCTGGACATAAGCAAATGCTTTTTTCCAAGATAGGTCAAGTTGGTAGATGGGGAAAAATGCTTTTTGCCATAATGGATGTAGTTGATATATGGAAAAAAATGTTTTTTACCATCATGGTTTTAGTTGGTAGATGGGAAAGTTGTCTCTCAGTTGTGTCTGAGGGGTTAAAAAGGGATCAGGGTGTTTCTCAGTTGTGCTGTAAAAGATTTCATCCATGGGTGTTGTTCATATTGTATGTGATGGATGGATTCTCTTTAGTTCATGGTTGTAATTGGGAAATTTTTACTGTTATGTAATTTTTGGTTGTTGTAGGAAATGATAAATGTTGTACATCACAGCTACCTTTGAAGCAGAGATAAGAAGGTTTGTTTGTGCCACGTAAATTTTAATGCAAGGCCAAACTCCTCCGAATTTTTGCCATTAGGTGTACTTTTTTTTTGGAAGAATATAATTCAATGCAATGGGGAAGATGGACTCCTGCTTTTTTATTCAATTGGGATGCATGGGCTACGGCTTTCTACTTCTCAAATTTTGTCATATATTTGATTCTGCTGTTTAATGTATAAGTAGCTACTTGTACGTATACCAAAATGTTTATATGATTCTGTTGTTTATGTATAAGTAGCTACTTGTTTGTTTACCAAAATGTTTATAAGTAGCTGATTTTATGTTAACCTAAAATGTACTTTTTTAACTTTATGCGCTCCTGTATCCTGTATACGAGCTCCTTTTTTTGTTTAAGCAATCTTGAATTCTAGTATAAACAGCTTGCACTGATATGGTCTTGAGGCCTAATATACATTCTTAGTATTTGTGTCTAGCATGGAACGATCCGACGTTGGTAATTAAACAAAAAGTAAAACTAAGATAATCTTTTGCTGGGTTCGGTTATGACAAAGTCCTCTTGCAGAAAAATGAGAAAAAAGAGGGAGCTTAACAAGAACGTTAATTCTATCTAAATTTGTAATCCGGATTATACAAGGAGATTTGCTAGCTGCAGTCCCAGTTTTTGGATTTTGGATTCTGGATTCTGATTTGTTTTGTATCCACTATATAAGAATTTGTTGGGGCCAACATCTTTTGCTATTGACTTGGCCTTAATGCGCTTGTTAAAAGAGAGTCCATCAGTGAAGCAAATAACAACATTTCTGATGGGAGAAGCACCGTATGGTAAGTCTGTCTGACCTGACACCTGATAGAAATTTATGATTAGTGATAGCAGATGTTGGATTATATGGACCCAGCCTTCTCTATGACATGTAAAAAGTATATTGACTGCATATTTAAAGGAAAGTCCCTGTCAAAACACATGGTATCCTTCGGACACGCCAGCTCTTTGTTTGATTTCTGGATGATTGTAACGATGATGGTTTTGAGCTTATTGTAAATGAAATAAATCATTTCCTTTTGATTTTCATAAGCTAGGAGATTATTAGGGGCACTAATATTATGAAAATTTGTTAAAAGTGGTTTCTTACATTATTCAAAGCAGAACAAATAAGCCGAAAATGATTTTCCGCTCCAGTTTGTTTGGTATAACAAAGGTTACAGATTCACTCCACCGAGTTTTAGGGGTATTTAAATGACGTGTCTCATTCTGAAGATTAATATGATTTTTATTCTCAAGAGTCAAGACTAAATGTCTAAAAACTTAAGCTGTGTTACAAATGTTTTCCCTGAACTTAGCAGAAATAGTTGTCTTATTTATATTGATCACATGCACATGTAACAAAGCCAAACTTGAGTCTATGGTCCGTCCCCCTCTTCAACCTAGAGTGATCATTGCTGGCAGTGGAAATGATTGCAGATAGTCTGTCCCTCGTCATATTAATTAATCTTTATATTTTAGATGGGTTATTGACAATGTTATCTACAATGTTATTCCAACCGGCATGAGAGATACTGCAGTCTATATTTCACTCATACAAAGAGAAATTATGTGAATGTCCTTGAGTGACCAGGGCAGGTCAGCGGGTCTTAAAATCACTTACAGATTTAATAGAACAATATCAGGGTAGAAAAGATTCCTATAAGCTGAAAAACTGACTGGCACTAAAGCTGGAAATACTAAAACAACCAAATACAACAAAAGCAGGGTACACCATGGCACTAGAATACGAGGTCAAATGTAAATAGCCAAGTGAAGGGACGACCTCAAACGAAATAAAGAGAAAGAAAGCTGCTGAAAGCCAAAGATGAAGACCTGAGGCGAGAAACGGGAAGTTACATACGTTTTTACTCCCAAATCTATAATTCTTCGTTTCTAACTTTATTGTCAAGATCATAGCAAGCTTTGCACCCTTCTATGATCCTTTACTCGATGCTATGGTTCCAATATAAATTATAATATTAGATCAATTTCTAAGTATCTGAAGGTTTGAACATCTGGAGGTTAAAGGATAAGGATTCTTCCTCTACATATGTCAATTTTCTATTCTTGTCCATGTTTATGGCTAGCTAATAATTTCCACAGACTAACTGAAGGACTTAAGATGGTTGTGGAGCTCATTATGTTCTTTGCAATTATTACAGAGTATTTCCTCTTAACCATCACCAATATTTCACTTTAGTTTATAATTTTCTCATAGAGCAATGTTTATAAGTGCAATGAGATCCCAAGTTTCTGTAAGTCAGCCTTGGCGGGGGATGTCAATGGGTTTTTTAAAGTTCAAACATCAATTATTACAGAGTATTTTCTCTTAACCATCACTATTTCACTTTAGCTTATGACTTTCTCATAGAGCAATGTTCATAAGTGCAATGGGATCCCAAGTTTCTGTAAGTCAGCATGGGGGATGTCAATGGTTTTTTTGAAGTTCGAAGATTTTTATTATTTCTGTAGTTGTCAACACTAACTCTATGAGCTTCAATTTGATCAATAGTAGTGTCTTGATTACTAAAGTGTGCTTGATTGTTTGCATTTTTTATTTATTTGTGGGCCTATTTTTTATTTAAGGGGCTCACAACCATCTGGGACATAATAGGGGGTGTAGTTTCTGAACTCTCTATCCACCAAATGCTATGTAGCTGGATACGCTCCATAGGCCCAGGGAGCGTGCGAAAATGCTCCTGGATACGGGAACGTGGGGGATACGATACGTTGGGGAGCGTCCTTGGGTTGGGGAAACGCCCAGATACATCTAGGTGACATATCCGAGCGTTTCCGCAGTCCAGGGATGCTCCTTGAATGTATCTCCATGCTTGTGGATGTTAAAAACATTTAATTTTTTTTGGGTCAATTTCGCCCAAAGAAAAGTCAAACATGGACTTCAAAATACAATTAAAAAAAAAACTAAAGTGGATTCCCAACCCTACAAGCAGCATTCACACTCATTTTATCAAACGCTGTGTGAACTTTTTTCAAGGGCTCCGCCCTCAAACCCCTGGGCAGAGCCCCTCATGTTAGATGGGTTGTCGTACCACAAATAATATTGCCAAAGGGATTACGAGATGTCACACCATTACAATTGTTAGAAGTCTGGATATTTATTTCACTTCCTAACACATTGTATATTTGTTCACTCTTAAGCACTCTTGGACTTTAAAATACATCTATAGATATTATATGGAAGTTTTTATTTAATTTATTTTGTTTTCTCTATACATATTATATGATTAATTTTGTTTATATAGTTATATTTTTAATTTTTTATATATATTTTTGTACAGCTATATCCAAACAATATCCAAACCCCCAAAAAAAATTTCGTACCCGTATTCAATTTTCAAATTGTATTCATATTGACATCCTAGACCAAATGCCAATCATGCATTCCTCCATTGTAAGTTGCTTGATTGTTGGCTGAATTTGAATCTAAGTTGTTTCAATATGTTTACATTCATTTAACTGTTACACCATAACTCGGGTCCGAGGGATGATAGTTTGTTACTATGAAAATTCATTAATTTTTTTGTTAGGAAGTTGTCAGTGAAACAAGGGGCTGCATGAATAACTGTAATTTCTTTTGGGTAGGATTCACGTACACCCTCAACCCTTTTACATGTTGCTGTGTCTTTCATTCCACCATAAGGAAATCTTAATGGGCTGAATTGCAGCCAAACTCCACCAAGGAACCACAAGTCGATTGTCTAGATGGTTCATTTTGATTTTCTTATCTTATAGTTAAGTACTGTTAATATGCTTATTGTATCTTACCACCTCCCTTTTAGATGATGAATAAGGGGCACCAAAATGTAACATCTAAATTTAAGTATGTACTCTTGGTAGTTCTTAATGTTTCCAGCTTTTCCAGTAGCCTTCTTAATACTAAGCTTTATGGCTTTAATTTAGACGAACACCGTGCTGCACAGCCAAGAACAATATAAACATCATCCCAGCAGAAACTTCGAGCTTGCCGATGTAAGAGTTCAAACCATTTTCGTTCGGTTTCCCGGGACATATGTCTGCCCAAAACTTTTTAGGGTCTCTTTTATAAAAAGTCCCAGTGTCAATCATGGTTCCCGATTAAGAAATGTTGCTTTTTGTTCTTTACTAGTGGTTTATTAGTTTTAGCTTCGATATTCCTCATGGTATATTTGGTGGTTTAACAATTTGTGCCATACCGAGATTTTGATAGATGGTGTTTATTTGAAATTTCTAATTGTGCAAAGTATGGTTATAATTATATGAACATGTTATGTGCTTAGATATAGTCTTTTACATAAAGGATTTCTTTTTTGAAGTAAGCTAGAAATGGAAAAGGCTCGATTGTCCACAACAATTACTCACTTAACCTTGATCAAGTAAAAGTTCGAATCATCTCTAGCAATTTCGGTGTTAATAGCCACTACTGGTATGGGGGCTCGTTAGAATCAAGGTCATATCCATTCCATATTTTGATGTCAGTTGTTGAAGGGGCGGTTTTTACCAATAACAAATCATCTTGATTGCATGGAAGGTGGAGTCTGGGGCAAAATAGCAAATGGTCTATGGTCAAAATTTATATCAGGTTAGATGTTAGATGTATGGTTATAGGCTAAGTCACTGTATTTGAACTTGTGTTCAAATTCCTCCAGTAAAAAATTCTGAATTAAAAAAAATTTGATAAAATTCAGCTAATAAAAATATACTTATTTTTTAAACGACATCAATTCACCATTCAAAAAACATTACATTTCATATAATATGTCAAAATGATTTTTAAATTTCCATTAAATATTTAATTATAACTTAAAAGAACACATGTCACATGACTTCAACAATTAACAAAAGCATACAAAAATCAATGAAAACACACTTATAACAAACAGTAAAAGCTAATTGAGTTTCATATCAATGTCTGTTCTGATTAGAGGTCACAAATTCATACCAAGGTGATAGAGAAAGACAATAAAAAAATCAATGAAAACATATAAAGAAAATCAGAACATAAAAGTTAATTTAGATTCATATTAATTTGTGTTCTCTTACTGCTGAATCTGTCCAAAATTTGAAAACTCCAAAATTATCATTAATTGATTGAAAATTTCAGACGTTGTGGAGTCTCTGAACGCAGCATGGAGTGGAGCCTTTGGAGTCTGGACTGCCCAACAGCCAAGTGCTGAGTCGTGAGTCTGCTGGTTCGCGAGTCTGCCGAGTCTGCTGGTTAATGTTTCCTTTGAAGTGCATAGTGCACCCAGTCTACTGGTTCGCGTTTCCTGCAAAGTGCAAAGTGCAGTCTACAGGGTCGCGTTTCGTGCGAAGTGCACAGTTTGCATCAAATGAATGGCGGCGAAGTGCAGTGAAGATGTAAAGTAATGAACGATGGCGAAGTTGGAACCTACAAAGAGTGGAACAAATGAATATCGAAGACTGACAGACTGACCGAAGAACAAAACATAACATAAATCCTAAAAATTGCGAATGTCAATAAACCCGCAAATTTTTTCGCGATTTTGAACGGTTTTTTGATTAAATTTGCTGTTGAAATTAGACTGACAGACCGATCGAAGAAAACACAAACCCTACAAATGCGAATGTTATTGGGCTTGAAACAAGTCCCTTCTTAACAATTCTTTCTCGTGCCCTGCTCTCCATAGATCTTTCAAAATTTTGTCTACGACAATGTCAGGGATTTAAGATTCTTTGGTTTACCAACCTCGTAGAATAAGTTCAAGATCTCGGGGGAATGCAACTTAGGACCCTTCTTCAAAGGTATCATTGGCAGAGTTCCATGCAAGGATCCTAAGTTGGCCTTATTCATACTAGTTTTCCTATAGCTTTTTTAATTACCACTTTCGCTATTTCTTATCACGGCCCATGTATGTGCCTTTTGGGCTTTTTGACTTCTGGATCTCAACTCTGCTTTGAAATCTGGGATGAGATCTTTGGTTATTAATGTGCTAGACCTTGAGTTCAGAGACTTCACATAAAAACATATTTACATGTCTAAGTGTTCTGCCTTTATCCTGATGAGTATTGTTTTAGCTTTTAATTATTAAATTAAATTATTTACCTATTTGTCATTTTCCAGCCTCTAAGATTCTTGAGGCTTCTGTTTGAAACTTCGTGTCAGAGAATTACCTTTGTTTTAGTGACGGATATCTTCTTTCTTGTCTTTTATTATATGACTATGATTCGATTTTGGGCTTGTTTGTTTAGTTTGACTACTTCTTACATAATGGGTTTGATGTTTATTGCATTTTCTAAGACGATTCCTGTACCCAGGTGTGTGAAGATTGTCCTCACCATCCTCGTGTGCACACATATATATGGCTGCAGATTTC
Source organism: Torreya grandis (assembly GCA_037957365.1). NCBI lineage: Eukaryota > Viridiplantae > Streptophyta > Pinopsida > Cupressales > Taxaceae > Torreya > Torreya grandis. The sequence goes on along the minus strand of JARHVA010000001.1, from coordinate 11,051,180 downwards.
TTCTAGTTTAAGGGTCTTAGGACCTGATCTTAAACTTGAATCTTTGGTTCATCGATTTGGTTCTTGATTTATTCCTGAATTTTGTTTCCAAGTGTCCCTTGCAGCCTGAGATTACGGTTAGGATTTTGTTGTCACAGAGTTTTGTTTCTTTCCCATCTATTCTCTTTTTGTACCTTTTTCATGATGCCATCCACTTTTGTATCAAAGTGATTACATGTCTTCTTAAGGGATTGTCTGTTGGGCCTGCTTTTAATTTCAATACTAAGCTTATCAGAGGTATTAGACAAATTAGATAGGGAGGGAGAAGTGTGGACATGGTGTCGATTACATGTCTTCTTAAGGGATTGTCTGTTGGGCCTGCTTTTAATTTCAATACTAAGCTTATCAGAGGTATTAGACAAATTAGATAGGGAGGGAGAAGTGTGGACATGGTGTCGGTGCTGCGGAAACCCTTTGCAGAGAGAGGATCAAATAACCCATGCAGCTTTGGGAGCTAGGATAATGCCACTAGAGAGACTCAAGTAATGATAAGGTAGATGAAAGGCAAAGGTATGCTTGGGCTATTTGAATGTGGGCAGTCACAGATGACAAGAAAAATCCTTGGGTATGAGTGCTTAGATTTCATTTAGCAGAGAAGTGCCCTAGGAATCGTTCCTACATCCACAAGATGCAGATGCAAACCAACATCATGCTTTAGTGCTATCGACTTATTATGCAGACCCAGGTGAAGTAATTTGTCTACCACTCTATTCTTTTCTCATTAACTTCTTCCTCACTTTTCTTTCCCCATTTTCCCTTCTTTACCTTTATGGTTTCCCAGAAAGCAGGGATAATGAATCAGAAATGACTATGAACACACAGCCATCACTCTCTCATCTTCATACCGAATGTCAAATTTGCATGAATGCGAAACAATTTACCTAAGCCTCGGATAGACATGAATTTAAAATTGGAGTACCATTTTGTGAAAAAACAAGACTTAAAAACTTCTATATTCAATATTTTCTCACTGAGCAATTATTCCCATCAATCATTTCTTTCTTGGGGTATCTCTCAAGGACTCGCTGATTATTTACCTTTTACAACGAAATGGAGAACATTCAATTCTGGCTATTAGGGTCATTCAGGGAGGTATCAGAATCCGGATAATTTATGCCTCCAAGAGGATAGGGGATACAAACAGGAAGGTGAGGGGAGGTTGGGGGAAGTACCAAGGAGGGGACGATGCTGAAAGGGATGAGGGATAATGGAGAGCATAGTATTATTAGTGATTGACATTTGGAGTTTGTTAGGGAAATTACTTTCCAAGAATTAGTTAGGGCTCCTTTAGATATTTAAATATGAATGGCTATATTTGTAGTTGAGTCTCTCAATTTGTTGACAAGCTCTTTTGAGGTGGGAGAAGGTTATCAAATTCAACTTCTTAGAGAGCCACTTAGCTTATTGATAATTGTTTTCATTTTACATAATGAAACCTTATTGGATTTCATTGCATTGAACAAAAAAAATTAGTCAGCTTACAACGACAATTTGAATTACTTTAAGCATAGTCATGGCTTTTGCATGATTATTAGTATCACTTCTAATGTCCATTGAAAATATCAATCATGTGAGCATTTTTATTTGTGAAGATACAACTCTCATGTTGGTCTCGGATTACCTTTAACTACTCCATCAACATTTAGTTGAATGAACTTCATTGGAGGGGGGACCAAATAGCTCTAGTTTTCACTTTGACTCTCGTACCAAGTCCATTATTAGAGTACTTGTTTGCATTTTAAAGCTATTAAATGTTGGAAGCACAATCATTGAGAGGGGTGCGAATTAGTGTTTTGAAACTTTATTTCAATTTCTTTTTAGCATTCATGAACCATCACATCAACATATAGATCAAACAATGCTTTAGCAATCACTCATAGAAAGCATGAAACAAGATTACACAAGATAACACATCATATATGTGAGAAATCTTCAAGGGGAATGATCCCTGCAAATGGACTACAATTCTATAAGTCAAAAGATCACAATTTAGTGAAGCACTAACTCTACATGGAGCACCAATCCCAACTAGCTAAATACCAAATCAGTGAGGCTTTAGTAAGCACCAACTTGCAAGAAGGCACCAACCTCCTAAACGACTCAACACCAACTCAGTCCCCTGATTGCTTTGATCACCTTCAGAATACCTTGTTGCTCAACCAACTGATGATGACCACCTATTCCGCTCTTCACCCTCTTATTCTTGTCAAACTGCCTTCTAGGTCTCTTTGCTCAATTAGGTCTTTTCAAGATTAATTAGGTCGTATGACCTTGATCTTCATATGTAGACATACTTTCAAATCTTCATTATAAATCCTCTATACTTTTCTGATGGCCTATAAGACCTCCTTTTGCTCAACAATATGCTATCTCATTTGCATACTCTCATGTGTCCACATAGGCCTAAAACTGCGTTGAATACAAGCCTCTTGCTCATATACCTCTTGATCGGCCATATACACTTGCACACTTGGATTTTCAATACAATTGGCCTTAGGACATGCCACAAACATGAATCAATCATTACATTAGGTCAGCCATAGCTTGAAATGGACCAAATCCTTTTTTAGGCCTTAAGGAGACTTAATTCAATTAGGGCTTCATTAGTACACGTTACCCTTTGATCCCCTTGGAACACTTTCAAATTTCATACACGGCATGAACATTTCATATGCCACTCAATTAGACCCCTATTAATCTCATCTTAGATCCATGACACTTTTTAGCTCCAATAACCACTTGAAGCACGCCATTAGTATTGTTTACAATTAGGGTTTCTCATACACAAAATTTGTCATGAACTACTGAAGATTAAAAATAAATTAACTAAACAACCATGGCAATAAATCTCATGAACAAAAACTTCATGACCTTAACAACATTACTATGTGTTTTAGACTTGACAATTCAGGGCAAAAGGACTCAAAACCTTCTTTGCAACTTGCTCACTCAGAACTGCCAACTAGCCTAAAAACGCAATCAAGATGAACTTGAATTTCAACCTCTACAGAGGGATTTCTCATGACCAAAAACATATTCACATGATCCTTTGGCATCTTTGGAACCTCACATACAAAAATTACAAGGTTTAATATCAAATATTGGTCTTGCAGACCAATATGTTGACCTAACTACACAGTCAAACCATAATCAGACAAACCATTTTGGCTTCAATATTTCAACCACTTTCACTGACTTCCAAGCTTTTCAAAAACATGAGCACTACTTTCAAGTCATAAACAACAACACTATATGCATTACATAATTCAACTTAGGGCATAGAGCTTCAAACTCATCACTGCAACTTGCTTACCCATAATTGTTAGTTTATTTTAAAGCAGTCATGGTGACTCAGAGCTTCAACACCTATGTAAACATATTCAATAACTTTTGATGTGTAAATGATCCTATGAGATCATTAGACCATTCTTGGATATAAAGATAATATAGTCAAATAACAGATATTGGTCTTGCAAACCAATCTTATGAACTTACTGTACACAGACCTCACTGAGCTAGACAAGTTAACTTGTGAACAATTTTTTTACCATATTCATTGATCTCTAAAACTTCTACCAAATATGAACATGTTTTACAAGTAACGAATAACATCTCCATGCACTTGGTTTCATCACTATTTCATGATAACACATCTCTAATCATTTTCTCATTGATGCTTAAGTTTTTCACTATTTTCATCATTAGCCCTGTTAGCGACTAACTAACTTGGATAATTGGTTTAGCATATTTGAGGGCTTGAACTTGTTTAGAAACCTTCATAGACATGAAACACGAGTCTCAAGCTTCATCCTCCATTTATTTACATACTTTGACTCGGTCAATTCTGACTGTTGCAACAAATCTTCGAGAAACTAACACTTTCTTGTAGGGTTTACTCACACCCCTGACCACTCAATCAACCCTGGAGGTCCCTGGAAGAGTTGAATACATGCTCCAATAGTTTTTCTAGTCATTGGAGACCATTCTGGACTATTTTGAACAAGATCTTTCACATCGGGTCATTGTTAGGGCTTTAGAGAGGTTTAACACAGGGTCTGGTGTTAACGATTGTTCATAAAAAATTGCCTCTTAAATTCAAAACCAATGCTTATAGTTCTTATCTAGGACCCTTACTCATATCTCCTTAACAACTCAGATTTTCATGTAAAGGTTACACGTGCCAATGAACACCTGAAAGTCCTTTTCAGACTTGCATGCCTTCATTTTGTGTACTTGAGAGACCTCAAAACCATTTTTCATGCGTTTTCTTGCAAACCATGACCTCAAAATTTGTGAACATGCTTGAAACAATATATCATACCTCTTTTTATGCTTACATGCTCATATTTGCCTTAGAAATTGATCATGATACCCCATTAAGCTTACACACTCTTTCTCTACACCATAGTCTTCATACCTTACTAGACCTTGAACTGTCCTTTATGCCTTCTTCCATGCTCTCAACACCTCAATGTGATGCTCGACATCTCACTCTCATACCATATAACCTCTCTCATGTTTAAACACAACCATACATCCTTCATATGTCTTGACAATAGTTCATGATGCCTCATTAGGTTAGATAGGGTTTAGAATTGAGCTAGTTACAGAGTTGGACTGAATGTCTTACCCCTATAGGCTCACCTTCAAACTATTATTGATGCCTCTACATTTTGTTGACATGCCTCAAATAATGTCATACTTCTACACATACAAATTCATGCTTACTATGCACATGCTCATGATATGACTATGCTTGTTATGACCAGGGTTCTCAAGACACCTTGTACTCAAGAACTATTACTCAAACACGCTTATGTCAATGATATCAAACAAGAACACTCTTCAGACAACACTCTCACACCACTGCAACAAACTCTTTATGATCAACATGCTCTCATGACCTCATGCAGGCCTAAAGCCTCATCACCATGCTTCAATGCTCACTTGACCATCAAACCTCTTTGTGACAACACTGACAACATCACGCTGCCCTGAACCATGATATTGATCTTGACACCAACCTTGACATTAATGACATAAGAGACATTAGATTGCCTTCAAATTTTCTCTCAATAGCAGATACATCAGGTTGCTTTCAAATTCTCTCATGTCACATGGTTTGCTTGTTACATTAAGCTCATACCTCAAAGACCACTCACCATGCATCTTCCCCAGATGCACCTTAACATCAATGCCAAAACTCAAGAATCAATGACAATGCTCAACAGTAAAGAAAGGCAATAATATTTCTAGCGTCTCTATTATAGTTCAATGGAGATACGAGAAATTCAAGATTCCATGCATTAATTGGAAATACACTTTATAGACATGGCAAGAACAACCATGGAATTCGACTCAAAGACACTTCATATTCCCATTTGTTATGACATTTTTGGTTGCCTCTTTGAATCCCAAGATATTCCCTATAAAGATGTGACTTGGCTTCCTTTCTTCCTTCTCATTGATTTGGGGGTTTCTTAATTGGAATCCCCTTAGCACTGTCAGATGTGCGGTGTTCATTGATTTATTTGTTAATCTCGCATTTAGCTTTGAGGTCATCTCATCTTGTCAATTATAATCACTTGTGTCGGTTTAGGCTTTTGTTAAGTACCTATTTTTTTTTTTTTTATTCCTAAATTGATATATCCCTTGAAGTGGGTTTGAACAACATAAATTCACCTACGTCTTGTGCTTTACTTTCTCTGTGGGGGTATGCCACACCTATCATGTTGGATGCATTTTACTTTATTTCTACACTTTTATCGTGTCTCCTAGGGATTTGAACCCAAAGTTTTGTTCTAGAAGTCCCAATGCCTTGATACTTGAGCTTAATCCATTCGAACTAGTTTGTAGCAATTGAAGAGACTTGCCGGTTGCATTGGGCCCATTCCTCTAGTTCATCTTCATCATTTGATTCTTCCATGTCTAGATGCACTCATAAGGGTAAGAAGTGGAAGTCTAAAGCATCTTGTTTTCCTTACAAGTTTATTCACTCAGTTGCTTCATGGGCAACAATTTTCCATTGATGCCTTACATGGCTCGTCCCAAAAAAATTGATTTGTTTCTTGTCTTTCTGATATTTATCCCCACTGCCTCTCGATTTGTCTTAATGCTTACATAGACATGCAACAATTTTTATTTTTTGAAATCTCAACGATTTTCAAAAGTTTGCATTTAAATGTTGTTGCTCTTATATGTAGCCCACCAATTGGATCTTAGTTTTTCTCACATCAACATCCAGGAAGATATTTCACATAGTTTAGATTCATACGAGGACCCTCGAGGACGTTGGATTTGCTTAAAAAACACTAAAGGAAATATTTGAAACGAAGAGTTGGAAGTTCACCTAATAGGTGTTATAAATGTTGTTTCTTCTATTGCGGTAAATGTCTAATACTTAATCAACAATCCAACATTACCCAAGTCTTTGTTTTGAATTCAAATTATTTATCTTGAGGCTTGGCAAATAATAACGAGAAACTTTTTAAACATTATTATAATACTACTAGACCCCTACTTGTCTTTCAATTTTTAAAGTATGTTCTTGTAGATACTAAAATCAATTTTGACCTACCTTCACCCTATATGATTAGTGCATACATATATGAATCTAATTCGTCATTCTCTCACACTCGCATGTTATCTATAGGTCCAATCCTTCTAAGTTGATTTTAGTCACAACTATAGAAAACCTACACTACCAAACCAACCATCTATCTCACTCAAACATCCTTAGATCATCATATTGGTGCTTTTGTCTCTTGGTCGAAAATGTCAAATTTAAAACATACTGTTTGGACAATTTTGTCTAAATCTGACGCTTCTATCTCTCACCAAGCAACAATAAATTTTCAAAATCAAATAATTCCAATGAGTCAGCCCATCTATCTAGCATGTCAACAGTGTGAAAAACTACCCAAACAAACTCGTATAAATACAAATCAAGCCTAAGCTTTTGGAGGATCTAGCACTTGTATAACAAGCACATATATACTATTTCACGTTCAAGAGGACTACACCATTTATCTCACTTTTTAAATCAATCACAAGAAGCAGGTTTTAACCAAGTCTGAAGCACCTCAAAGTCAAGTCTAAATTACTATTTTCCAAGTGTTGAAAGCTAGATCACAAGTTACATACATTAAACAATCACAATTGCATATATACACCTAATAGGGAGAACTACATGCAACTTGATTTCCCTCCTTAGAGTATTGAATATGTAGGCAATACTCAATCAATCATTAGGGACTAGTTGAGGACAAATCAACCCACCTTTGCCTCCATTTTGCAAGTCTAAACTACTATTGAAGTGGACCTAGGGTTTTGAAGTGAAGGAGATAAATTTTCGATATTGCGCGATCAATTAGACCAAAATATCACACACATGGACACATTAGAAGTAAACAAAAAGATCTATAACAAAATAGGAAGGAAAAATATACAATGACAAAATTGTCCAGTTTGGAACACAGTGTCAGAAATTATTGACTTGAGACAAATGGTACCATATGAATGCAAGCAGAGATCCAAAATATGATCTGAATGACTCACAATCCAGCTTATCATCCTCTCTGACACCTAGCACATGTCTTAGTCCTGCACATAACAAGATGAAGCTAAGCATCTTAATTTATATTATACTTTCCATAAATAGTAAATCACATGTCAAATTAGTTACAACTTGTTACAGTCAAAATTATGCTTAATTAACATATCTTATAATCTAAATTAATATTTCAATGTTATCCTAATTATGGTTCACATAGTCAATAGGATAAAATATATTGGTGAACATGCATATTGCTTGAACATTTATAAACCCTAGACTTCTTTTACGGTTCATCATTCTTTCTATGGTTTTCAAAATTTTGTCATAGGGTTTCTGCTTTGATTTCTTATTTCTCTATACAAAAAACAACAAATATTTCACCTTTGGCGCTACCCTTCTGCACACTTGCATGATCTCATCTATGCCATTCAATACTGTTAGTTCCCTTCTCCCTCTATGACATAGTGCTAGATTAAGTGGCACCCATATAGAGCATACTAAGAGTTATTTAACTTCATCTACAATAGGTAATAATGAAATGAATTTTTTCTCTTCTTTTGATGATGCAATTGTTCATGAATATGTGCAAACCAAAATAGTATTGATACTAACAAGCTTATGTCATGCCCAAAATAATATGCTAATAAAACTCATAAACAAGAGCTAATAATTTATTTTTTGAAAGCTTAAATTGTAATGATGATAGGTTTAACTTGGAGTTGCACAAAATTCTAATTACACTAAAGTGAAGTTTAAGCGACAAGGAGGTTGTTGGTTAAAGGTTAGGTTTGGTATAAAAATGTTACCAAGGTTTGAGTTAAGTAGTTGTGGTCCATCAATAAAATTTCATTATAGGGAAATTAATTTATTTAGTAAAACATGGCTATGGTATCACCCATTTTATTAGCATTTTAATTATAATATTATTCCCAATGGGTTCTATGGAACCCCTTATAATAAATCTAGGTGAAAAGAATTACGTTTAGAAGTATTTAGTGAAAATATATTTTGAAGGTTTCTTAATTGATTTAAAAAGGTAAATGATGAAGTCTAGGTGATTAATATAATTATTAAGGCTAACATCCATTAAAAAAAAATCCATTTAATACAAGTTATGGTGAGTCAAATCTCTACAACTGAACTAGATGAATCTCCACCCTAGGATTTAGGTTTCTCAAATTTTGTCCTAATTTTCCCTCTAAGCAAGGTAAAAGCCAACTCTCAAGTTTTGCTTAAATTTTCTCTCTACATTTTATTATACGTTAAAGGAGGATTTGGAGAGAGAGCACACGGAGGAAAGACATTATTTTATGGTCCATATTTATTTTGAGTGTATAACACATTATCTATACTTAATTTTTTAACTCACATTTATTTTATTTTTCTAAATCCACAAATTTAAATATCTTCATAAACATATATGTAATTCAAATAACAAATATATAATTTAAATAAATAATAATAAATAGGAAATTGAATTATGTGTTTATTATTTAAAATATATATATATATACACCCTTGCCTTACTATGTAGGTGTGGACGATATTTATGAATTATATAACACTTCAGTCTTATACACTTGACAAACTCAGACCTTCACCGTTCCTCTCAGTTCTAGACCTTTTTTTACTTCCACAAGTCTCACATCTTCTCTATCTTGTGCCCCTTAGCCCATATCTCTTAGTCTGACCAGTCTTATGTTGATGACTTAGGGTTTTTATCTTACCCAGAATGCTTAAAATATACTTATCTTTCATCTCTGCAAGTTTTTGACCTTGTATCTATTTTCCTACTCCCTAGACACTAATGTCTGGGATAGACACTAACATCAATGTTAGTGTCCTGACTTGATGCAAGTGTCTAGTGCCATAAAGTTGTCCAATTTGTAAATATAATGTATCTTAATGGTCAACATAAGTGATTTAATACAAGTTACTTGTCCAAAGGGATTGATATGTACACAAGATCAACCCTCATTCATTCCTCACCTAGCAAAAGACCAAAAAGATCAAGGCAACTTATTAAAAGTACTTTATTAAGCATTTAATTGAAAAAAGCTTCCCTATTTCCATACTAGTTATAGGTACAACACATCTACATGTTTGAAGTACTAAAAGAGTAACCTAAGAGTTTGATTTTCCAAGTTACAAGCTAGATCACTATTGTACTTGCTTTGCACATATTGTATGATTCAAACACAAGCCAACACATAAGAGAGAACTACATGACTCTGAGGGCCTCTTCTGGAGTATTGATTATGTAGGCAATGCCCATTGACAATGGGGTGTTTCGGGTCAACTCAACGTCATATGTACACTAACCCATTTTCCCCCAAGGTCACTATGAAGATGAAGAACTAGAGTTTTACAATTTCATGAGCGACAGTCCATGGCTCAAATCTAAATACACTAGAGCAAAAATGAAGTCAAACCTAAAACCATCCAAATAGTCACATCTTTTTTCAGTAGATATTTTATATAGGACACTTGCATCGCATCCAGATAGTAGAATCAATGTAATAATCCTAGGCTAATGTTAGTGTCCAAAGCACCATAAGTGTCAAATCTAGAATCTAACTATTACAGAATTTTAATGCAACCTAATTTCTATCTGTTCTAGATCCAATACTGTGTTAGTATCAAAACCAATTAAGTATATCACTTATTTGTCATTTTCATGCATAACTTAGTTGTACTTTCTATATTTAACCTATACTCAACATAATAAATTTAATGTATGCTTATATTTGAGTTTAACATTTAATTGGCATGTTGTAGATCTAATTATCACCCTTGTGTATTATCATTTCTACATTATCATCCTTATTATACCGCCAAGGTAAGATAGCCCCATATCCAAATTTAGGGTTAAACATTTGATGAACTTGATCTTTGAACATCAAATCCTAGGATAAATTAGGGTTTTATAATTTTTTCTTAATTATTGTACTTTGTTATAAATTTTAAAATTTTCATTTGTAAAGCAATGGAAAATGTTAATGTAAAAACCTGATTCCAAATGAAAGATAAAGAAACATTGATTAATTATCTCAAGAATAACAAGGGCTTAATGGATGCATTTTTGTATGTTATAAGATATGAGATAAATAAACTAGATAAAACTAAGGCTGCCTCGCCTAGTGATGGTGAATCCTTAAAAGGTATTCAAACTGAGCCCACACCCATCAATCCACCTACATCTAGTGGGGGCATGGGTTGTGTTTAAATTTTTATTTCCTGAAACTACTATCGATACATCTATTATGGAATTACTCATTGTTTCAATACAAATACTGGTTTCAATGCCTATTACTACTCAAAACATGTTTTCATCCCATTCAATGACTACTCAAATTGTTAATCTAAATCCCACTAGGTTTACTGTTCAAACGCTCCTTCAAGTTATAAAAACCTTAGAGGACAATGTTACAATTATTGAATAAAATGCTTTAAAATCTACTCATGCTATTGATTCACAAGATGTGTTGCATAACCCTCTATCACTTGAGATATCTTTTCACCCTTTTCCAACTAGTTTTGTGTCACATGAGTTTTCATTTTATAATGACAAAGGTGATCCTGAATAGCATCTTCAATTTTTTTATGCAGCATGCCTTGATTATGCCTCTAATAATAAAATTTTGATCAAATTATTTCCATAAAGCCTTAAGGACTATGTTTTAAGGTGGTTCTATGATTTACCTCTCCAATCCATGAAAGCATTCAAACCTCTTGCAAACCAATTTTAGCACACTTTTCTATTAATATTTCTAAAAAAAATTCCTATGATCAAATTGCCAAAATCAAACAAGGAACCAATGAACTATCAATGAATGTGTCTTGAGATATAAGACAATGCTAACTAAAATGACCAATTTTATGGCAGATAATGAGTTGTAAAACATATTCAAGCTAAGTTTTTTTGCTCCATTACATGAATCCATTATTTTTAATAATTCAAATATTTCGATGACTAATGCATTATTGTATGGGATTGTGAAATGAAGCTTATATCATTGAATAATATCAAGTATGTAGCAAACACACCATATGTATCTACATCTAGTACCAAATTTTTCAATCAAACTAATTTATAATATAAAACCTCTTGGGCCTAAAAATTGAAACAACCACCACAATAAACATGGTTTTACAACCACCTAATCAACTTGTTTTATCCAATGCACCTAAGATATAATTTACATGTTTACCCAAGTCCCCAAATTCATTACTCCTGCAGTTAATAGAGTGTCAATTTATATCTCTTCCTCACTCTATTGAGGTTGATATGAGTCGACCTATACCCAAAGGATATGATGAAAATGTTTATTGTAATTGTCATCAAGGACTAGGGCAGTTGATTTACGTTGAAACACAAGATCCAAGATATTACTGATGACCAAAAACTTACATTTGAGGATCCTCCAAAGGAATCAAGCTCCCAACTTGGTGATCACTACAAATAGAGAATATTTAACAATCCTTTATAAGACCATTCTAAAAAGGAACCAGAAGTGCAAATGACATATAATGCACATCCTCTCCCACCACATTATGGACACACACTAGATGATATTATTGGTACTTATACATAACATATACCTCTTATGGTCCAGAAACCCTCTATTACTTTTGTTGAGAGTGAGATTAAGGATGATGACTCTGATCTTCATTATTTATTCATTTGAGCATACCTTGATAAAAACCCTATACACAGTGTTATGATTGATAATGGTGCAAGTGATAATGTTTGTACCGTGACATTACTTACACACTTGGGTTACACTCATAATGATTTACATCCTTATAATATATCAATTAAATAATTTGATGAGACTTCTCATAAGGTTCTTGGTGAGATTGACCTACCATAAGGTTCTTAGCGAGATTGACCTACCTTTAGAAGTTGCTCTAACACATGTGATTACTACCTTTCTAATTATTTTATGGGAATATTTGATATGTTATTGGGAAGACCTTGGATCCATATTCTTATATCAATACCTTTTACAATGCATGGATTTGTAAAATACATTCATTTCAATCGAGTAATTATAATTTCTATAATTTCATATGTGCATCCTCTTGAAAAATAAAAACTTATATGCAGACAATTAATTACCAAGCCTAATAGGGCTCATTCACCACAAAAGGGTAAGTAACATGCAATCCCCTTTACTGTGTAGCCAATAATTGAGAGACCATTACATTAGAGACATATGGTTGATTCCATGGAAACCTCATCTACTACTCACCATGTGAAAATATCCAGGGCACCTAAACATGTTCCTATTACTGCTATTCCAAATAAACCACAAAGCACTCAACGATGGGTTCCAAAAACCCCTACTCTTATTACTCCTACTACTACTTCACAACCATAGTCCTATTTTACATAAACAAAGCATCACCAATACTACTGTGATAGATATTGAAATTATATGTGCTATTGGATAGTGTCACAAGATTATTACACTAGGTTCACAATGGGGAGATATATATGACCATCCATTTTATGGAATCATAGGATGATCTATCTACTTCAAATATTCTAAAAATATCAAAAAAATAAAAAAATTCTAAAATCAAAAACCATTTTCAACACCTACATGTTCTATTAGCTCCCTAGCATCTATGTGTTATTCCATGTTGATGGATGGCACACTCAGTTACCTTTACATACACATGTGTGTCAAACCTCTACTTGAGTGTGATACATGCATACACAAATAGATTATTTATTCTTATTTCAAATGTTTGGCCTTCCCTCTACTCATGTCATGCAAACATTTGGGACATCCACTTATTTGATCGAGATACACATAGGTTATATGGTTCGATGATCACATTTCATTATCATGTTTGAGCTTAAGTATGTACTTACACATACCTATTATCCATGAATATATATTACATAGGGTACTTGATATACTATACACTTGACATTTTTTCCTAACACATTAGAGCCATGGGCTACTATGACATGTTTATGTAGGTTGCTTATGCTTTACTTTGTACACTTCCTTGAGTGTCTTGCCTTGCTATTGAATTTCTTATTCGAGCATTTGAATATGATCCTTTGCTTTCAGACTTTGTGCTTATGTGTGCTTTATTTGAAATTTTTATGTCATTATTTGTTGCATGGACATTTGAATATGCCATCCTTGCTTTTATGGATATCTGTCTAAGTCGTGTCCCTTTGATTGTGTAATATTTGAACATGCCCCTTGTTTGTCGTATTTTTGGACCATTACTTTTTGAATTGATTTTGAGTGTTTGTGTGTGTGTATTTATTTGTTGAGCTTGTATTGTTACTATCTAGATGTTGTCATGATCCTTATCATATATATTTGGACTTCATAATATCACATTGGTTCTATGCGCTTCAATGCTATATCTACCTAGACATGTTCATTTCATATGCTACATGGTTACATTCACATATTATAAATTTGTCTTATATTTTTGGTGTGAGGTAACTACTAGTTCTTATCTTTCCATCACCTCAAAGAGGAGGCATATTAATGGGGGTATGTCATAGAGACATGTTCTCCACACTTGGTACATTTTTCAGATTCAGTGGATGCATGTCATATGGGCATGGCTTTCACACATTCACAATTTTTAGATTTAGTGGGGGCATGCTTTGGAAGCATGTTCTATATATTCATTTAATATATAGTACTTATATCAATTTTTAGATTCAGTTGGGGCATGTCATATGGGCATAGTTTTCACACATTCATAATTTTTAAATTCAATGAGGGTATGCTTTGAAAGCATGTTCTCCACACTTATTCAGTATTCAATATCTTTAGATCATAGTGAGAGATTATTTTAGAAATATGTTATCCACATTGGTAATTATACCAATTTTTAAATTTTTTCATATATGGGGGGGACATGCTTTGGAAGCATGTTCTCTGCACCTACATAATTTTTTTGAATTGACCAAAACACACAGTTATATGATTCAGATTCATAGTTGTGATAGAATTTTATACATTGGTACCATTTTTATACATAGTTTCATCATGAAACATATCTAAGGTGTATATGTTATGCAATGTGCACCTAATATTACAAAAACCAAATCAATTTCAGATTTTAGAACATCTTCAAGGATTGTCACCACCCTCTAGTTGGACTATTATGAACTATATTGAGTCAATCTACTGTAATAGTTGGTTTACCTTTTGGTATGGTCAAGGTGATAAAATCACTCAATGTTCCCAAGTTTTGAGGTTGGTCTTGATAGTATAATCCAAATTCACTAGTTTGATAGTGCAGGTGACTTGGTTCACTTACACTCACTAGGTTATAAGTATCATTGGGTTGCACTATTGAGCTAATCTCAACTGCCAAGTGGCAACTCACCTTTTTTCCAAATTTGAGGGCATGTGCCTTCCAATATCTCTCTCTCTTTATCTCTTTGGATATATGCACTTTCAATATTTATCTATATTTATATTAATATCAGTTTTGGAGCCTTCAATGATACATCTTTTTTAAATTAGCTTGCCAATAGGTAAGGTGGTTACATTGACACATATGTGTAATATTAAACCTTGATCTTTCAATTTTAATATTTTTCAAGCAATTTCAATTCCAGATTATATGCATGGATTATATAATGTAACATTCTCTTGGTTATAGGTCAGTCACGAGCAAAGCACTCAAGTCGGGTACACATAAAGACAAGGTGTGTTATACACACCTAGATGCACATTTATTTCTTTTAAACTATAAATTTCATTAATATATTAAAGGGGAAAATGTAGATGATATTTATGGATTATTTAACACCTTAGTCTTGTACACTTGAATAACTTAGACCTTGGTTATTCCTCTTAGTTATGGACCTTTTTTTATTTTCTCAAATCTCACATCTACTCTATCTTGTGCCCCTTGGCCTATATATCTTAGTCCCACCATTCTTATGTTTATTACCCACACCTTCAATCTTTTCAAAATACTTAAAATGTACTTATCTTCCTTCTCTATAAGTTTTTAACTTGTACCTACTTTCTTACTTCTTGAACACTAATGTCTAGGAAAAACACTAATGTCGACATTTATGTCTTGACCTGACATAAGTGTCCAATGCCCTAAAGTCATCTAATTTACAAATAAAATGTATTCTAATGGTTAGAATAAGTGTTTTAATGCTAGTTACTTCTCCAAAGGGATTGATATAAATACAAGTTAAACCCTCATTCATTCCTCACCTTGCAAAAGATCAAAGAGGCCAAGGCAATTTATAAAAAACACTCTATCAAGCATTCAATTAAACAAATCTTCATTATTTTTATACCAGTTGTTATCTATCTAATTTTCACCCCTAGGAAGGTTGTTCAATCCTTTTTAACTAGATGATAGCATGGGAACGATACTAGGTTGTGGGTGGCCTACTAAATGGATTGAACCTCTAGGTAGGGATAACTCCCTTAATGTATCACTTAAGGACTATCACTAAACCTACTAACTTGCAAGGGAAAAGAGAGAGAGAATTGAAAAAAAAATAAGGAGGTGATCCACCAAACTTGTTGACCACTACCACACATCTACAAATGCATAATGAGCATGAAATTGACTTATTCATACACTAATTCTAATTTATTCCTTTTATATCAATATTTCAATATGAAGGTGGTGGATGATGATTAGGTAAGGACGGCCCATTTCAAGAGGTCTAAAGGACACTAATGAAATATTACCTCACTTAACCTTCATAAGAAAACTTAAACACTTCATATGACTTGAAAGGGTGAGTTCAAACGACATATAGGTGAGAGAATGAGACATTTCAAGGAGAACTAAAGAAACACTAGACAAGATTAATCATCCATGCATAACCACTAAAGTAGTCATAAGAGAAGGTAAAAATAGATTGTCTATTGATTTAAAGGCTTATAAAATGAGCATGGCTTTGCCATACTCATGTGGAGGATCCTTACAATGCCAAAATTAGGCATATATATAGAAGAGTGTGAAAAAGAGAGAAAGGAAAGGTGTAAGAGTTGCATATGACAAGTATCACTTCATGAAGAAGTGAGTTACAATCAAGAAGGAATGTCAAGAAATAGTCCTAAAATCCCTCTCCAAAATGTGTGTACTTGGTTTAATGATATCCCTCTCAAGGTGGCATAGGAGTTACTTCTTTACCTCTATGACTCATCCACCCTCTTTGAAACTACCCATTAAAAGTGATTAGGGGATGACAAGTAATCCTCTTGGGTTATAGTTGCCTATGTTATCTTGGACATTTGTTGAATATTCCAATCTAATCATATTTACACATTTGTTTTGTAATTGCTCTCATCATTCTCATGTTTTCTTTCTAGACAGGCCAATTCTTTGTAGCCATGTTTTATTGAAAAGATCCTTGGTTTGAGATATCCAATACCCTTACAGGAAAAATAAAGGAATATTTGGGTACCCATTATCCCCTTGTATCTTCAACCCAAATTTGATCATATGACTCCTAAGGCATACCTACTTTCTTAACCTCTATTTTTACCTAATTAGCCCCAATGCTTAGAGACCATACAAGACCATACAATACCAATTAAAAAATTGAAAAAAAAATTAGCATACATAAAATTAGGTCTGTTGGAAAGGTTTTAGGTCATTCTATGGGAGGGAACTCAAGTTATGTAATTTTTCAACTTTCTAGCCCTAGTTGATCAAAAGTGCAGACCTACGGAGGATGAGAGCTAATAAAATGCATATTTTTAGTTATGTGGTGATTTAAGACAAACCAATGCATGTGTGGGGTCTGAACCAACATTCCTCAACCCCTCCAAGTGTGTTTTTTCCTTGGTCAACCTTAAAATCTCTCAAAATTGCTAATTTCTAGAATTATGTGCATGCTTAAGACTGTCAAACATGGTTGTAAGTTATTTTTGATCTTTTGATAAATATTCAAACATATTCAAAACCTCCCAATGATTGTTATGACTTATAAACACTCTCTTCTATCAATTCAAATGACCAATTCAATGCAAACACAACCTATTCTCATGAATTCTTGAAAATAGGCTTGGAAAAGAAGTTTCTTAGCAAGTTTGTTAGTCTTGTTTGAGTTTGAGGTTTGTTAGGGATCACAAAAAAGTTTGTATTCAATGATTATTCCTTGTTAAATTCTGTACAAACCTTTCCATCATATCACAACAATATTCACCTATCAACTCATCCCAAAATTGCATGTTTCTTCAGGTTTTGTAGGAAACTATAGGTGTTTATCTAGGCTTCTTAGTTATTCCACTAGGTTTTGCCATATTTGGGCCCATTTGAATAATAATAAAACTTGTATACAATGTTAATTCATGCTTCATGATCATCTTTATATATCCTGAGCAAGTTGAAGTTGCCTTGAACAAGATGGACTCAAGGGAACCATTGTTCACTTAGGTCTTCCATAGTCCTAAGACACTCTCCAATCAAAGAAGCTTGATGCTTTATGATCTACCTTTAAAATAAGGGTCTTCAATGTTCTTAAAAATTCTTTCATACCTTATAAACTCTGTTTATTCCTTTATCATCTCAAATTCAATACAAGGCATGTCTTTCACTGGCTCATTTTCTGTGTATAGGCATGCAACCATTGAGTGCCTCACATGGGGTATATAGGTTTACAGTTTAATAAATTTGTAAATTTTTGAGACATATTTATATAATTATATAACATTTAAAGAGGGTGGAAAACATATTTTATCTCCCCTAATGGTCTTCTTATGAGTTGCTTCCCTGTAAAACCAAATAACTATGCTTGGTTACATGTTTGGTGTTCTCAACACCCTATCTCTTCATTGGTGGTTTGAGGAATTGGTCTTCAAAGCTTATGGAGACTTTGTAATAGGAGTGAGATAATATAAATATGCCTTAAATGGTCCATTCATAACATCATTACAAACTTTTAGGTGGAAAATGTTGACCTACAAGTCTGTAGACCTTTGGGTTGACAAAATCTTATCTTGGCTTAGATTTGAAAGCATGCCTCAAGGTTTTCTATATGGCCATATGATAGGGGAGGGTATTAATAATTTATTAAGGCTTATTGAATTCATATAAATGATATTATTTAAGTATGATACTCACATACACATATCAAACACTTCTTCAAGTCACATTCCAAAACCCTAACTGTTACTTTTGCATAAGTCTGTAATTTGTCGTTATATAGATGTTTTTGCCTCTCCTTGCTTGAACTAAAATAACTCATGTCACCTCTTATAGTGTTATATATACTCAAAGTATACTTCTGACCCACTTTTATGTATAAAACCTGTATTCTCTTATCAATTTTCTACCTGCAACATTGATATAGGCATAATGTTTGTAGAAAACTGTAGGTGATCATCATGTTATAAAAGTTATTGGACCTTGTGGGAAATGAAGGATCCTTTGATGATTTTTTAGAGTACCATGAGGTTGGAAATAATCTTGATAACTTTCCATTCAAATCCCAAATATGTTTAACTCCTTTCTATACCTCGAACTCCTACACTCAAGTCTGTAACCTTGCATCATATGGAGATTTATTATCTTTTGAATGCTCCCACATGCCAAGTGGGGATGGAGGATGATTTTTAAGGATTTTAAGGACCCTTGATATCCTCTCCCATTTCCTTCATGTTTCTAATGAGCTTAAAAGTTCCATTTCAAGGATAAAATTGAGCCAATAGAGGTTTTTTAGGGTTTTAGACAACCCTACCTTATTAAAAATCATTCATAAATCATAGGGCATGGAAATACTGACTATGAATATGATTTTGAAGTGCACAAGGGTCCTTATATCTAGCTAAGATATTTTGACTAGATACTCTCTCTCATTTTTGTACCAAGCATCTGAAAATGGTATATGTGAGTTTGCAAGGAACTCTATGGAGGAATGGAAGTGTTTTTTGATTTGTTTGGACCTATAAAAGCTTGATAAAACTTGGTTTGGCCATAATACACCTAGAATAATGTAAAATACACCTAAAATTTCTTAAAAATGTCCTTTCACTTCTTTGATAGCCCATTCTAGACTTGTTATAACTGCTTGTAAGTACAATCATTGTATCTTCTGGATTGAAATTATCATATTATGAACTGTGCCTACCAAATTAACATTATAAACCTTCTCAAAAGTCATTTCCAAATGATTTTATATGTGATTTCCAATTTTTTGGGCTTTAAAATGGTCTTTGATAATTTTACACATGGTAATGATGCATAGAGAAGGTTTAAAGTGACTTCTTAATCTTAGAAATAACATGAAAACCTATAAGACATCAAAGACCCTCTAAACATGATTAGAATTCATAATAGAGCCCCATTCACATTGGCATTAATGACTTGTTCAAGGAAAAGACATTAGAAGGATTGAATAATATAAAAATAACTTTCCCTTAATTTTTTTAAAAGAACCTTAAACTTTGCTATAAAAAAAAGGGAGATCATAATAAATGACTATTTGAATACATTAGATGGCTATAAAAAAAGTTAGAAACATAAAGAGATTTTTTTTGAATTAGACTCCCCTATGGTAGCCAAATTTGGCTAACACTAGTCATAGGTAAAACACATCTATAGGTCTGAAGTACTAAAGGATCAATTCAAGAGCCCAATTTTCCAAGTTACAAGCTAGATCACTGTTGTACTTGATTTTCACATATTGTATGATTCATAGACAAGCCAAAATATACATAATAACTACATGAGTCTAAGGCCCTCTTTAGAGTATTATATATATAGGCAACACCCACTGATAGTAGGGTATTTGGGGTACAATTGACACTGTGTGCCCACTAACCCTTTTTTCCCAAAGTCATTATGAAGATAAAGAACTAGGGTTTTATAATTTCATGAGGAGAGACAATCCATGACCTAGATCTAAATGCATTAGAGCAAAGGTGAAATCAAAACCAGAAGCATCTAGGTGGTCTCATCCTTTTCCCATAGGTATTCCATACAGGACACTTGCATCGAACCTAGACAATAATACCGACACAACTATCCCAAGATGACATTAGTGTCCAGAGTGACATAAGTGTTAGATCTAGAATCTGACAACTATTCTAAAATCTCATTCTATCCTGATTTCTACTTGTTTCAGATCCAACATTGTCTTACCATCAAAACCAACTAAGTATATCACTTATTTGTCATTTCCATGCATATCTTAGTTGTAATTTCTATATTTAACCTATACTTAACATAATAAATTTAGTGTATGCATATATTTGAGTTTAAAATTTAATTGACACATTGTAGATATGATTATCACCCTTGTGCATTATTAGTTATATATTATTAAACCTATTATACCACCAAGGTAGTATATGCCCATATCCAAATTTAGGTTTAAACATTTGGTGAACCCAATCTTTGAACATCAAACTCTAGGAAAAATTAGGGTTTTCTAATTTTTTTCATGATTGCTTTACTTTTTTGCAAATTTTAAAATTTTCATTTGTAAAACAATGGAAATTTTAATTGCAAAAACCTAATTTCAAATGGAAGATAAAGAAGCATTGATTACTTATCTTGATAATACCAAAGGCTTAATGAATGTATTTTTTTAATGTTAAAATAGATGAAATATGTAAACAAGATAAACCTAAGGTTACCTCACCCAATGATGGTGAATCCTTAGAAGATTTAACTAAACCCACACCCATCAATCCACCTACATCTAATGGGGGCATGGGTTATGTGTTTAAACCTTTGTTTCTTGAAACTACTATAGATAAATCTATCATGTAATTACCCATTGTTTCAACATAAATATCATTTTTGATGCCTATTACTACTCAAAACATGTTTTCATCCCCTTTGGTGACTACTCAAATTGCTAACCTAAATCCCACTGGGTCTACCATTCAAACACTCCTTCAATTTATAAAAACCTTGGAGGATAAGGTTACAAACATTGAACAAAATGCTTTAAAATATCCTCATGCCAGTATTCAAAAGATGTGTTGCATAACCCTCTTGCACTTGAGATCTCTTTGCACCCTTTACCAAATGGTTTTGAGCCACCTAAGTTTATATTTTATGATGGAAAAGGTGATCTTGAATAGCATCTTCGATCCTTTTATGTAGCATGCCTTGATTATGCCTCTAATGATAAAATTTTGATCAAATTATTTCCAAGAAGCTTCAAGGACTATGATTTAAGGTGGTTATATGATTTACCTATCCAATCTATGAAATCATTCAAACCTCTTGTTGACCAATTTTTAACACACTTTTCCATTAACAATTTTGAAAAGGTTTTCTATGTTCAAATTGCCAAGATCAAAAAATGAACCAATGAACCTATCAATGAATATGTCTTGAGATATAATATAATGCTAGTTAAAATGACCTATCTTATGGCAGATAAGGAGTTGTAAGACATATTCAAGAAAAGCTTGCTTGCTCTATTACATGAGTCCATTGTTTTTAATAAGCTCAAATGTTTTGATGACTTATGCCATATTATACAGGACTATGAAATGAATTTTATGTCATTGAATAATCTCAAGTATGTAGCAAACACACCAAATGCATCTATATTTAGTACCAAATTTATGAGCAAACCATGTTATAAGGTAAAACCTCTCAAGCCTAAAAAAGAAACAACCACCATAGTTAACATAGTTTCATAACAACTTAATTGACTTGCCTTATCCAATGCACCCAAGAGATAATTTACATGTTTACCTGAGTCCCCAACTTTATTACTCTTATGGTTACTAGAGTGTCAAATTATATCTCTTCCTCATCCTATCGAGGTTGATTTGAGTTAACCTCTACCCAAAGGATATTATGCGAATACTTATTATGATTATCATCAAAGACTAGGGCATTCTATATACATATGTTTTACCTTGAAGCACAAGATATAGGATCTTATCAATGACCAAAATATTACATTTGAGGATCCTCCAAAGGAATCAGGCTCCCAACCTGGTGATCACCATAAACATAAAATATTTAACAATCCATTGCAAGACCATTTTAAAAAGGAACCAGAAGTGTAAATGGTATATATTGCACATCCTCCCCCACCACATTATAGACACCACTAGATGGTATTATTGATACTTACACATGGTATATACCTCCTATGGTCGAAAGACCCTCTATTACTTTTGATGATAGTGAGATTAAGGATGATGAATCTAATCTTCATTCTTTATTCATTTGAACATACCTTGATAAACACCTTATACACAATGTTATGATTGATAATGGTGCAAGCAATATTGTTTGTACCATGAAATTATTTACACACTTAAGTTGTACTCATAAATATTCACATTATTATACTAGATCAGTTAGAGCATTCAATGGGACCTCCTATAAGGTTCTTGGTGAGATTGACCTACCTTTATAGGTCAGTCTTGCATAGGTGATTACTACCTTTTCAATTATACATTTCATGAGAATATTTGATATGTTATTGAGAAGACCTTATATATATATACACTTTGATAAATACCTTGTACAATGAATGGATGTGTAAAATACGTTCATGCCAATGGGTTAATTATAGTTTTTGAAATTCTATATTAACATCCTCTTGAACAAGAAAAAATATACCTAGATAATTAATTACCAATCTTACTAGGGATTATATGCATTGATTGTATATTGTAACATGTTCTTAGTTATAGGTCAATCACCAGTAAAACACTCAAATTAGGCACACATAAAGACAAGGTGTGTTATACACACCCATGTACGTGTTACTTTCCTTTAAACTAGTAATTTCAATATTAGATTAAAGGTGGGAAAATCTAGATAATGTTTAAGAATTATATAGAACCTTAGTCTTGTACACTTGGAAAACTAAAACCTTGGTTGTTCCTCTTAGTTTTGGACCTTTTATCACTTTTACAAATCTTGCATCTTCTCTATCTTATGACCGTTGGTATATATATCTTAATCTGACTAGTCTTATGTTGATAACCTAGGCCTTCTATCTTTCTCAGAATGCTTAAAATCTTCTATCTTCCATCTCTACAAGTTTTGAGCATGTACTTACTTTCCTTTTCCTTGGACACTACTGTCTAGGATAAACATTAGTATTGACATTAGTGTCCTGACCTAATGCAAGTGTATAGTGATATAAAGTCATATAATTTACAAATTAAACATATCCTAATGGTCAGTCTAATTGTTTTAATGCAAGTTAATTATCCAAATGGACTGATATAAATACAATATCAACCCTCATTCATTCCTCACCTAGAAAAAAATCAAAGAGGATAAGGAAACTTATCAAAATTACTCTAACAAGAATTTAATTGAATATTTTTTCCCTATTTCCATACTAGTAATAGGTACAACACATCTACAAGTCTGAAATACTAAAGGAGCAACCCAAGATCCCAATTTTCCAAGCTACAAGCTAGGTCATTATTATACTTAATTTACACATATTGTATGATTCACACACAATCCAACACGTATGGGATAACTACATGGATTATAGAGTATTGGCTATGTAGGTAGTGTCCGCTAATATCAAGGTCTTTAAGGTTAGCTTAGCACCATGTGCCCACTAACCTATTTTCCTCAAAGGTCATTATGAAGAACTAGGGTTTTGTAAATTCATGAGGAGAAATAATCCATGACCAAGATATGAATGTCCCAGAACAAAGATGAAGTCAAATCCAAAAACATCTAGGTGGTCACATATTTTTCCAACATGTATTACATACAAGACACTTACATTGAACCTAAACAATAATGTTGATGTAACCATCCCATGCTGACGTTAATGTCCATAGTGTCATAAGGGTCAAATCAAGAATTTGATGACTATTATATAATCTCCTTCCTACCTCCTATTGATGCCTAAATGTGTACCATTAGGTTAACATATAGTGTTTAATAAATACTTCTCATTTATAGATTTAAAGAATCTATTGCATGAGTTGTTAGTTGTGATAATCCTATTTTCCTTGGTAGAATAGAGGTAAAACAAGTTGACTGTTTCACAAATTTGTATTAGTTGGTGGTTGGGAACCACTATGGATTAATAGTTAATCTATGAAAAATATAAAGTATGCTATGCTAAGAATGGTGAATTATGATCAATAACTAATTTAAATACTAATCTAAGACATATATTTACAATGAAAATTAAGCTAGAGTGATATGGTTAAAAAAAGAGCAAAAAGGAAGGGTAGGGCAGAGAAGAAACATGTTATTGATCTTCATTCCAAACATCATGACAAAGTCAAAATATCATCCAGGCATGCACTTAACCAATGTATGACATGAAGTAGCGTAAGCTCAAATTCTATCACACATCAAGTAAATATCTAAGGGATGTGGGAAATAGTGAAAATAAGAACCAACTTCACTTTAAATATTTACCCCTACAAGCAAACAACATTAGCTTAAATGTAAGAAGAGTAAGAAGATGGAATGAACCTAAGAACTTTCAATTAACCTAGCATTAGCACAAGTTAAAAACTCTACATTCAAATGTACACACCAATAATTCATAAGAACCATTCAAATATGGAAGTCATAACAAATAAGTGAGAGAGAAGCTATGATAATAAAAGACACAAGTAAATTTGGACAAATTTTGTAGAATTCCTTACTTATATTAATTGCTCAAAAGTTACAAATTAATTTTAGCTCTAGGAACTCCCTCTCCCTTTTACAATGGGCAATACCTCTTTTATAAGACAATTCATGAGATATGCCAGTCATTCCTTCTCAACATGTAATTGGACAAGTGTCATCATGTAACTAGACAAGCATCACAGACAAATATCCTTTTACAAATGTTTCAAGACCAATTACCTTCTTTAACTATGAATGATAGGCCATGGTATTTATAAACTACACATGATTAAAAGAACATTCCTTGTCAAAAATTTATACAATCTTAGTTACTAAAGGAATGTTCCTTGTCCAACTAACTTTGGGACCCTTTGGCTGACAGAGTTCCCCATTGTTGTTGCAAGATCTTTATGGCTCTTTGATGCTCTTAGCTTTCAACAATATTCTCCTCTATTGTTTAGGATTATAACTATAACCCTACTATTGTCCATCCCATATTTTCTTTGGCTCTTGCTTCTCACTTCCTGCATTCGAGGTCAAATAGAGTTCCACATTCTCTCAAGAAACACCCTTCTAAGATACTATGGCTGAAAATTCTATTAAATTGCTCATTAGTGGACTCTAGATCAAATTATCTTTGCATAGGTGATAATTTAGTTCCCCTCAGCTCAATTATAATGCTAACAGGAATGAATCAAGGCATCCATACATTTTTTTAGGGCTTCATATCAAGCAGGTTCACAGGGAGCTTTAATGGCATCTATGAGCTTAAATAATAATTTTTGTGCCTTAAAATGCATTTAGATTTACCTATTTATAAATTTGCATCACCATGTCCACAAAATCTTCAAGTTTTTCATTTATTTCTTGCATGACATCACCATGGCATCCCTATTCATTAATACTCAAAATATGACCATTTGTCACTTTTGGACACATATCAATATTTAATTGGCTCTAAACCCTTTGAAAATTTAGATTTACCTCACACCATTTGATCATCCTTATAAAAATAAATACACTCCATCGAATCTTGATCCAAGGGGTAGAACACCATTGGATGTTCACTGGTATTTTACTGAAATGGTGACACTTGGTAGCTCTACAGGATTTTTGCACTGTGCATTATTCGTTCTATCAGGTTAATGCACTTTTGTCATGTGGTAATCTCAAATTTTTTTGTAGCTTCATTGAAAATTCCACATCGATGATGCACCGTTAGATCCTTAGGGTATAAATCAATGTACTCTATTGATATTTTGACAAGTGCTTGAGATTTAATTTATGGCATGTAATTATACCACTTGTCATTTCTGTATTCACCCTGAGCTTTATTGAAATATTGACTCACTACATTCCATTGATATGAATGTGTACATCACACCATGTACCATCAATCATCTGGCACTTATTTGAGTTTTAATCATGGAACATGTCTTGACTTTTCAACATTGATTTTGTATCGTCCGATCTTCCCCATTCGATCAAATGTGTGTCATAGATAATGATCCATGGGGTTAAGTGAGATTGATTATGACCTCATATTGCACCATTAGATTAAATTCATCCAAGTGAATGCAGGTCATTGATCTTGTGGACAAGCACAATGTTTAAGTCAGGCTCAAGAATTTTATAGAACTTAGGGTAAAGTCTTAAGACTAAGTTTTTTATTTGTGTTTGTAACTCAAATTAAAACCTTAGAATTAGGTCTTTATCCTAAGTTTAGGATATAATAAATGGGACCCCACAAATAATAAAAGATAGCTTAAAGTCTTAGGAATAAAGTTTTAATTGTGTTAATAAACACAATAGAAGCTTTAGGATAAGGATTTTTAAGCTAAGTTTATAACAAAAGGACCATGCGTTTAGATAAACCGTGTGGAAATAAAAGGCACCAAGGGGACTCAAGAAAATAAAAATATCAAACATAAAAAAATTTAGACTAAGGTTCGGTTGTGTTAATAAACATGACTAAACCTTAGTATAAAAATTAAACTAAGTCCATAACATGATAAATTGTTCCCATGTAAATGGTTCCCACCAAATTTAAATTTGATTCAAAGGGACCTAAGCTAGGGTAATTGGAACTAGGGTTTTAAGCTAATCAGACATGAATTCACCTTGATTTTCAACAGACCAAAGGTTAGTAAATTATCAAATTATTATTAAATCATAAAACCTAAATATTGTTCATTCTAAATGGACATCATTATACCTATAACTAAAAAACATAGAGATCTAATGTTAGTAAATTTAGATAAGGATAAAATAGAATCATGTATAAATGTGTTAACCAAACTAGGTGTAGATGATCTTCAAATAAAAACACTATGTGAATGTGCTAGTGACACTCTGATCAAGTGAATCTTTAATTTTAAGTTGCAAAACTTGCATAATTTAACACAAGTGTCCCCATTTTTTAAGAATGGGGTGGGGTAAACATAATAATATGTTAGAATTCAAAGACTCTAGTTCAGATTAATAATTAAGTTAGTTATTACACTTGATCAGTCACCATAATTTAGATCAATTCATTGTTGAAATAAGACTTGCACATGGAAAATTGGGATCAAACATCAAGACCTAGTGTTTTATGTGTGCTTTGATTCCACTTATTGTTTGCTATGGGATTTGGGGAACAACTTCCATATTTCATGAATTTAACCATTAACATTAACTCATAACATATTTAGATGTTTATTAAGAATCATGCTTTAGCTCAGGGAAGGCTTGGGCATTGCTCTACTACCAGCCATGTGTCTATAAAACTAACCAAGATGCATTTGTCTCCACTCAAGGCCTTACTAAACTGCTAGGTAGGCATCCATAGCCTCGATGGAGATTACCAAAATCACCTCTACCTAGAAAGCCTTTTAATTTTTGGAATAAGCTCTTATTATTATTATTATTTATTTTTTTATTTTTATATATTTTGGATTTATAGCAAAGGTTGGGAACCATATTAGCTAGGTTTTAGGATTTGGTCACATGTTTTATCTTTAGATAATCATCTTTGGCTATAAAATTTGTCCCAAATAAATAATTTTTTTTAAAGTACAAGCATGACTATAGCCTAATAGTCCAATCTATCACCCAACATGTGTAATATTTATTAAAACCAAACTTAGATCAGAACAAGGTTTATAATCTCTAGGAACAACTAACCAATTTATTGGTCTTTATTAGTTTTTGTAAATTATAAAATTAAGCTCATATTCTAGTAATCCATGATCAACCAATGCTGAGGGGTCATACCTGCATTTCTAAATAGTGAAGCTATTGAGAAATTCGGTGAAAATTGAGCCGAGGAATGTCTAAAAAGACTTATTTAAAGCAAGGAAAAAATCACAAAATGTAAACACACCAAACACAATGCAAAATAAAAAACAAGCAAATAAATATTTACAAACACTATTTACAAATAAGGGATAGGAAGGAAAGAAATAAGAAAGAAACTAATCTAAAACCCTACACTAAATTCATAAGGAAATTACCTCTAGGATCAAATGGAAAGTTATTTAGTCTACTACAAAACCTTGAAACATGTTTGCTTTCATTTAATGGCCCCTTCTTGTGGATCGAATCAATTGCATGCTTATGTCTTCTAGGTGATCCTGCTTGGTTTCCCATCTCCATTCTCAAGCATATGGATTGAAGATATGGATCCAAGATCCAATCTTCTTCTTCCCAAATTCTTCTTTCTTGCATCAAGAGAGCTAGATCTTGTTCATTCAAAGACTAATAATGTGTTGTCTCATTCTCCTTTGATTGTGTCTTCATTAAGCTCCAACTCCTCTCGCTTTGGGATCTCCAACATATCATTGCCTTATTGAAGAATAATTTCAATAGTAATTTTTATAACATATTCCTCAATCTCCACATGAAGTGGGAATGGACTATCAATCTTTACACAAAAACTCTCCAAATCATCCAAAAATGTATCTTCATCATGATCAATAAAAAGGACATGAGACCTATTTAGTATCTTACCATTGGAAGCATGTTGATCAAATATTTCTGACCTTTTGATGGAGTCATATGAAAGTTATTAGTTTGTTGTATTTGCTTCATCTTCATCTTCTTTGCCTATAAATGTTTCAATGACATCTTCAAGAACTCCATTCATCTCAGTTGCAACATCTTCTATTGCTTAAAAAAAGATAGGATCTTCCTCCATGATTAGTGTAGTAGTTACATCCTCTAAAGTATCTTCAACTTCATCTTCATATTGAAATGGAAAATCATAGGTCTATGCCATAAGAGCTATTTCAAAAGATGTAGATGTCCCAGAAGAACTAGATGACCATGTAGCATTATTATGAACCCTGCAAGAATTAGCTAAATGCACATCATAAGTGTTTATGCCAGGAATATTCATAATTTTAGATGGCTCATTATTATAGTTGTTGTTGTTGTTGTCTTGAAACTTAGATGTGGGTCTATTTAAATTTTGAAAATAATAGTCTCTGTTAGAACTTTCCCCATTGTTACCTAATTGTTTTTGTGTCTCAAGAAAATCAATGCTCATTTTTTGAACCATTTTTAATATGGAGTTGTTTTCACTTTTAGTTGCCTTTGAATTGTGAACTTGAGGACTACTTCTATCTATTGGCACCATAGCTCTTTGATCTTATGGATGCGATCCACTTGTAATATTATTTAAGAATCCTAGGTTTTGGCCAAAATAAGCATGACTCAAATGTAATTGGTTTAAAACTGGAGTTTGATTTAAAGTAAGCATGCTCTGATTAACATTAGGAATGACATTAAACATGGAAAAATTAGGATTGATATTTGGAATGGCATATGTCATTTGACCCTAGGGTTGCATTTGGTCACTAATTGCCATAGCCTCAGCATAGGCTAAAGCTAATATATTAATGACTCTCACAGATATTTTCAAAAAGATAGAAGTTAATGGGGCTAATGCATCCTTATAAATCTCTAAAGCTAAAGCCTCAACAGGTCTATAAAGAGCTATAGTTCTATTCAACACCTTTTGAAATCTAACATTAAAAGCTCTAATGGTTTCATTTGAATTTTTCTTCACAGTAATGAATTGTTGATAAAGGGCATATAGAATGATGATCCTTCCAAATTGATCAATGAAATGATTATTGAAATCATTCTAGCTGACAATGAAATCTTTAAGAAGACTAAGAAACCAATCATATGCCTCATATCTAAGAGTAAAAGGAAACAATTTATAGGAAACATCTTCATGAACAACATTTAACAATCCTAAGGAAACTTTAAAGCACTTGATATATTCTTCAGTAGTCACAACACCAGTAGGACTAAAAGAAGGCAAATACCTTTCAAGATTTAAAGGCAAATCATGTACCTGACTAGGCACATTGATAGAAGATCTACCTAACCACACTATTTCCTGATGAATATCTTACTTATGGCCATTCCATCTCCAAATCTTGTTCATAATATAACATAGAAACCAAATCTTTGTAAATACAAATGGATCTTCAAATATTTTTTTAAAAAAACATATAGATCTTTAAAGAAAAACACTTTTTGGCTAAAAGAATCCCAAAGACTGGTCTAAAACCATTAAGATCAATTATCTTCACATATAAATGCTAAAAGAAACACACATATGCAAAGAATCAATTTATCTTTAAACAAAATTCACTAAACTTAGCAAAGATACTATGAATTCACAAAGATCTAGCTAAAGGCCTTCCTTCTAGTGTTATAATTATTGATGCCTAAATGTGTACCATCAGGTCAACATATAGTGTTTAAAAACACTTATCACTTATAGATTAAAAGAATACATTGTATGAGTTGTTAGTTATGATATACCTATTATCCTTGGTGGAATAGAGGTAGAACACGTTGACTATTTCACAAATTTGTATTAGTTGGTGATTGGGAGCCACCATGGCTTAATAGTTAATCTATGTAAATTATGAAGTATGATATGCTAATAATGGTGAATTATTATCAATAACTAATATAAATACTAATATAAGATGGATATTTATAATAAAAATTAAGCTAGAGTGATCTGGTTAAGAAAAGAGCAAAAAAGAAGGGTAGGGCAGACAAGAAACATGTTGTTGATCTTCATTCCAAACATCATGAAAAAGTTCAAATATCATCCATGCATGCACTTAACCACTGTATGCCATTAATTATCATAATCTCAAATCCTATCACACATCAGGAAAACATCTAAGGGATGTTGGAAATAATGCAAATAAGAACCAAGTTCACTTTAAAGATTTATCCCTGCAAGTAAACAACATTAGCCCAAATGTAAGAAGATGAAATGAACCTAATTTTTTTTTAATTAAACTAGAATTGGCACAAGTTAATAACTCTGCATTCAAATGTATGCTCTAGGAATTCATAAGTACCATTCAAAATTGGAATTTAGAATAAACAAGTGAGAGAGAAGCTAGGATAACAAAAGACATGAACAAATTTGGACAAACTTAATTTCTCAAAAGTTACAAATTAATTTTGGCTCTAAAAAATCCCTCCCCCTTTTACAATGGGAAATACCTCCTTTATATAGATAATTCATGAGATATGCTGATCATTCCTTCTCAACATTTAATTGGACAAGTGTTAACATGTAACTGGACAAGTGTCATAGACAAGTATCCTTTTACAAATGTTTCAGGAATAATTACCTTCTTTAACTATGATTGATAGGACACAGGATTTATAAACTATACATGATTAAAATAATATTCCTTCTCAAAATATTATACAAGCTTAGTTACCAAAGGAATATTTCTTGTCCAACTAACTCTAGGACCCTTTGGCTGATGAAGTCCCTCATTGTTGTTGCAAGATAATCTTGGCTCTTTGATGCTCTTGGATTTAAACAATATTCTCCTCTATTGTTTAGGATTATATCCATAGCCCTATTGTTGTCCATCTTAGATTTCCTTTGGCTCTTGCTTCTCACTTCCTACACTCAAGGTCAAATAGAGTTTCATGTTCTCTCAGGAAACACCCTTCTGAGATACCATGGCTGAAAATTCTATTAAATTGATCACTAGTGGACTTTGGATCAAATTATCTTTGCATAGGTGATAATTCAATTCCCCTCAGCTTAATTATAATGCTAAAAGGAATGAATTAGGGTGTTTGTACACTCTTTTAGGGCTTCATTTCAAACAAGTTTGCAAGGAGCTTCAATGTCATCTGTGAGCTCAAATCATAAGTTTCATGACTTAAAATGCATTCATATTTGCCTATTTATACCTTTACATCACCAGGTCCACAAAATCTCCAAGTTTATTTTTTTTGCTTACGTGGCATCACTGTGGCACCCCTATTCATTAATAATCAAAATATGACCATTTGTCACTTTTGGAGCTAATGAAATATCTTGATTTGAGGGGTAGAATGCCATTGGTTATTCACTAGTTTTTTACCAAAATGGTGACACTTGGCAGCTTCATGGGATTTTTGCACTCTACGCTATTAGTTATTTTGGGTTAATGTGCTTTTTCCATTTGGTGGTCTTGCATTTATTTGTAGCTTCATTTAAAAGTCCACATTAATCATGCACCATTAGATCCTCTGTGTACGAATCAATGTGCTCTATTGATCTTCTGACAAGTGTTCAAGTTTTAATTTATGGCACACAATTGTGCCACTTGTCATTTCTATGTTCACCATGAGCTTCATTCAAATCTTAACTCACCATGCTTTGTTAATATGAATGTATACATCATACCATGTATCATTGATCACCTGACACTTGCTCAAGTTTTAATCATGGATCGTGTCTTGAATTTTCAACATTGGTTTTGCATCGTCAGATCTTCCCCATCTGATCAAATGCATGTCATAGATCACAATCCATGGGTTTGAGTGAGATTGGTTCTGACCCCATCTCACACCAATAGATTAACTTGATATGGGTGAACATGGGTCATTGATCCTGCAGACAAGCACAATGTTTAAGTCAGGCTCAGGAATTTCACAGAAGTTAGTGTAAAGTCTTAAGACTAAGTTTTTTATTTGTGTTTATAACATGAATTAAAAACTTTGAATCAGGCATTTATCCTAAGTTTAGGATATAATAAATGGGACCCCTCAAATAATAAAGTAAATAGCTTAAAGTCTTAGAATTAAAGTTTTTATTGTGTTATAAATACAAAAGAAGCTTTAGGATAAGGATTTTAAGCTAAGTTTATACAAAGGGACCATGCGTTTAGCTAGACCATGTGAAAATAAAAGGGACCAAGGGGGCTCAGTAAAATAAGAGACCAAGCATAAAAATGTTTAGACTAAGGTTTCGTCATGTTAATAAACATGATTAAATCTTAGGATAAAAATTAAATTAAGTCCATGGCATGATAAATTATTTCCCCGTAAATGGTTCCCACCAAATTTGAATTTGATTCAAAGGGACCTAAGCTAGGGTAATTGTAACTAGGGTTTTAAGCTAATCAGACATGAATTCATCTTGATTTTCAAAAGACCAAAGGCTAGTAAAAGATCAAATTATTATTAAATCATAAAACCCAGACATTGCTCATTCTAAATGGACCTCATTAAAACTGCAACTAACAAACATAGAGACCTAATGTTAGAAAATTTAAACAAGGGCAAACCATAATCATGTATAAATGTGTTAAACAAACTAGGTGTAGATGATCTTCAAATAAATACAATATGAAAACATGCTAGTGACACTCTAATCAATTCAATATTCAATTTTGAGGTGCAAAATTTGCATAATTTAACACAAGGGTCCCCATTTTTCAAGAATGGGGGTATGTTGACCTCAACACCTCCTTTCTACCTATTTTAGATCCAACACTATATTATCATCAAAATCATCTAAGTATATCACTTTTTTGTTATTTCCATGCATAAATTAGTTTTACTTTTTATATTTAGCCTATACTTAACATAATACATTCAGTGTATGTTTATATCTAATTTTAACATTTAATTGGCCTATTGTAGATATGATTATCACCCTTGTACATTATAATTTTTATGTTCTTAAACCTATTGTACCTCCAAGGTAGGATATCCCCATATCCAAATTTAGGGTTAAATAGTAGGCCCAAGCTGATGATCGGCCAGGTTACGACCTCTAGCCACAACTATGGGTCATTGGGGATGACAACACCATCCCCATATTCACCACAAACCCAAAAAAAGGAGAAGGAAATTAGGGTGTGGGTATCTAATGCCCTGATCTCTTCTCCTTCTTACAATGGAAGGAGTTGGGAGCCAACATAGCTAGCCACCGCCTTCCTCAAACATTTTTTTTACTAATTAGTAATTTTTTTACTTTTAAAATAAAACTATTTCATCCCTCCTTTTTTTAATCATATATGTACATACATACATACATATGTATGTATGAATTAGAGGGAGAGAGATCAATTATTTCAATAAAAAACTAATTGTTCAACATTTAAGAAAGGAAAGGAAGAAGAAACACACACACACACACAAGCCACCTTAATCTAATTACTATGAAAAATATGAATTATGTATGTATGTTGGTAAGGATAACTGCCATTCATTATTTCATTTCAAAAAAAAAATCAACACAATAACTTGTGAATTTTATCAACAATCCATTCGTCACTCAACTAATATTTTAAACAACTTATAATTTAAATGATAGCAAAACTTTACATACTTCCCATATCAATATGTTTCAAACTACAAAAAAAATTGCACATTTGTGCTAAAATAGTTTGATAGGAGAGATGGAGATAAAATCATTCTCGCAACATCCATTTAATGAATTTAAAAAATACTTCCAATAATCCTTCAAAGAATATTTCTAAGACAAACATAAACTATTAAAATTATTTTAAATTTTGAAAATAACACAAGAGTTCTTTGAATCCCAAGGCTATAAGCATTTACAAGTTTCACAATCACAAACTCAACCTCCAAGAAGTGATTCACAATGAGATTGAACACATTATAACAAAAAAAGAGGATTAACAAGCCAAATATAAAAAAATAGAGGAAACCAAGATATCCAAGCTCCAAAAAAAAATGACCTACATCACAAATAGAATAAGCTTCATAATACTCTAAGCATGCTCTATAAATGGGCAAAAGAGAGTGTGATCAACTTCCCATCCAATTGACACCATCACATAAAACCTCACGGAGTGAGGCCTATGCATAGCCTCCCCCAAGCCCAAGGTAAAGAGGCATGCCACTACACATATGCATTTAACTCAAGTATCTTACGAGGAAATGGAAAAAAGGTATGTGAAGGTTTTAAAAATAATTTTATAAAGACTACAATCTTCATGACACATACACAAAAATAAACAAATAATCACAAGGAAGGTCACCAAGATAATTCTTAAAGGGGAAGGAGTAAAATGCACCTTGTTTTAATATAAATATTTATTTAAGTAACAATAAGGCTTAGACCTCTCAAAACAAATATTCCTCCTTAAACCTCCAAAAATATTCCTTAGACCTCCCATAATTTAATAAAGAGAGTGACTTTTAACCTTTTTAGAATGTTCCACTACTCTTGATCAAGACTTCTGCTATTAAGGCAAGAGAGGTCTTGTTTCACAAGCCAAGATAAAGTGCTCAACTCCCTCACTCCCCAAGTTATAAGCACTTATGTCAACCCCAAAAGGGTGTCATAGTGGTGCTCAAATAATCCATAACCCAATAACACATTCAAAACCAAAACAAGACAATAAACTTAAAAGAAACAATAAAACTAATAATAAGAAAGCCATAAAGAATATCTCAACAAATCCCTTATTGTAAGTAGAACATAACAATTGTGAAACATACAAGAAGCATAATTTATTTATTTTTCCAATTAAAATAAGGTTAAAAAAATAACTAAGAGAGGTAGAAACATTAAAAATAAATAAAATTTAAGGGAAACAAAACAATTCCCTACCTCAATCCTCAAGGCTCTTCTTGCAAATTCTCTTTCAAAGCTCTCCCAATCATAAGCTCTTCCAAAAGATCCAAATTGTATAACCCCCAAAAATGTTAAAAGAATGTAATTATAAAAATAAGACAACTAAAATAAAATATCAATGGAAGAGTGACATGTGGCCATCGTCATCCCAAATATGCAAACACATTAATATTTATTACACACCCACATGAGTGTTTTGTACACAACTATGACATACACATCATTTTGTATAAAAACGTAAGTTTACTTGTGAAAAGAATTTTTAGACCATAAAAAGGGCCTTATATGATCAAAAAGTGATCAAAAGTATTTCAAAACCCTACCTTCACCATGGGTATAGGTATGAGCTCAAAAAAGACTTGTAAGACAAGGTTTACTTGTCTAATACACTAAATAACAAATAGTTGGAATATAAATTTCAAGATTGTACTTAAGGAATGGGTTTGTAGGTCAACTTAAACTTCACATATTAGTTAGTTAGCTAATATGTACCTAGGGATATAATATATTAATGTATATGGGTTGATGGAGATGTCAACATGTGGTACAATTCCTCCTTAGTTATATGGGTCCAATATATTAGGGTAAATGAGTAACTTATGAAATTAGTGCATTGGTTATTGGTCTGCCTATATTGGGATTAGAAGGTTACCCATCCATTGTTAATTATGTATAGGTCTATATAAAGGATATGAATATCATTGTGATGGAATCAATCAAGTATGTGTTGAGTCTTCTATTTGATAGAAGGATATTAAAGGTTTTCCCATTGAAGTGACATTATGTTGTGTTGTTCTACATTATATTTTGCATTATTTCCAATTATTATAAGTGTGGATCATAACAAGTGGTATCAGAACACCAATTTGGGCAAATATTATGGGTGAAAACCTAAATTTGGAGAATCACTTATATCTTGTAATCTATTGCAACATTTTATACAAAGTTTTTTCTCATGTTAAATAATATTTCAAGTAAGTCATAGTAAACAAATCAAGGTTTTATGATCAATTTTGAGGGAGTTATTATTATTTTAGGGTTTTTAATAAATTCATCATATATGTCAAAATGTAAGGAATTTTTTTATGAAAATTTATTGATTATGTATCAACATACAAGAGAGATATAACCAAAATTTTATAATTTTTTGACAAGGTTTGTGAGAGTTATCAATATTTTATGATTTTTCATAGATTCACTCTATAAGTCAAAAATTTTAAATTTTTTCCACCAAAGCTTTAATTTTGAAATACAATACAAAGGATCTATAGTAAAAAATTTGGACTGTTTAGCTCATTTTTTCACGAGTTATTGAGATTCTAGTGTTTTTTCGTTAACCTTAGTTTGTGTGAATAATGAAGTTTAAGGAATTTTTAGGAAAGAAAAATATAGATGCTAAATAATAGCAACTTTTTTTTTGGATTGTTATTGGTTTTGGTGGGATCTTTACCTTATATGATTTTGATTGGAGCTCCAACTAGTCTGGGACACAATTGGGGGCCCAAATCTCCAAGTGATCATCTATCACAAGTACCAGAATTACCAACAACAACCACAAAAATCTCATGAATACCAATGAATGACCATAACCAAACCAAGAATACTATTAATGGCCATAACCAGCCCTATAATACCAATGATCGACCATAACCAACCTCTAATACCATATTGAGATTTGAACCTAGGTGGTACTTGTAGCAACCAAGTCACTTTACCAACTCACCCACATCTCATCAATGATTGTGGCTCTTTTTTATGGACATTTATTTTAATCAAAAATTTTGTCAATTAAGATTGCATCTTGATTTTTCTAGGCCTGCACGATATTGGTTTAAAAATTTAAGTGATGCAAAAGATTCAAATGATTCAAATGAAGACAAAATACAAGCAAAGAAGAACACTTCATCTACTCAAGAGACAAAGGAACCACCAATGGGAAAGGTGGAAGAGGTATAATAAAATGTGGATAAGGTCAAAGTATCCAAAAAAGTTGATGTATATAGATATACATGTCATCATGAGAATAAATAATCATGGAGCCATGGATATATATAAAAAATAGAGTACCAATCACTATGGTTATGTATGGAATCCAAAGAAGAACTACTATGGTCAAGTATGGAATCAGAGTAGTGCAATGGAATATGGAATTAGTGGAGAAATTAATATGACTATTCATGGAAGATTAACTACTATGGTCATGCATGGAATCATAATAGCACAGAGAAATATGGTACATGGAATCAAAGGAGGAATAATTATGCAGGGACACTAAGGTGGTACAATTATGATCATGAAGTGAATTAGATTATCACAATGGAATTTGGAAATAAGGTTAGAGAGTTATCACCTACCAAGATCACATGCAGATGGTTAGATTATCAACATTAGAGACTAGTGTGCAATGCTTTAAATCACACTCATTATGTGGTTTCTTCTTATGTTTCAAAGATGAAACATGTCAAATAAGGAAGAAATGCTATGTACCTATAGATATGATATATTAATGTATATGGGTTGATGGAGATGCCGACATGTGGCACACATCCCCCTTATTTATTTATATGGGTCTAATGTATTAGGATAAATAACTTTTGGAATGAGTGCATTGGATAATGGTTGGCCTAAGTTGGGATTAGGACGTTACCCATCCATTACCTAATGCAATAATTCCACAAGTTACTCATTTATCCTAATATATTGGACCCATATAACTAACTAAGGGGGATGTGTGCCACATGTCAGCATATTTATCAACCCAGATACATTAATATATCATATCCATAGGTACATAACATTAACCTCACTTGAGGTCAGGTTAGACTTAGGGTAATTAGTTTAAAATAGGGTTAAACGCAAAACACCACAATTTCAAAAATAATATAAATAAATATAAAAGAAAATAAAATGATACAATTAACAAGTTGCAAATAATAAAATAGCATAATATTAAAGGTTTGAGATAGGTTTGGGTGTGCATATGATTTGTAGAGGCATGTATGAGTACCTTATACTTTCTCCTTTGGCCCCTATATTTTGCACTCTCAATATAAACATTAAATATGTCTATAGGAAAATAACCAATATCAAGAAAACAAACAATATGAATGTCATGTCCCCTTTTGAGTTGACATGTTCAGAGTTGAGGATTAGCCTATTATGCGACCTTCGTAGGCTGATGGGATGGATAGAGGGTCTTAATGGAGCTGGGCTTGTTTTTTGTTTGGGTTTTTTGGATATGAATTAAGGGAGATATTAATATTTGATTGATTTAATCAAATATTAATTATTTGGTCTCATTAATAATTAATAATTAATTATTAATTAGTTGGTCTAATTTTAAGACCCTAATTCTAATTTAAGAATTGGTCTAATTTTAGGACCCAAGTTCTAATTTGAGGAATTCTAATTTAAGAAACCCAAGTTCTAATTTGAGGAAATCTAATTTTAGCAAGCACACCTTTGGAGGGTATAAGGGTTTCTCATGGGAGAAAGTTGAGATTAGCCATTGATTATTGATTATTGATTTTGAAGAATTTCTTCTGTGAAGACTGAGCCAAGGGTTCCAGGATTCCATTGCAGTGGAGAACGTCAACTCTTCATTGTGTGCGATTTAGAGGCTGTGAGACATCAACTGATTTATTGCCAAATTGAGAGATAGCTTCATACAGAAGTTATCACAGAGGTATACAGATTTGAGAGATAGCTTCACACAGAAGTTATCATAGTATTTCAGGTATTTCTTGATTTAGTTTATGTTTGGTTTCAATAAATTATACAGAGAGAGATCTACTGTATTAGATACCATAGATTTCCAAATCAGGGATCAAACAGATAGGTTGTGCTAAATTGGCAGATGTACGAAGTCTGTACAGGTTCGTACAGATCCACGCAGATACCGACATCAGCAAACAGAGATCCCCAGTGACCGACATCGGCTGTCTGAAGACCGACGTAGGGAGATAAGGACTCACAAAGACCGACGATGGTAGTATATCGACCGACGCCGGCGATTGTGTGTTCGACACAGCAGGCCGAGACTTCCAGATTTATATTGGTTTCCAGATTTGCACAAGATCAGGGTTTTAAGACTGGATGTTAATATTCTTTTATTTGTATGATAGAGACTCAATTGTGTAATTATTTGAACAAGTGATAAGATATTTGATTAGTAGATAAGAGATATACTATGATTTATTTACTTATTTGAAATTATCTTGCAAAATCGTATTCTTGGTTCAGAGCTTTTATGTTTCTATATTCCCTACTTGAAGGGGATATTACAATGAAGCTTGTATAGATGATATCACAAGAGTCACCACAAAATTAATTCATATATTTTATATTGGTTAATTCTAATATAATTAACTAAAATACATATCAAAATAAAATCACCATACTATCTAATATCAATAACTAGATAAATATAATATCTCTACTTAATACAATGTGCTAAGTAACTACTAAAATAACTATTCAATATCCACAATGATAATCAAAATATATAACATGACCCTTTGTGCTTCCCATATAGTCTAGTACATGTCAAACATGTAATAAAATAGGTGTCAAAACATAAAATTGGAAGTGATATCAAAATGGGGTCTCACAACTTAATGTGGTAGACCTTAACCAAGTCAAAGCCTTGTCTAATTCTTGACACCAAATTTGCCAAAATCCTCAAGAATTGGATAAGATTTTATACGTAATCCTAACATCCAAAGCTTCACACAAAGTTAAGGTTTCCACAATTGAGGAACATCAAAAAGAGCCCTTTATTGTTGTCAATCAACCCTTTCACGTTACCAATCCAACCATAGGTGTCCAAAACACTACCATTGATACTATTCTTACATCTACACCTCCAATTACATATGTGATGCCCACCCAAGGTGTGAGGGAAACACAAGTATCCTCATATATTTCCATGCCTATTCCTACATATCTAACCTATTCCAATCCTAAAATGACTACACATATTATGTCATCAACTCCACCTAATACATGTTCCCTCGAGTAGACTATTTTAGCTCAACAAACTAAGATGTTGTAGTTAGAGCAATATACATCTAGATATATAAAGTCAATGGATTCACACACTTATCTCCTTAATCCATTAACCCATGAGATTGAAACCTATCATTTACCTAAAGGTTTTTTCACTCATAAACTTCCATTGTATGATGGTAAATGTGATCCTAAACAACACATTCGTATGATAGTAACAATTATTAATTAAATTGTTACTAAGGAGTCTCAATGACTATGATTCATGATGGTTATATGAATTTACCCTCAATCAGTTAGCAAATTCCTTCCTTTGGTAGATCAATTAATAACACACATTTCCATCAACATTGATGAGAAATTTTATTATACGTAAATTGTTAAACTCAAGTAAGGGTATAATGAGCCAATCAATGAGTATGTATTTTAGTATAAGACCATGCTAGTTAAGATGACCAATATTATGGCATAAAATGAGTTAGAAGATATTTTAAATAAAATTTTGCTTGCACCACTTCATGAGTCCATATTATTCAAGAAATACAAGTATTTTGATGAGTTATGCCATACAATGAGATGTCAATTAGTCAGGGTCATATCTTTGAACAAACTCAAGTATGTACTTAATGTTTCAACTACTTCAACAACCAAGTTTTAAACCAAACCAAACTACAAGGTAAAATCTAATGATATTAATAATGAAGCAAAGATAATAGTTAGTGCAATAACACAACCTACAAATTGGATTCTCTTATTTCATTCATAAAAGTGATTTTTTGAACGATTAATTCAACATCCTTATGTACTGTTAAATTTTTTACTTGAGCGCAACCTCCTATTTGTCCTCCCACTACAAGATTTTGATGAAACTAGGTCCAAACATAATAAATATGACACTAATGCATACCATGATTATCATCAAGCTCCTAGACATTTTATGAACAAATGCTTTAAGTTATGACATAAGATACAAACTCATTGATGATAAAAATATTGAGATAAGCACAACTAGAGAGGAGTCTAGACTACAATAAAATGAGAATTATAAGTTGAAAATATTAAATGACCCTTTTCTAAAGCATGAGGCAACACATACTAAGGATACTTTTGAATTACATCATACATAGAATGCTTAGCTTCATTGTACATTATATGGTCACCCAACATACTAGATTATTATTACATTTACAAGGTTATCACCACAATGACACATGATTAAGTTTGATGATAATGATATTGTTGATGATTATTTGGATCTCAATGCACTATTCATACAAAGTTACATTAATAAGCATCCTATACACAGTATCATGGTTGACAATGGTTCAATAAAAAAAGTATATAATGACACTTATAAATTCTCTCTTGGTACACACAAATGATATACAAAACACTACATGAGTGGTTAAAGGATTTGATGGATATATACATAACACTCTTGAAAACATTGCACTACTTTTTCATGCAAGTTCCAAAATAGTGGCCACTTTATTACTAATTTTACCAAATAATGATGTGTTTTACATGTTAGGACACCCCTAGATACAAAAATTTAATGCAATATTATCTACCGTGCATCAATGTATTAAGTATATACACTATAATAAGGTATTCATAGTTTTATGTTTTCTATGAGTACCCTCTTCAACCAATGGTATCTCCTCCGCCCACATCACCACCATAGTTTGTTGTTACTCTATTCAAGATCATTATACATAGATGGTTGTTACACCCATTTAAGATATCTCTATACACTCAATTCAAGGGAGATTAGTGGACTCTACTAGAAATCTAGTTTTATAATAGTCTTCACGTCAAAGAGTTAGTTAGAACTTACAAGGGCCACCATCTATTATAACACACACCAAGATAGTACCATAGACAACTCAACATGTTCCATAATGAAAATAAGCACCAATACATTCTCTTGCTATATAGGGAACCTCATAGGGTCCTAGGCCTTCTAGAGTTTCCCATCATATGCAGGATCTTATGAGCAGTGATGATGAAAATTACATTACAATTCATGATTCCTTCTTAGATTTTGATACACCTACACCTGTTACTTTTTGCTTGTGAAAGGTGACTCATTACCCATAAAATACATGCACTATCCCTAGCTATACCATTGATGGTATAATTGGTTTTCACCTTTAAAAAAATAAATAAATCAAAAATTAAAAAAACTT
Organism: Torreya grandis; assembly: GCA_037957365.1. Taxonomy (NCBI): domain Eukaryota; kingdom Viridiplantae; phylum Streptophyta; class Pinopsida; order Cupressales; family Taxaceae; genus Torreya; species Torreya grandis. Next base: position 11,007,910 of record JARHVA010000001.1, on the reverse strand, counting down.
AAAAATTCAAAGACAGTCAAAATATTAAAATAAATAAATTAGGACCTAAACATGACATGATGTCTAGTTATACCACTTACATATGTTATTTATCACATGCTTGGTTATGGCATATACTTTTCATACAAACATACATTTCATGTTATATGAGTCTGATGTAAGACATACATATCAAACATGGACATATAGATGTTGGACCTTCCTATACCTAGCGACCATGCCAATGTTGGAGACATCTTATTCTACATGTCACATTATCACATGTTATATATTTTTATGACATTTTACCATGTTGAGATACATATATTGCTTACACATGCCTTGTTATTTACTCATCTTACACAATGTTATATGGATATGCTACTTTACTATGATGTGATATGGACATACGTAGAAGTATAAACTAGTTTTCAATTGGTTTATGCTTCATTTATGTTGTTATTCTTACATGATAGGCTAGTCATTATTTTTTTATTGTGTGAGTACCTTGGTATTATGTGTGAGACATATTTGTGTCCCTTTTGGGTGGTCCTTGGCCTTATTTGTTGTGACATCTATATGTCTCTTGATTGTGTCCCTTAGCCTTGTTTGTTGAGACATATTTATGTTCCTTGTGTGTATCCATTAGCCTTATGTATGACATTAAGTGTTATTTCATAATGTTTCTTGTTGATCTTGTTGATATTATGTGATTATTAAGTTTATATATGGTGTGATCCTTATCATACACCTACCTATTTTCATGTGGTGCCATGATCTATATCATGCACTTCATTACTACATCATCTTATTTAATTATTATATCAATGATGGTTACTACTACATGCCTAATTTACACATCTATCTTGACATGCCACTTATATTCCATGCATTATATGTGTTACATACATGCATTACTATGATGACATATTATACACATGTGATGTGATGTAACATTTTCTATTTTGACCCACATGTGATAGGTGTTTGATGTCATACCTAGTTGGTAAGGAATTGGTTTCAAGGTCACAATATAGATATTTGTCTTTATCAAAAGTGGCCATTTCATTAAATCAATATTTTCATACATAAGATGTGACTAATTTGACTTAATTTTTAGGTTAAAGATGTATTTTCAACTAATGACAATAATGCTCCTTAAGCTCACTTATGTAGATGTTGCAATAAAAGTTATCAAAATGTTAAATAAGGTGATGATAGATGATTTTGTTAAGTACGAAACACATAAATGTGCCATGACCAATGCTGAGCCACATAAAATTTCTCATGAATGGTTGGAAGGTATAAAGAGTACCTTGTCATATATATTATAAGCAAAGGCATATTATTATATTAAATAGTCCTTGATCAAACCTCAAATTTTGTGTTCCTATTATTATATTAATGGGCCATGACAAATTTTGGGTCATATATTGTCCCATTTAAAAGGTTTTCACATTAGTTTTATAACCCAATATTGTGTCATAATTATAATTAAAGTATAACCCTAATTTCTTGGACAAAGTTTATTAGAATTCATTAATTTATTTATTAATGTAATTATTATTTTGAAAATGCATAAAATATATAAAGGTTTTTTATAAGCCCTAACCAAGGTAAATAAGTTGTAAAGAATGTAATAATGGGGGCTGAAACTATAGTGGTTCTTAAAATTGATAAGATTTATAAAAGGGACTTGAGATGGATTTTATTATAAAGACATAGGTTGAGGTAATTCATATATATTGATTATGAATGCAATTAAAATATTTTTAAAAGTCATTAAAGTTAAAAAAATTCCATTTAAATCCCTAATTACGGGTAGTTCATATAGGAATGAAAAGTAATTAGGTTAAGGGTTTGGAAACCCTAACCCAAACTGATAACCTAAACTATGGTTATAAACCATAAATATAAAATTAAAAGTCTATTACTGGTTTTTAATCCATTATTATAAAGTAATGGAAGACATGGCATGGCCAACAAAGTAGGAAAATGACAAAAAAAAATCAATAGTTGACCATCTGTCAAAAAACTATGCATGGAATTGATCCAAACTCATTGATGGGTTTTAGATTAACATGACTGAGAAAGTATCCATGAAAATATTGAGATATTATTTGACACTTTGCTTGATCAATGACTTGATTTAAATAAATGGTCAAGATACAAACCCATTTTTAAGGTTTTGATAATTATAGTTCAGTTACACTAATTGTTTAAGGACATATTTATTGGAATAGTTAGAACTTTAGCTTTCAATTGATTATTTATTATTATATATCTACACATATGGGTATTTATGTATATTATACAATTTTATTGCATTTAATTCCATTAAAAGTTAATGTTTATATTACTGAATCAAGAGGGATTGCTCTTGTATTGGTTTAAATATACAAAACAAATTTTGTTGGGTATCATATTTAATGTTAATTCCATAAATTTGTAATTATTTTTTAATATGATCCTTTTTCAAAAGGGTAAATATGTATGATGCTTTGACTAGCCATTTTCATGGCCTTATCATCAGTATTTAAAGTATTAAAGTCTCTTTGATTGTAGATGTATTACTATTATTTAATACTGATGACTTGGGTTAGGACTAATATAAATAAGTATAAATTTTTACATTTCACTTTAAGTCTTGAAGGGTTTGTGAGGAATAACTAGTTTTGATAGAGGCGGGAAATATAGATTTGTATTAAGTTTTCTAAGATAATGAATAATCCTCAAGTTCATGTTTTTATATTGAAAATATGAATTTGAATGAATTATTGATAAATTAGGAGGTATGAGGAAGGATAGAGCTTGTTTAAATTATTTATTTATTATTTTTCCTATCCTTCCTTATACCAAACTCTAGGATAGGATAAATTTTAATTGAAAGAAATTTCTTGATCTATTGCATTAATATGCAAGTCATTTATACATGATAGATCAGTTACAAACATACACATTAAATTATCTATATAAAAACATTTATATGTATGGTATGATATTTTTTTTTATTTTATTATTTTTCATTTGCATAAGCCTTATAATATCTAAGTTGCCATATGGAAGCATGTTGATGCTATACCTGCACATTGACAAGATCATTAGGTAAAAGCCCTTTGCTAGTAACCACTAGGTAGTATTAATTACTATTTCAAGCTTAAAGAGTAACTATTTAAATATTTCTTAGTGGTTGATGGTGGGATTAATAATAATTTATAATTAAATGCATATTTCCATATACAATCAATACTTGGATGTCATCGTAGATTATGTCAAACAATTGAAAGATAACTTAATATAAAACTTGAATCAAGAAGATATTGAGTGAATGATGTAATCACAAATTAATTTGATATCAAACATAGTATTTGAAATCACCTTAAATTCTAATTGAAATAAAGGCTTGTTAATTCTTGTGTGTAGTAACCTCAATGAAAAGGAAATTAAAATGTTTCCCTAAACTTCTCATCTAGGTTTTATCTCTTAAATGTGCTTCATGCAAAGGATTGTTATAGACAACTTTATGTATAAATTTAGGTAAACCCTATTCCTTAAAGGAATACTTATTTTTTATTTTTTGGTCTCATAAATCCTTGTGACTTAGGAAAATTTTATCCTAGACTATGAATATTTGATTTAATGTAAATTGTGCTTGTATGAAATACATTGCATGGAAACTAATGAATGCTTTAAAGGATTATTTCCAATTATTGTCTCCATATGAGACATGCAAATATAAACTCGATTATTTTGAAGGAATGACAAACTACCATGAACATGAGATACACATATATTTTTGTGGGATCATTGTTCATAATAATTTCTCACAAAAAAAATGATGGTATACCATTCAATGTGGTATTACTCTTTTGATTACAAGGCATGTATATTGAGAATTGCTTGAAATTTTTAATATTTGGAATTGACTATGAATTAGGTTGTAATTTTTTGGCTATTAGTTGATTTATAGCCCTATTATGTCATATTATCTCTCTTAATATGGGTTTTAATTATTTGATATGGTATCATGATACTCAAAACCTACATAGTGATTATCTTAGATTCAAATATAGTTTTTTTGAGAGTAGTGGTAATTCACTTATGTTGATGAAACTACCAATCAAGTTGAGTTACATAGGTGACCCTGATAATGGTTTTGGAAATAAGAATTAAATGAAAGAAGTATTGATACCTATTAAGAAAGATCACCTAAACTATGTAGGGTGACCAAATTATGCCTCTATGTTTTGAAAGGTTAACATTGTACGAGAATACCTAGTAACACCCATACTAAGGTTCATCCATAATTTGTTTTCGTTTCTAAAACTAATGTTATGATTGTTCCCTATTTTAGATGCTAAAATTTGGTAATTAATAATTGATAATGTTAATTTTAGCTAGCATTTACCTTAATTAACATGAGCCCTTAAATTGGTACTATTTCACCACCTCACTCTATCCTAAGTAATTGCACGAATGAATCCCTTCTAAGTTATTGTATTACACCTACATAAATATTATTAATCAGTAAAAACCTCTATAAGAATATATGCATACATTTCAAATTATTAAAATCAAATGACACCCTTACCAAGTCAAAATAAAGCTGTATAGGTTAGGATCAATAGTCAATCCTAGCCTTATTGGTTGATCTTTCCCTTTACCCGGCAATAATTATTTTTTATTTTTTCATCCCTTATAATTTGGTATGTATTTTTATGATATTTAGTGTGAATTATACCCCTTTGGATTTATATAAGTTCACATCTAAGACACTTATTCTACCACTTGGCAATTACTTAGAAATTTCACTATTTGGGCACATTTATACTATTACACACTAAGTGAAGTTTTCCTATTCTTTCCAAATTCAATTATAATAAGTAGAATCATCCCTTATCCAAATCATAAGCTAATTTTATCTAGTTCAAGTGAATCATTATAAAGTATTCAATCCATCTATAGATGCATACATGTAGCAAAGGAGCACTATTGCACTACACACTCAAGGTGGGATAATTTCATGGGATTGATTCCATCTTTAGAGTAATTTGGATAGGTAGGAAACATTCAATCATCATGGGGGTGATTGGGGTTATCTGATACCTTTAAATCCCCCTCCTTTTTTTTGTAGGTTTTGATCTATCAAAAACCCTAGTAGGGTTTCAACCTTAAAGAGGTCATTTGTAGGTCATATGTGCACATCTAAATATCAAAATGTTGTATATAGTTAGATTTCAAATAGTTGTAGGTGGCTTTACCATGAGATTTATGTTTTCCTACATAGGTCAATATTTACCCATAGAGAATAGTAGTGATAAGTGATGTTGACTATTTATAGTCAATTTTGACCCATAACAATGACAATTTATATTTTAGTGCACATGCAAAATCTGGTCTGAGTTGATCATTTCCAGCATCTTTTAGTCACACACAGTCAATTTCATAGGCACAAATCATATAAGTATTATTTTATTCTTTATGATTTTTATATTTAGCATCATTCATTCATTCATTCATGCTTTATTCATTCAGTACTTTAATTTCAATTTTTTAGTTACATTTTATCTACAACATTTAGTAGCCTTCAAATATTTTATCTTAATTAGAGTTAATATCTCAATTAATTTAAATTTTTGATAAAACACATGTATAATAACTATAGTCTAATCATCCATAAAAATTTGGTCTTAGCCATTCTTGACCAGATATTATTAATATTTTTAAGTTGCACCATACTTGGTGGCTGGATTTATAGTTGGATGATGTTCAAGAGGCTCTTATTTTATAAATACATAGATTAATTGGATATGTTAAATCCATTACCTAAATTGAATGAAAAGAAGTATAAATTGGAAGACCTACACATGTTTTATTATTTATGTTATATAAATAAACTAATTGTATGTATGTTTCTATTACTATATAGTACATGATGATATACATTTTTAATTGGTGGTGTTCTTATCACAAAGATATATTATTAGATCAGTTAATCCCATGTCTACCTTATTCAGTACAAACACAAGAGGTTGAGAATATTATGAATAAGTTATTGAATAAATCTAATATATATATTTGGAAATATATAACTCTTACATGCACTAAAGGGAATTTAGTAGGAAATTAACCTTGTCTCCAAGTAGGTTATGTTATGCTAAAGGATCAAAGTTAACCCTATTATAATATATAGTAGGGAGGGAAATAGTTTAGAAGCTATGGTCTAGCTAAGATTGTAAATATATAAAAGTTTGGTCCAAATACTTCATATAAAACCTTGTACTTGGTAAAAAAAAATGAGTCCATTTTGTATTATGGGTTTATATGCTAGGGATGAGCATCCTATGCCTAGCCACCAGTGAAAATACAAATGAGTGTTAGATCTATTAGAGAATATCTGATGTTTCCCAGTAGATAAGACACATAATAATGTCTATTATAGGATGCATGAATTGATGAGTAATGAAAGAAGGAACTTAACCAAACTTTAAAGGGTAATCTTAAAGCAACCCAAGAGACCAATACTGTACTAAGTTTGTATTGTCACAAATATATAATTATTAAATATAAGTGCCATAAATTATAGACTAAAAATCATGGGTTAACATAGGTAGATTATATGTCACAACTCTATTTCAAAATATAGATTACTAATAGATATAATGGTTGACCTTGACTAGGAATCAAAGGTTATTTCACATATCACCTATGTTTGGTAAAGCCATAATATTTATGATATTTAATAGGTTTGTACACAATGAGTCTATGTCTAAAATTAACCTACTAATAATATTTTTTCTATATGGAAAAATGAGTCCTCTTAAAAGAGCTCAACTTTGTATGATAACCTTAATAGTTTCCCAATTTGTTAAGGGATAATGGCAATATTAGTATGCTACCTTGAAAGGAATTTCCCTGTATGACAAGGAGGTCTAACTTGCATTATGGTCAAGTTTAAATATAATCAGTATGAAACTTCAAACCTTATGGATATTTTTATAGTATAATATAATGAATTATATCCATAACCCACATGTCCAAGATCAAAACTTGATCTCCAAGATTATAGGCTAGTCCAACAATCATATCCTTGAAGATTGCCAAGTTTTTACATGATTATACTACGTGTAACTGTAAAGGATAAAAAAGTGTCAAGGTGACTCCATTATAATTCATAGTACATGAAGAATAAATTAAAAATTTGAAGTTTATTGAGATTCAAATTCTACATTTAGTATCAAAGCTCAATTTAAAACACCAGAGGCCTCTTGGATAAAAAATATGCTGGGTTCATCCATTACATGCATTCACTAAGAATGTGGCGAGCACACAAAGTGGTAAAGATGATTTATTGATTTTATTAGGATTGGACAAGGTTTAAAATGAATATTTTAAATACTTAGATAATATAAGACCCCATTTGGACAAGGGTATTAAGACTTATAGGCAAGGTGGATAAGTCCAAAATAGGTAAAGTAAATTCAAGCTTGAATAAAATGAAATATTTAGGTTATGGGAAAACTCTCATGAGGTTCACTATAAGACTTAAGTGGTAGAATTAGTAAGACCACTAAAAAATAATATAAGTTTAGGTAAGTCTGTTAGGCCAAGAAATGTAAAATTATTGGTTAAAACACCATAGTAATGAACATTTGGAAATAAAGACCCTAATGTGAACATACAGTTCAAGGTAGAAATTTAAATTGAAAATGATACCCTAAATAGTCTTGATTTGAAAATTTTCAAAGAAAAATAGACAAGGTATAAGTGAAGACCAATTTTGGAAAATACTATAAGACTAATTAGGTAGAAAGTAAAACCTATTCTGGCAAAGCTTGTAAGACCTTAAGCCAAGGATAAGAATACATAGGATAAGAAAATGTTGTTAAGCTAAAATGATAAGTTGTTAATGAAATTTTAGTAATAAAAATTTAAGTTCCTTGGGTTTTAAGTTAATGATTCAAAAATGTATGCTTTAAATGAAGCTTAGTATGACAAGCATAGTAAAATTTAAGTTGCATTATTATTTTGCACAGTATGAATTCATTATTTTATGGAAAGGTAAGCCTTGGAACATTTTATTTTTGTTTTAAAAATACTATTGTAAGGTTTTAAAAATTAAAAAATAGTGAAAATTTTCTATAGAAGTAAGGACATCAACGTGATTTAACCGTAGTTTTACAGTTTTTAGTCTATTTCTAGCTGAAAAAAGCTACACATTTATGAAAATTTTCTTCCATATATGAACTAATCTTGGTAGACTAGGCATATATGCCTAGAAAAAATTGTCCATTGAACCTTAAGGCATCAGGATGATGCCTCATTTAAGAGGGGAAGGATACATTATTTTAACCCAAGAGTGACATGTGTTTGATGTCATGCATAGTCGATAAGGACCTAGTTAGGAGGTCACAATATAAATTTGTCTTTGTCAAAAAAAATCATCACATCAAAGTAAGATTTACATGCATATTATTATATGTGTGATTCATCTTAATTCTTAAGTCAAATACATGTTTTAAACTAAGGAAAATAATGGTCCTTGACCTCACTTATTGTAATGTCACTACAAAAGTTAGAAAAATACTAAATGAGGTTATGCTAGATGATTTTGTTAAGTACTAAAAGTATAAATGTGCATGACTAGGATCAAGCCACATATAATTTCTTATAAAGAGTTAGAAGGTATAAAGAGTAACCTATTATATATATTATAATCAAAGGCATATTATTATATTAAATGGTCTCTAGAAAAACCTTGGTTTTTGAGTGCATTTGACAGTTGTTTATAAGTACATTAAGGGACCGTGATAAATGTTGGGTCACATAGTGTCCCATTTAAAAGTATTTTTGTAACCTGGTATTTTTTCATAATTATAATTAAATATAACCCTAATGTCTTTGAAAAAATTTATTAAAAGTCATTAAATTATTTGTTAATAGTGATTTTTATTTTGAAAAAGCATAAAATATATAAAAGTTTGTTATAAGCCCTAATTGAGGGAAAAAAGTGGTAAACATGTAATAATGGGGGACTAAAACCTATATTAGTTCTTAACATTGATAAACCTTATTAAAAAAACTTGAGATGAATTTTATTATAAAAACCCATTGGGGTTGAGGCAATGTGTAGAAATTGATTATGAATCTAATTAAAGCATTTTGAAAAGTTATTAAAGTTTAAAAAATCCATTTGAAACCCTAATTATGGGAAGTTCATATTAGAAATAAAAATAATTAGGTTAGGGAAGGGTGTGGAAACGCTAACCACACAATAACCTAAACTATGTCTAAAAACTATAAATAACAAAGTCAAATGAAATTAAGGCTTGTGAATCCATCATTTGAAGTAGTGGAAGGTAGGGCATGGCTAATAGAGTATAAAAATGACAAAGAAGAATGAAATTTTGACCATTTGTTGGAAAACCATTCATGGAATTTATCCAAGATCATTGATGGGTTATAGATTTACATGACTGATAAAGTATCCATAACAATGTTGAGCCATATTTGATGTTTTCCTTGATCAACTACTTGGAATAAATGGTCAAGTTACAAACCCATTTTTAGGGTTTTGGTAGTTATAGTTTAGTTACACTAATTATTTTAGGCCACAATTTTTAGAATAACAAGAACTTTAGCTTTCAATTGATGATTTATTTATATATACATAAATATGCATAGAAAGTAAGATAGGGTATGCATCTAGGTAGTGAGGAAGAGGGAAAATTGATGTACTGAGGTCTTCCTTGAACCAAACATGCCTTTTTGTCCTTAAATATAGGATATGATAGATGTTTGATTTATATTGTTCTCATTTCCTTAAACCATACTATTGGTTTTGAAAGTGGAAAAGTTGGTTGTGTGATTGTATTATAAGGCAGATATACATTTTTATGTCTATGAAAAGCATAGTCATAGATGACTATATGTATACATGTTTGTTGTATGGAATGTTTGAGGGAATTTGAATAGTTATGAGGGATTTCATGAATTGATATTTGATGGTGTTATTATTGTGCAATGCTCTATAATTATTTGGCATTTTACTATGGTTGTCTATTTCATGTATCTATGGAAATACATTTTGAAAATGATTATATGTAAGGAATATATTATATATGTGCATCTACAAATGAAATATTTATAACCTTATTTATGCTAGTTTTGAAAGGGTTTACAGTTAATTGATTTTTTTCTCTTGAACATTTTGATGTATGTAGAGGAATGGCATGCCAACATTATGTCGACTTATATTTTTTGACAAAATGCAAATATATAAAATAATGGATTTATAAAGGAATGCATATCTTACGATAATTATTGAGAAGCATTACCTTACAAAGTATTCTGAATGAAGCAATTATTTGGATTAATACAATTTAATTACATTTAATTCCATTAAAAGTTAATGTTTATATTAGTGAATCAATTGGGATTGCTCTTGTATTGGTTTAAATATAGTTTTTTTTTGGGTACGACATTCAATGTCAGTTTTATTAAGTTTTAATTATTTTGTAATTTTATCCTTGCTCAAAAGGGTATATGATGTATGATGCTTTAATTATCCATTTTTAGCCTTACCATTAATCTTCTAAGTATTAAAGTCTCTTTATTTGAGATACATTACTATAAGTTAATACCGATGACTTGGATTAGGACTAATATGAATAATTATGGTTAGGACTAATATGAATAACTATAAAGTTTGACATATCACTTTAATGATTGAAATGTTTTTGAGGTATAACTAGATTTGATAGAGGTGGGAAATCTAGCCTTGTGTTAAGTTTTACATCAAGAATGAATAATCTTCAAGTTTGTGTTTGCATATTAAAATTTTGAAAAAGAGTGGATTATTTATATATTATGAGGTATGAGGAAGGATAGAGTTTGTTTAATTAATTGATTTCTTATTTTTCTTCTACATGCATACTTAGAACAATAAATGGACACTCTTGAATTGAAAGAAATTCCTTGATCGATTAATATGCAAGCCATTTATAAATGATAGATAACTCATGAACATAAGCATAAGACTATTTATATCAAAACATTTATATATATCATATGTTGTATTTTCTATTTTATGTAGTTTTCATTTGCATGAGCCTTATGGTAGCTAAGTTGATATCTATAAGCATGATGATACTATACCTACACATTGATAAGAGAATTAGTAAACTACCTTTGTAAATAACCACTAGGCAGTATTAATTATCATGTAAGGATTAAAGAGTAAATATTAAAATATTGCTTATTGGTAGATGGTGGCTTATTAATTATTTAAAAGTGAATGACCATTTCCATATACAATCAATACTTGGATGTCCTAGTAGACTGTGTCAGACAACTAAAAGATAACTTAATATAAAACTTGAATCATGGAGATATTGAGTTAATTATGTAAGCCACATGTTACTCAGATATCAATCATACACTTTGAACTTACCTTGAATTCTACTTGAAACAAAGGCTTGTTAATTCTTGTGTGTAGTAACCTTAATGTAAATTAAACTAAAAATCTTCCCTGGACTCCTTTTATATGTTTTTTCTCTTAAATGTTCTTCATGAAAAGAACTGTTACAAGTGACCTTATGTATGAAGTTAGGAAAACCATGTTTCTTAAAGGAAAGTTATTTTTTTCTTATAGGTCTCATAAATCCTTGTTACTTGGAAATTTATGACTTGGAATTTTTTCTATTTTATATTATGAATTTCTGATTTAATGTCAATTGTGCTTGTAGAAGCTATATTACATGGAAACCTATGAATGTTTGAAAGGATTGTTTCTAGTTATTGACTCTATATGAGACATCCTTAGACAAACTTAGTTCTATTTTAGAATACCAAACTACCATGGAAATGAGATACATAAATATTTTTTTGAGATCTTTTTTCAAAATACTTTCTCACAAAACTTGATGATGGTATGCCATTCAACATAGTACCACTCTTTTTATTACAAGGCTTGTATTTTGAGCATTACTTGAAAAGGTTTATATTTGGAATTGGTTGTTGGTTGGGTTGTAATTTTGTACCTAATAGTTTATTTTTATCCTTTTTCTATCATATTCTCACTTAAAGTGGGTTTTACGTATTTGAGATTGTATAATGTTATTCAAATCTTACATAATGATTATCTTAGTTTAAAACATAGTTTGATTGTGAACAGTGGTAATTAACTTATGTTGATGAACTTATTCAATAAATTTGATATGTATAGGTGTCCTTAATAATGGTATTGGAATAATAATTTAATGCAATAAGTATTGATACTTTGTATGTAATAGGGTGACCAAATTTTGTCTCTATGTTATGAAAAGGTAACACTATACGAGCATACCTAGTAACACCCATACTAAGGTTCATCTAAAATTTATTGTCATTTATAAAACTAATGTTGTGATTATTCCTAAAACAACCAATGTATCCTAAGCATCCAAAAAAAAATTGCCTTAGCCATTCTTGTTTCGATATTACTAAGATGTTTAAGTCACACCATACTTGGCGTTTGGATGCTATAGTCAATGATGTTCAAGAGGCCCTTATTTTCCAAATACATAGATTAATTAGAGATGTTAAATCTATTACCTAAATTTAATGGAAGTAAGTATTGATGGGAAGACCTAAAAATGTTTGATTATGTATGTGATATAAAGAAACTCAATGTACCTATGTTTCTCTTACTATATAGTACGTGATGCTATAAATTTTTAATTGGTGTTGTTTTTATCACAAAGATATTTTATTAGATCAGTTTATCCTATGTATGCCTTGATTAGTATAAACATGTAATTAGAGGTTGAGACTTTTATGAATAAGAACAAATCTAGATGTATATATTTGGAAATATAAAACTCTTTCCTACACTAAAGGGACTTTAGCATAAAAATTAACTTTTTCTCCATAACTCTATCTACAAGTGAACCCCAAGCATGCTATATTATGTTGTGGAATTGAATTTAACCCTATTATAATATCCAATGGGGATGAATAAAAATTATAATCTATGGTCTAGTCAGGATTGTAAATATACACACATGTGGTCGAAAGACTTCATACCAAACTTTGTACCTGGTAAAGAGAATGAGTCCATTTTATATTCTGGGTCTTTATATCAGGGATGGACATCTTATTTTTGCCCACCATAGAAAACTAAAATGAGTATTAGCTCTATTGGAGAATACATTATGTTTTTTGGTAGATGAGACAAACATAATCATGTCTATTTTAAGATGCTTGAATTGAAGAGTAATGAAGCAAGGTCCTTAAGCAACCCTTCAAGTGTGATCTTAAAGAAACTTTGGAGAGAAATTATATACTAATTTTGTATTGGCATAGGTTTCCACTTACTAAATACAAGTGCCAATAGTCATAGACTAAACAATATTAGAATCAACAAATATATTGAGATATTATATTAACCAGTGTACATAAACAATATAGAGAATCTTATTATATATGCATAAAAAAACACCTGAGAAATAAGGAGGTGGGTGGAACGATAAACATCAGCTAGCGTAAAATAGCTAGGCCTATCAAACCAACTAACCTATTCACCCAAGTGGTTAAAACTAGACTAACAAGATGCATAGATAATATGCCTTAGTCATTAACCTAAGGTATTTACAATAATACACTAACACCCTCCCTTAATGACTAAACCAAAAAAAAAATCAATTTTATCCCTAAATTTTATGAACTTATCTAAACTAAGTGGTTTGGTCATTATATCAGTTGGTTGCTCTATAGTGGGGTAGTATAAGAGCTTGATGTCTTCATTGTAAATAATTATCAAATGTAATGATGGTGAATCTTAATGTGTTTGGTCCTAGCATGGAATACTATATTTTTCACCATCTTTAGAACACTCTAGTTGTCACAAATAATCAAATTAGGCTTTGATGACTCAAACTAAAGATCCTCCAAGATTTTATTTATCCATATAGTTTCATAATCTGCGCTGACCACACTCTACTTATATCAAAGATAATTCCATTATAGTTTTTAGTTTGCTCTGTCATGAGAAAAATATTTAACTAAGAGAGAATACATAGCCTTTTGTAGAGTTTATTAAATTTACTGATCCTACCCAATCAGAGTTAGAATATCCTAAAAGCTCAAAATCTATAGACTTCATATAGAGTATGATAAAGTCAAGAGTACGTTAGACATATCTTAGCACTCATTTTGTAGATAAATAATATAATTATTATGGTTTAGACATGAAGTGAGATAGAAAACTCATTACAAAAAAAATATCTGGTTTAGAGGTAGTGAGGAAAATGAGACTACCCAGTAGCTATCAATATAATGTTTCATTGACCGATGGTGAAGCAGTGTCTAATGAAATTTTTATTCCAACTTTCTGGGTGTGTGAGTTGGATACAACCCATCATTCTAAACCTTTTTGACAATGATTTGACATGCTTATTTTGTGACATGAATACAACATAATTACCTTTCCAAAACTCTACACCTAAATAATATTTCAATAGTCCTAAGTTTGTCATGTCAAAAGTACAAAAAAGATCAACTTTAATCTATTGAATGAGACTATCACTACTCCCAATGATGGTTATATCATCAACATATACAATAAGAATCAAGATATCATCACTAGACACCTTTAAATAGAGAGTTGGTTCAGAATTACACCTTTTGAAAGTAGACTCCCTAAGGTAAGAATGTATTTTTATATATCGGGCTCGAGGAGATTGCTTAAGCCCATGCAAGGACTTGATCAACTTAAAAATTAAATATTCCTTACTAAGAACATGAAAAACCTATAGCTAAAACATGTATACTTCCTCCTTCAGATATCCATTCAATAAGGCACTCTTGACATCCATTTAGTGCACTTACCATCCAAATTGAGCAATAATAGCAACAATTAATCAAAAAGTTACCATCTTTATAGTAGGAAAAAAATTCTCCTCATAATCAACCCATTTCTGTTGTGCATAACCTTTTTCAATAAATCTAGATTTGTATTTTTCCAAGGAACCATCTTTTCATTTTACCTTGTAAATCCATTTACAACCAATGGATTTATTTCTTGGTGGTAGCTCTGTTAGCTCCAAAGTCTTATTTTTCATCCAAGAATCATATTCCAATTACATTTTTGACTCCAAATTGGGCATCCCTTTGGCCTCTAAAAAATAATTAGGCTCAAATTCCTATAAAATAATAGTTTTTAGAGTAAAATTATCATGCTCACCTCTATTATCAAACCACTTTTGTGATCTTAGTCTTGTTCCTTCCACACCTTGTGGTAAGTCTCCCTCCTTTAGTGTGTCCATTGTGGTAGAACACCACTTTGGATTCATTGGTTGTTCTAATGGAATGTCATAATGAAATGCAATAATTCCCTCCCTGGAATGTGATCCAATGATGTAATATAATCCTGCTCAACTTTCACATTAAAACTTATAATAAAATCATTAGAAGGAAATAATAAATCAATATTTGAAATTGTACCAGTTGTTATGAAGAATGGAATATATTCAGTAACTATGACATATCTATTTACCATAACTTTATTAGTATAAACATCAAGTAATATATAGGCCTTGGACTACTCACTATATTCAACAAACATGTATGTTATGATTTTTGCATCCAAGTTACTTCTCTTTTGACGAGGAATAATTGAAAAAACTACACAACCAAAAATTCTAAAGTCACTTGCATTTGTATTTTGACCTAACCAAGCCTCCTCTGGAGTCATATTATACAATGCTTTTGTAGGAATTATGTTGAGGATGTACACTATTTTATTCACTACTGCTTAATACTTATATGGGAAATTTTTGCTTTAGACCATACAATGAGCGATATCCATCACCATCCTATTCTGCCTTTCCACAACTCTATTTTACTGTAGAATGTAAGGGGCAGTATACTTTATGTATCTGCCTTCAATGGTATAAAATTATTTGAACTTTTTTGAGGTGAAATCACCCCCATTATCAATTTTAAGAAATTTCACTCGTCTTCTTGCTTGTTTTTTAACCATAGGTTTCCAAGAAATAAAGTTGAAAAAAATAGATTTCTTTACTATAAAGTATACCACTTTTTCCTAGAGAAATCATTGACTAATAACATAAATAATAGGCTCCAAAAGTTGTACATGTTTGTAGTAGACCATGAAAATCTGCATGAACCAAGTCCAACACTTTCTTAGATCTCTAAGATTGACCAACATCAAATGAATGTCTAACTTGCTTCCCTAACTAATATCTATTACATATATGATGACTATCCCAAATAGAAGGAATTCCCTTAAACATATTATTCTTGCTCAATGTATTCAAATACTATAAATTTAAATGCCCATACCTTTCATGTCATAGTGAACTTATGCGATCAACCATTGCAATTGCATTTTACTTTACCCTCTATGGATTTGCAATCTTATACAAGCCTTTTTCACCAATCCCAATAGAAATAATCTTGTTATCTATAGTAGTGATGAAACATCATTATCCTTGAAACTTTACAAAAATATTAGAGTTCCTTGTGATTTCACTAATGGAAAGTAAATTTTTATTCATGTTTGGCATATACCTAACATTCTTAAATGTATACTAGATAGTACCATTAAAACTAACCTATTACCATATCCCTTCACAAAATAAGTTCTACCATCTTCTGAAGATACAAATTCATTACTACTATTATTTTCAACAAAATCCACATACTACTCCTAATGGCATGTATAATGGCAAGATGCCCCTGAATCAAAGTACCAATCCTAATATTTCATAGAATTACCATTGTTGGCCATGAAAGAAAAATCATGAGATGTATCCTCCCCTTCACCTTCAGCTACATTCCCATGATGAGCTTTCTTTTTGGGGTTAACCATATCTTATTATATTTTCCTACAATCTTTCTTAAGGTGACCAAGTTGCTTATAGTAAAAAAATTTCCACTTAGATCTCTTATTATAACCACTTACTTGTGAATTTTCTATTAGATAACTAGGAATTTTACTAAACTACTTACCCTTGCCCTTGATGAAGAATGCACTCTCTATGGAAGTAGATGTAAACAAAATTGTTTGCTCTTATCATCTCTCCTTCTACAATAACAATGTGGATAACTTTTTAAAGTCCAAATTTGCATCTCAGCAATCACATGTAAGGACTCCACAAATGACTCAAATGAAGGTAGAATGTGCTACATAACCAGAGTAATCAAATATTGCTCATCAACAGGCTTCTACAGTTTCTTTAACTAATCATTGAAGTCCTTGATCTACAACAAAAATTCAAAAATAGATCCAACTTCTTACATTTTAGTGGAAAATAATAAATTATTCAAATACAATACCCTACTGGTTTCATAAGTTTGATATTTATAAGTAAGATTAATCCACAAAGTTGATGCACTAGTCATATTTCTGACCTATAAGATTAAATTATCTATTACTGATAGTTTTAACAACATAAAAGCCTCATGATGATGTTTATTATAGTCATCGGTATCAATTATAGGCTATTAATCTTTACAAAACACTATTTGATCAAGATTATGATATTTAAATATCATCAAAATCTTATGACTCCACAAACTCAAATACTTGCTTATCAATTTTTGTGAATCTAGCAACAAGAGGTGTTGTAAACTAGCCATTTTGACCTAATTTTTCAAAAAATATGAATATACCATAAAACTATAATGACTTTACACAAAATTCCTCTTACCCATGGACTTAAATCACAAACTAGTTAATACCTCCATTTTTTAGCAAAAAACTCAACACCATTTAGGAGATTTAAAACTTTTCATTTTTAAAAAATATCAAAAAATGGTCAAAAATACTTAAATAAGGAGATCTATAGCTCTAATTTCAAAAATTCCTTCTCTATCAACATCCAAATAAAAAAACCCAAAAAATGCTAAAATTATCAAGTTTTTGGACCCTTCCATGATAATTAATCACTTGTAGGTCCCAATACCCCTTATATGCTAAAGTTTTTAATTTATTTCAATTTTTAAAAAAATCAAAAAATTAAAATAAATAATGAATTTCAAAAATTTAGTATATAACCTTACATAAATTTTTGGACCAATTAGAATCACCTGAACTTCTAAATCTGATACTCAGCCAAACTGAATTCTATCAACTCCTATGATCTTCTTTAAAAGCATAGAAATGTTTAGACCCCTCACATTCCAAACATAACTCTTGAATGAAATTTTGGTCTCCTCCACAAACCATATGAAATTTACCAACCAAAAAAATTCAAACACTAACAAAATTAAAATACCATATTATAATCAACAAAGAGATTGATAAATTATATTAACCAACACATATAAACAATATAGATAAGCCTATTATATAGGCACAAAATAAATACCCAAGAAACAAGGAGGTGGGTGGAAACATTAACATCAAGTAGTGTAAAATAGCTAGGCCCATCAAACCAACTAACCTATTTACCCAAGTTGTTAAAACCACACTAACAAGGTGCATAAATAATATACCTTAGTCACTAATCTAAGTTTACGATAATACTTTAACAAATAATCATGGGATAATACAAATATAGTATGATTTATAACACTATTTCAATAAATAGTCTATTGATTGAATTAAGGTATAATGGTTGATCTTGGGTAGGCATCATAGGTTATTTCACATATGTCTTGAGCCTAGTAAAGCCATAATCTTGGTGAGATTTAAAACATTTTTATAAAACAAGGTTAGATATACAAGTAGCCTAGTACTAATAGTCTATATATATGGAAAAATGATTCCTCTTAAAAGAGCTCAACTTTATATGATAAACTTAATAAGTGCCTAGTTTGCTAAAGGTTAATGGAAAGGTTAGTGTAGAGTAGGATTACAAAGTAGGTTAGTTCATGCATTAGTAATTAAAACCAATAATAAACATAAAGAACCTAACATTCTAATCCCACTCCCTCGAGGGGTGTTGTCAATGAAATCAAGAACACTAATGAGGAAAGCAAGACAAGTAATACCCTCCCAAAGTGGCTCTCCTTCAAAGATGATCCATAAATGTGTTTATACCCAAATTTGGTACTCCAAGTCTTTGTCAATGTGGTTGGGAAAATGCCTCTGACGTCTCTTATAGAACCAATGGATTTGGCTACTTTATTGATCAATTTGGAAGAATTAGTGAAGTTCTTTTAACAACATTTTACATAGGTTGTTTGCACTAAAAAACTTCCCCTTTGTGTATGGTGGCTCATGTATTTATACTTTTCCATAAAAGTTGAGAATACCCTATGACCATCCATCTTGAGATCAAGATGTGTGGAAAATGATCAATTTAATTTTGGAGGATATAGAAACTAATATTTTGGAATAAGGGAACATTAATAAGGCATGGGTGACCTTAAACCTGATATTTATCTCCATTAATGCCTAGTGTTTGAGACCCTTTTGATGATGTCATGGGTGATGTCATGGCCCATATTTTTTGAATTATGAATTTTAATAATATATATTCAATAAATTTTCATGGATTTTTCACTTAAGCTCTTAATATGATTTGATTTGCTTAATGACTATACTCAATATTTTGCAATTCTTGGAAATTGGTCACATTTTTAATCAAAATGGTCAAAAATGTCAATTTGTTTGGTCATAATTTGATTGGATTTGAATCAAAATAATATAATAGTTGTGATTAATTTATTTCCCCATTCAAGAATACATAGGCATAAATCATCACTTGCAAATGACATGTGCAAATAAATGGTCTAGAATGACAATTTGTTTCATCACAATTTTGATGCGATGTGTATTGGAAGAAGATAATGATTACATAAAATGCATTGCCCTATTTAAGGACACATGAGTGTAAATCATCACTTGCATGTGATGTGTGTGGATGAATTAGAGTATTTCAGTGATTTTAGTCTAGATTGTGTGTTGTTGTAGAATGTCATTCAGATTTTCAATCTTAGCACAATAGTGATAAGAATTGGATGTCTACATTTTGCCCTTATTTGAGAAGGAATGGTGAGACATTTTTTCAAAGTAATACATTTTCAAAGAATAAAAAGGTTGCTTAGAATGATCATAATTAGAATAAATAAATTTTTTCCTTCTTTCTGCTAAATTTTGCATGAGTCACAGAGAAACAGGGTTATGAAAACACCCCAAACAATGATTGGGTGGCCCATGATGCCCCCTCAAGGGGAGGATGGAAAAATTAAATATTTGATGGGCTGGACCTTAATCAAAAGAAAAAAAATCATGTAATTAAGTAAATGAGGTTGAAAAATGGATCAATTTAGAAGAAACTAGTTTGGAAAATGGATAAACGGGGCGAAAATGAGTGTCTTAGGAAGATAAATGGGGAAACAATAGGCCTAGGGGAAATTTTGAAAATTTTACTATAATTTGACCCCTAAGGGGTGAAAATCATTCATTTTCACCCTCCTCTATTGTAATCTAAATCTCTTATAGTTTTTCATGAGAAAGTCAAATAAAATGGCCCATATCCTTTATCATTGACACCATATCCTTTATCATTGACACCTTGGGGAGCACATCCAAGAGTACAAGAAATCATCAGGGACTAGAGCATTGGAAGGTATCTTTTTGGGTTTTTAAGTTTTGAATTTAATGAATTTATTAGGAGGTATAATTATGAATTTAGGTAATCTCACCATTTGAATAATTTTAAAAATGGTAAGGTCACCACTAAAAATGGTGGGGTCACCACCAAAAATGGTGAGATCATGGGCTTTTAATCATGGTTACAGACTAAAATGGCAAAATCATGGCCAAATTAGCAACTTCACCAAATTTTAAATTAATTTCCAATCAAATGGCAAGGTCACCAAGTCAAAGGGTAGTTAAAAGTGTGAAATTATAGAATATAATCAGGTCGCCCTACCAAACACAATGACCTATAGATCAACGAGTTTGTATACTAATGAAGGAAAATAGTGGGATAGCCACAGAAAAAATGAAACCATTCTACTAAATTATGAAATTGTTGAGAAAAATGGTGAGGTTTAGAAAAATACCAAATGAGGTAAAGGAAGAGAAAATAGTACTAAAATAATATTATTCTAGGCTTGAAATTAGAAGAAATTAGTTAAACTTGATTAATTTGAGGAGAATGAAGAAATGATTGACTTGGTTCCTTGTTTGGTGACTTATAAGAGTGATTTGAGGTCATTATGGCTTGTGAGAGATGATCCTGGATGTTGTGTCAATAGGGTATATGGAAGGAGGAGATCATGGGACTACTAAAGGTGACTAAGCTATATCATCTGGCTTGACTACTAGAGATTCATGCAGATTGAGCCTATTAGTCAGTGTTTTTAGAAAAGTGGCATTATGAGACATCCATTTTTAATTTTCTAATTGAGAAATCCATAATGACCTTAAAGGATGCCTATAGTATATTACAAGTGTCTATCCAGGGTTGAAGGATCACCTAGATGTCAGCAAGCCAACTAGAAGTGCTAGAGGACTTGTTTGGCGTGACCAACCTTAAGGTAGTGGAGGGTTCTTTAGATATAGATGAATTGGATGACCTAGTTTGGCCTCTAGACCTTAGGGAATGAGAAATAGTGGTAGGGCCTCTTATAGTACCACCAATACTAGTGCAGAGGATAATTCCCCTAGAGTTTGTGATTTTGATGGCTCTTATCAATGTCCTTTTGCTATCAGATAAGAGTGGATGGCTCTTTTAGATTAGAATGATTGGATTAGTATGAGATATGTATGATCATTTTACATGGGGACCTATTATTTGGCCCATCTCTATCAAGATTTACATATGATAGCATATCATGGAGGGTGCAATATTTGGCACAATACATTGCTCCAGGTCTAGGCCTGGGAGCACATAACTATTGAGTGGCTAGTGGAGCTGAGATTTCAGTATGGACCTGAAGATCTAGTTGCATTTGGTTGGTATATCATAGGCCCAAGCTTATGATTCTACTTATGGGACCAATATTTTTACTGATGGGTTATAAATGAGATGGGTAATGGTGATTTTATCTGGTAGCCATACTTGGCTACATAGTTTTACTAGATTGAGGATCTATTTGTCATTGGATTCATGTTTATACTTTGATATATCATAGGACACCATGATTTTTTTATATAGAGATACAAACTAGACTAATTTTAGAGACACTTACATTTACATCAGGATGTTCCTTAGGGTCCACACTTCTTTGCCCATGTGACCCGTGAGATCAGAGAGTGGTGATTACTAGTGACCCAAGACTAGGCTATCATAGATTTTGATAGAGTTCAACACATATGATGGGACTATGTAAGTGAAGTAGAAAATCCTAGTGTGATTGATGCCTATGAAGCATGGTGGGATAGCACCTGACCTATTCAGTTGACTAGACCATCACTTTAATATCTAGGGTAGATTTAGAGATGGGTTTGATAGAGGAGAGATGGGTCCAGGCCCTTAGATAGACATAAGTTCTAGTTTATCCATAAATACTATAGCTTATCCCATTATATATTTCTCATACTCAGGTGTAGCAATGAGTGTAAGTTGGTGATAACTCAGGCCACGAGATAGGGATAGGAGAGGTTGGGACCTCTAGCATAGTGACAGGAGAGGCAAGGACCTCTAGTATAAGGATATGTATAGTATAGGGGAGGTAGGTACCTCTAAACAAGGAGATCTATAGAGGACCATTTTTTTATCAATAGGCTATAGAGTGATATTACTATACATTTATCAGATATTATATAACTTCAATAAGATATAACTAGATTGTGTGCAGAGCTAGCCACTACATAGGGTGAGAATACCACCTACAGGGACTTATTACTTTCAAGGATACTGAGATCACTACACTTAGAGGATAGGTGGCCCATTTGAAAAGTGTATAGGCCTAGTTGACCACCTGAGATGCAAATCTTGTAACAGTGACCATTGAGCAAGATAGAGCTTGGATGATCAAGAGAGGTTGGTTACTTAGGTAAAGAGGCTTACTAGGGAGCTGGATGATGCTTGATGAGTTGGTATAGATGGGATTTCATCTACATCCTTGGCCAACATGATTGTAACCAATGATGATGCCTTATGTGTGAAGGATAATTTCTTATACACTAAAGACAAGATAGCGTACTACTTTAGGTTGTATAAGGTTATCCTTATAAAGAGGAGAACACCATCATTCAAAGAGTACTCTAGATCAGAATAGACTATTAAGACCTCTAGGTCCAGGCATACTATAGTATCAGAGCATTTAGTTTCACATCCAACTCCACAGTGGGTATTAATGGGCCCACCACCTCTACATCCACCACCTTCATTAATGTCAGGCATGGGCCAAAGTTATTAGCAGAGCCCCCTGAGGGATGGCTTGGATTCGATCTGATTTGTAGCTCTATATTTTATATGATAGGTATATTTTTATATGATAGGTATATATATTATCTTAATGTATAAAACATGATTTTGATATATATATATATATATGACATTCATTTTTGGCTTATAGCTACTTTTACATGGATTTTTAATATTCTTTATGTTACATTATGCTTTTTGCTCTTGTTATGATATGATAGTTTATGCTAGTGTTAGGAGATGCTTGTCCTTAGTTATCATTTGGATGTGGATTTATCTAATGCTCTATTTTATGTATGACTAGATGCTAGAGGATAGTTTATGAGGTGCATATCAAAAACCAATCATAGAAATATCTAGTATGACTTAATCTATATGACAAGAGATGCATGTACTACATAGAGAGTCTTATTTATTCTCAATGTTTAGCCTCTGTTGTGCTTATGATATCCTAGGTAGCGAGCGGATATGGAGGATAGTGCATCTAGAGATGTTATTCAATGCCACATTAACTTTTGGACATGGAATACTTGGTATTTACTTTGGCTAATGAAAATATCCATCATAAGTATGAATAAACTATAATAATATTATATTTTGATTAAGAATGGACTAGTTCAAAGGTGAATATTTTCAACTAAAGATAATGACTAAAAATACCAAAACCAAAGTTACAAGCATATAATTTTGAATAAAAAACAAAGTAGAAAAAGATAAAAAGAGGTGCCAAATAAAAAATGTGACCAACTTAAAATCAACATATGAATCATCAAGACTTAATTGGGAACAAGAATGTACTAAAACATAAACAAGTTATTTAAATAAATCAAGAAAAAATTATAAATAACCTAGAATCAAGATAATGAATAATCAAGACCCATGCATGAACAAGGTGTACTTAAAAATAAACAAGCAATCAAAAAATCAAAATAAAAACATAAATAGCTCAAGCCCCAATTAAGGCAATACTCAAGTGGTTTACCAAATGTATGTAGACACAACACTCAAAACAAGCAAATAACCTAATAAGCAAAACACACAAAAATACAACATAATAAGATAAATAAATCAATCAATCAGTATGCATGTCTACAAAGCTAAACAAACAAAAATATAAAAATAATGGTTAATCATAATGTTAGTACAAATAGAAAACAAATTGTTCATTTAGGTATAATAGAGGTGTTACTCTTGGTGACAGGGTAACCCCTAAGCTAGGTAACAATGACACAAGTAAAACAACACAAGGATAATTGGTACAAGGTTTCTCCTAGGCTATAGGGAAACAATGACACAAATAAGATGACAACATTATTCCTAGGATATAAGAGACAACAACACACAAAACAAACAAAATGGGGGGATTAAAAGAAAATGAAGGGATAATCGAGTTGATTCTGGATGCACTAGGCAAATGGACACTACTTAAATAGTTTTATAGATACAAGATCCAACATGAACTTCAAGCCAAATGTAGTTCTCCTAAGAATATGGGATAGAAAAAAATGATGAGATAGAAAACATGATTGACATGTAAAGTAAAATGGGAAGGGTCTCACAAAATGGCAAGAGCATTCAAATATAATGGGCTTATAAAATGGCAAGAGCGTATGGTTAAGGTCGATAAGGATGGGAAAATTAAAGGAAAGTGGTTACTTATGAAATAAGTAGGAGTCCCAATATCCTTAAGGTAAAGAAGTGGTCAAAAAATAAAGGAAGATGCAGTTGAGCTATCTCGAGATACCCCATGTATCTAAGTGTTTCCTACATAGTCTATGCAGGCATCAAGACGATGTAGTTCTCTCAGAAATGGGAGGAAAAAGACCAACGTGGTATAGAAATAAATTGAATGAATAAGATGGCCCATCCCAAAAAAATGATGGATTTATATCTCTCATGTAAATTCTAAGCCAATTTTCATGATTTTATGATTTTGAGGATTTTTGAGATATTTTATAAATGTTTTTAGAATTTTCTAAGCATATCAACTTGATTAAGAATGATGAGATACCAAATAGTTCAACTCATAAAACAATGAAAGTGTGCCCTAGGTTGTTGACAAAATGGCAAAAACATGGAGGTCCAAAATGAAGAAAATGAAACAATAAGAATGTGAAAACTAAAAGACGAGTGGTTACTCATGGAATAATTTTTAGAAATCCATCATTCTTAGGGTTAAATAGAAATGGTGATCAAGCTAACGTAGGATACCCCATGTATCCAAGTGTTGCCTACATAGTCTATGTGGACCTCAAGCTAATGTATGTCTCTTGGGAATGGGAGTGATAATGAAATAACAAAATTGATGAAAAAAAAATGAAACCCACCTAGAAGATGACATGACTTTATAACTCTCATGGAGATTTTAAGCCTATCTTCATGAACTGGCAATATTTTTCATCTTTTGTTTTATCATTTTCTAATGATTTTGTGTTTTTGGGATAAGTAATGGAAATGCAATATGAAAAAAGGTATAGGTAACCTCCTACCTAAGGAGATACACTTCCACAAGTAAGAGTTCAAATGACATCTAAACTGGCTACAATGACTGGTTATGAGGGTGAATCAATGACCGTATTAAGGTAATAGTAAATACCAATTGGCAGAAAAATAAAAATAGAATAATACATTATGTAAAAGAAGTCCCAAGGAACCATCAATTTGGAAAAAACCATTCATTGACATACTTTAGTATACTTGTTAGCGAAAGAAACTATGGATACTAATCAAGCAAAATTGCCTCATAGAATGGTCCCTAAATGTGTATAGAATGCCACTGAATCATAATTAGGATCATAATTGGTGAGAGGAACAAAATTAGAATAGTTTAGGTGAAAGTAAGATCACTCTAGGTACAGTGGAATAGAAACAATCTAGGTTACAATGGTTAAGGGTATAATAGTCTAAGGTACAATGGTCTAAGGTACAATGGTCTAGGTTATAATGGTTCAGGGTAAAATGGTCTAGGTCGCAACAGTCCAAGTTACAAGTATGATGAAAAATAAGCAATTTCAGCACAGGGTGCCCCCAAGTAATGGATTTTATAGACAATAGTTCAAAAGTTTGTCAAGCATAGAAATGCTTGAGATGTACAATGTTCATTAGTTTGGGAGCTCTTCATCTTCTGAAGTAGCCAATTTATATGCCCCTAAACAATAGTTTGTTGTAACTACGTATGGGCCTAGCCAATTGGGCTGAAACTTACCCTTATTTCTGCATTCAACATTGATAATCTTTTGATTTTCTTTTAATACCAAGTCATCAACTTCAAACTCCCGAGGGAGAATGCATTTTTTATAGATGTGATGCAACCTATTTAGATATGCTCTTAAATTATCTAGAGTAGCTAAATTCTTGCCATCAAGAAGTTCTAGCTCTTACAACCTAGAAATTCTATAGTCTTCATCATCAATAATGTGTTTCAAAGATACCCACAATGAGGGTAGCTCGATCTCAATCAAGATAATAACCTCTGTGCCATAAACAAGGGAATATGGGGTGGCTCTTATAGGGGTAAGATGACTAGTACGATAGGCCCAAAGGGTGGTAAATATTTACAAGTGCTAATTAGGGCTAGCATCATTAACAATCTTCTTAAGGATCATGATAATGGTTTTGTTTTATGCCTTGGATTAACCATTTCCTTTTGGGTTGTATGGTGTGGATTTTTGGTGTTTGATTTTGAATTGGGTACAAAGGGCTTTAACATCTTTATTCATAAATGAACTACCATTATTGAATATGATTTGGGTAGGGATACCATAATGACATATGATATGGTAATGGATAAACTTGGTGATTTGCTTCTTGGTTATGTAAGTGAGAGGAATAGCCTCAATCCACTTAGTAAAATACTTTGTAGCAGTAAGAATGTGTTTATGACCATCATAGGATTTTGGGTTTATTTTCTCAATGAGATTGAGACCCCACGTAGAAAATGGTCATAGTATAGTAATTAGATGTAGTGGTAATGAAGGGGCATGTATCATATTACCATGATGTTGGTAGTCAACACACTTCTTGATGTATGCACAAGCATTTGTCTCCATCTTGGGCTAGTAGTATCCTATTATTAGAAGTTTTTTGGCAAGGATAACACTATTGATGTGGCCCCACACATTCTTTCATGGACCTTTTTAAGCGCTAATGTTGATTTTCTTGAAGATAAGCATTGAAGAAGCATTCCATCATAGCCCCTACAATAAAGTGTGTTTCCAAGGAGGGTATAATGGGATATGTGATGAAGAAAAAGTTTCTAGTGATTATTTTAAAGGTTAAGAGGAAGAAATTGGTCATGAAAATAGTTATAAATATCTTGGTACCAATGAGGTTTAGTTGGGAGATTGGGACCAACAATAGTATAAAACCTCTCTAAATCTGGTAATACATGAGTAGGTTGTAGAAGATTCTCTATGAGAAATTGATACTCTTTAACACTATTGGTGACTTGTATCATGGACCTAATTGTTACCATTGCATCGGCTGATTGGTTATTGATTTATGGTACATATTCAAATTATAGTGACCTCAAATGTGGCTTGAGATTGTCCATAATATAATTGTAGGTTACAAGATTTTCATCCCTAGTCTGATACTAGTTTGTATTCTAATTAATGTTTAACTGATAGTCCCCATAAACCATTAACTATTGGATATCCCATTGTATTACAAGATGAATTCGTACAATAAGGGCTCATATTTGGCCATGTTGTTGGTGCAATCGAAGTTGATATGAAATGCCTTGGGGATGAGGTCCCCTTGTGGTTTAACTAGTAAAATTCCAACTCCAAATCTATGAGATGTGAATGATCCATCAAAATATAATTTTTAGTGTTCAGATTCAAGGGCCACTTCCTTTAGCATCATGATAGAGTCATCTATAAAATCAAATATAAGTGGTTTAGTATCTATGATAGGAGATTCAACAAGTTTATCTATGATAACTTGCCCCTTAATAGCTTTCTAATTTTGGTACTCAACATTAAATTCACTTAATATCATAACCCATTTAGTCATGTGGCCTATAAGATTTGATTTAGATAATAAGCACTTGAGAGGGTCCACCTTAGCAATGACAATAGTCTTATTGTTCAACATGTAGTGCCATAAATGTTGTGAATCAAACACTATTAACAAACAAACTTTCATGATAGGTGAATAGTTATGCTCATATGTTACAAGTGTATGACTTAGATAATAGACTACATGTTCTTTACCTTATACATCATGTTGGGCTAAGAGTGCTCCCAAGGCATGTTATGTTACTGATATATAAAGAATTAATGGATTGTTAGGTGTTGGCAGTCTCAATACTGGTGGGTTGGCCCAATATGTCTTCATTTTTGAAAATTATTGATGGCATTCAATATCCCACTAAAATGTGACACCTTTATTTAAGAGGTGCATAAAAATATGGCATGTGTCTACTAGCTATGATATGAACCTGTGAATAGATTGGATTCTACCATGTAGGCTACAGAGCTATTTTAGATTGGAAGGTGGATGCATTTCCATGATGGTCTTAACCTTAACAAGATCTACTTCAATCCCTCTCTATGATATAAATCCTAGTAGTTTTCCTGAAGTAATGCCAAATACTCATTTCTTAGGATTGAGATGAACTTTGTATTCGTGAAGTCTCTTGAATATTCTCCATATAACATTAAGATGTTTGACATGCATTCTTGATTTTTCTAAGATGTCATTCACATAATCCTTAAGTATATCATGCATCATGTCATGGAAGATGACATTCATATCACACTAATAAGTGGCACCAACATTATTTAAGCTAAAAGGCATGACATGGTAATAAAATGTTCCCCATGGTATGGTGAATGTAGTCTTGTGCTAGTCCTTTAGTGATATCTTGATTTGGTTGTACCTGGAGAAGTCATCCATGAGGGATAAAATATCATACCCTATAGTTGAGTCAAAAAACATGTCAATGTTTGGTAAAAGGAAATCATCCTTAGGACACACTTTGTTGATGTCTCTAAAATCAATACATAAGCGTATGCCCTATGGATTTTTGATAACTAAGACTATATTTGATATCCATTTAGATTAGTCTAGTGGTCTTATGAATCCAAATCTCCATAATTTATCTAGCTCCTTTTTCGCTAATATGGCAATGCATGGGGGATTTTTTTTATAATTTATACTTGACCAGTTTAGCATTTGGATGTACTACAAGTTGATGTGCGACCAAGGAAGGGTCTAGGCCTGGCATGTCTCAGTAATCCCATATGAATATGTCAATAATATCCCTTAGAATAGTGACAATATAATCACATTCTTCATTAGTGAGGGATGTTCCTAGATAAATGATCTTTGGATATTCATAGGTTCCAAGGTTTACCTCAGTTGTATTATCTACAAGGAGTGTGGAGCAATCTTCTATAATAGTAGGCAATGTTTGATATTGATCTTCTTCTTCAATTGATGGTTGTGGGTCCCAAGGCTCATCCATATAGTAATAAGACTCTAAGTCTACCTAATTTGGTAATGGCCAATTAATAAATTTCTTGGAAAATTTGAGAGCAAGATGTCAAATACTTTATGTTATTCATAAGTAATACTAGAATTGGTTGTAAAGCCTAGACTTGGTGGACATTGTACTTCTTATGGAGGTGAGCAAACTTCCCCATCCAAGATTACCTAAAATAGGTTTTAACTCATGGGATTGTCTTTATCTTTACTATTTACCTAACCAATGAGTGCCTCAAAGAGGTTTTCACCCAAATATCTTAATGTTTTTTTGTTCTATGATCAAGGAAGTTTGGCTGCTCTCCAAAGTAGGAGATAGGGTCCAATGAGAAGTCAAAACCTTGTTTGTGATCACCAAGTGGCAATCCATATCTAAGGACCATATAATTTGTAATATATTCCTCATTCTTAAACTCATCCAAATTTATAATATAGATTTTATGGTCCCAATCGATAAAGTCAGGATGGCAAAGGGTAAGTGGGTAATGAGTTGTGATGGTAATAATGGAATTAAAATCAAATAGGTTGGTATTAACTAGCTCATCATAGGTGCTATAATGGGATGTTGTGTCATTATTGGGAGTGTCTTCATTAGTCAAGAAAGAGGAATCACTTTCAAACATAAGGTCAGCCCTAGGTGTTATAAATCTGAGGCCCTAGTTTTGAGTAGGTTTGCTAGTAAATAAAGCTTCAATAATACCTTGCTTATGTGGTCCCAAGCCTTTACCTACATAATCCAAACTATCCATAATTTTATTAGGGATAGGGTATTTAGGACTCTAAAATGAATTTTCAAGGCCTTCAACATACAACCAATTTCCTTTATAAATGGCCTCTCGATCCTGGTTTAGTGAAGTTTATGGTACAAATACCATTAGATACTTTTGTTGAGGTGTGTTTTTCTTCTACCAAATCATGTTTGGACTATTAGGACTTTTGAAAGGTTTGGGGACTTCCATAGGACTTGGGATATTTGGTAAAAATTCCTATATAAAAATAATCTTTTTGATGGTATGTATAAATGCTGACATCCTCAATAGTAAAATGGTTTGCAATGGTTGCAGGAAATGGATCAGCCAAATCAAAATCAAGATCACTAGGGTAAATATATTTGGATTCAAGTGGTTCAAAAACTATGGATTTTTTCTTCTTGGCTATAAATTCAAAACCAGGGCAATAATTATAGTTCTTGTATTAAACCTTTAAGTGCTTACAATATTGGTATGGTTGCAAATCAACACAAATAGTGACTTCAATTCTAGAATGGGGGAACTTGAGGCATTGATTTAGGGTAGAAGTGAAACTTATACTTCATGTATCTAGGGATGACCAAGAAGTAAATTATAAGGCAATTCTATGTGTATGACATGGCATAGGGTATCATGGGTTACAAGCTCAATAATAATTGGCAAACAAATGGTCCCTGAAAACTCTCTTTTAGTGTTTTCATATGCTTTGATTATGATTGTTTGTAGTTGTATGTCTTTAGATGTATATCCTAACCATTGTATCAATTTCAGCAGCACTATATTAGACCCTGAACCATTATCTGTAAAACCCACTTGATTTTGTGATGTGTTTTAATGACCTTGATATACAAAGGATTATTATGGCTAAGACCAAGGGAAAACATATCATGTGTATCAAAGGTAAGTTGTTGGCTTCAAGATAAATTTCCCATGAGTGTTTGGAATTTTTTGGGGTTAATGTCCTTGGTAACAATGGATTATTAGATGAGCTCATTTAGTATGGTCCTATGAACTTATGACATATGAAAGAGACCTAAAATATAAATTTATGCAGGTGTTTTGCTTAGTTATTCATGAATACTATATGGTTTCTCAATAGTAGGGCAAGAAGGTTTGGCCTTAGTTGGTACAAGGCTTGATTTAGGATTGGAAGGCACAAGGTTCAAATTTGGCTCAATAGTAGAAGAAGGAAAAGGGCCTTGAAGGGTAACTCATGAGCATCTAATTGTGACTGCACAATTTTGAATCAGTGGGGAGTTATCATAATTAGAAGAACTGGGTGGTGGTCTAAGAATAATAACCCACATAAATTGAAGTGTAATAGAATTGCTTAAATTTGGAGCAACCTTACTTGAAGAAGAGGGTGATGAACCTAAAATAGAGGGACCAATGCTTTGAGAATCTTTGGATAATATATGCTATTTAATTGTAATGGTGGTGATGTGATTACTATAAATATGCCCCATGGTATGATTATAATCATATGGCATAGTATTGTAGCCCAGGTTATTGGCTTGGGTATCATGATCATAATTATGATGAAGTTGATTATGTTTATAACCTTGTCCTTACTGACATTGACCCTATCCTTGGTTTAGATTATTCTATTGATATTGTTGGTTGTGCTTTGGAAATCGGTCTTTATAAATGCCTATATCTTGATTGGTGTTTTATGTTGCTTGTTTTACTACAATCTCTTTGCTCTCAATCAGTCTTCAATGAGATGCCTCAATTGCACACATCGATAAATGGCATGGTGAATAACATGATGGAAATCATAGAACTCATATTCATGATACCAATCAGGTTTGGGTTGATCTTTAGGAAATGGTGTTGGCATAGGCCATATGATTAAATTGGTTATAACTAGTTTCTAGAATAGTACCTTAACAGGTGTTCATAGCTTGTTGAATGGTCTATATTTTTTGAATCCTCTATATGGATGAGCTCTCTATAAATTGGGTGGTGGATTAGGTTATACATTTTGATTTGATAGAGCCTACACTATTTACACATGTCATGACTTTAATACTCTATTACCCACTATGTTCTTGTTTTTATTAAAAGCTTTAAGTTTCTCCATAGTATTAGCTTGAACAGGTGTTTGAGTCTAATTAAATGTTTGAGCCTATGAATATATTTTAAATAGGCCTCTAGAAATAAGTGCTTTCTTGATTTGTACACCCTTTTCAATGATTTATTTGAATGTATTGGCACAAATGAGTCTTATATTATCGGCAACCTTGGGGCATAGGTTCTGTGCAAAGATGTCAGCTAGTTGCCTATCTAGAAAATTATGTTGAAAGCAACTAGCTAGCACTCTCCAATATTTTAGATATGTTGTGAAGATTTCCCCATCCTTTATCTCACTTTACATAAGTCAACCACTATCAACTCATGCTCAATGTTATAAGAAAATCGGTTAACAATTTTTATAGATAATTCATTGAAATTTGTCACCAATCCTTTAGGTAATTTTAAGAAACAATCTAATGCTTGTCCATCCAAGCTACATGGAAATAAGTATAGAAAATAGATGTTGTTTTAAGATACCTACTAACATACCATTAAGAAGGATTGAATATGTTCTCTACGGTCTCCCTTTCCTTTATATTTATCAAATTTTGGTGGCTCAAAATGAGGTGGAAAAGGTACTTAAAGAATGCTCAAGTCAAACAGATAAGGACATATCTCATTGAAATTGTATTTTTTGATCTGATTGCCTATTTCAAACCTTATGACAATCTCTTTCACTAAATTTCACTCTTGCATATTTTGTTAGTGAAAGTTAGTTTTGATGGGTGGGAATGTACCCCCCCTGCGTGGTCCTATTAGGGATATAGACCCTTTGCCCAAAATTTTCATTTTGGTTCATCCTTGAGAGTATATGGTCTAATGTTATTGGTTCAAAGGATTTTTTTTCTGATCCCTAGATACTTTATATTTATTCCCAAGAATCTATTGTCACGAACTATAGAAAATCTGTTGGTTTTTTAGTATTTGTTATTAGTTTACCAAAGGGCATTGTTGTTACTAATTAATAATGGGAACTTATTGTGGTTGTGAATGAGAATAAATTGATAAAGTGTTATGTAAATTACCCATGACCTATGATGATGATGAGTATTTAACAACATGCAGTTATGATTTGGTCAGGGTCTCCTGATGGTTAAATAAAGTGTGCTTCATATCAAGTGGAACTTTTTGTGAAGTATCTATGGGTTTATTTTATTTAGGAGAAACCACAAGGTCTAAATTAGATGTAGGATTGGATATGTCTTGTTGAGTTTGTTCTAATGGTTGTTCTTGCTCCATAAACATAGTATTATTGACTGAAGTTATAGCCAAATAAGTTATTAATTTTACAATGAGTTGATCAGCATATTGTTGACTAATTTATTATATTTTGGTCACAAGATTTTGATTAGTTAGGGAGGATTTCACAAGTGGGCCTTTCCCTTTGATAGAAGAAGAAATGTTTGGTTTTGTCATACAAGTAAGAGGTTGATCTAGTGACTACTCCTCTACTCAAAAAAGTGTATGTAATTGCTCCATTAAAAATTAGGTGGAAGTGTAGCTCCCAATTCTATTAAACTTAGGAGAGATTCATCTTTATCCTATATAGGTTGGTATTCAAAGTAATCTTACTCAGATCCTACCATAGTTGGAATGTCATCAAATATGACGGGGTGTTCTTACCCATCATAAAAATTCTCTTCCTCATAACTAGGTCCATAAGAGACCCCACTACGAGTATACCTTTGCATGTTTGAAAATGTATTTCTACATTTGTGAAGTATTTTAAATTTTGGTTTGCAAAAGTCAAAAAGTGTTTGGATTCTAAGATCAAATAGATATAAGGTGGATTCAGGTCTTTAATTAGAAATGAATGGTGTGATGCATCATAATTAGAAGGAGAAAAAAAAGTCCTAAGAATACTTGACCTTAATTGGTCAAAATCAATAATTAGAGGAAGGTCTAATAAGCTTGGAGTTTAGGGTGTAGGCTAGCACAAGAAAATATAAGTTCAAATTATGTTAGTACTATGAATATATGAGCATGACTATGGCTATCCATGATTAAAAAAATTAGTATAAGGCTCGAGTGTCCAAGAAGTTTAGGATGTAGGCTAACACAATAAATCCAAAGTCTAAAACTAAAAACAAATGGGTAGCACAATGGTGCCTAATAGAAAATAAATTTGAATGGTTAAATAAATTAGAGTGTAGTCAAATGCAAGACAACCCAAGTTCAAACAAGAATAGAATGAGTAGCGTCTAGATAAAGGCTTTAAATCCAAATAGAAAAATACACCCAAGTTACACAAGCCAAGCACAAAAGGTGAATCGCTTAAGCCCAAGTAGTAGACAAGACTCTGACATAGACCAATCATGTTTTAGGTTAGAACTTAGAAAGGTAAAATTTCAAATTTAGACTAAAGGACCTTAGATCTTTCAGTGATTAATAGTCTAGACCCAATGGACAACATAATGACACTTTTAGGAGACACAAGCACAAATGGATTGATTCATTTTGAACATGGTAATTTGCTTTGAATAAATTTGACTAGCATAATGCTTTCTTGTTCAAAAGGTGGTGTCTAACATATGTTTTTTTTTTTGATGTGATTTGGTTTTTGTTGCATGGTACACGCAAATAGTTTTAGACTCAAAAAGTTATGCAAGTAAACAAGAATAAGAAAACACCAAAGTGTACATCCTACCCTAGAAACTAACAAGGTTGATTTGTACCATTGGATTTAATTGATATACTTATTCTTGAGAAAGTTGTTAATCCAAAATTTAAATGTGCATGAAAATTAGGGTTGTTTAGACACCCTCTTCTCTTACGAAAATATACAGTGACATGGAAATTTAGGCTACTCACTCTATGCCAATGGTACTCTATGGTAAATGGGGGTTGTTTAAAAATTATAAGTTTTGATCGATCTAGATCATCCAATGTGTGGGGTTAACACTAAAGAGCAACATGTCATTTAGATCCAAGCTAATCGACTTGTTGTAAAATGTTTTTTTCCTTTTTACAACCACTATATCCATCAGACTTCTCAGTGTAGTGTGATGTCTAAATTAGGCCATTATTTTGAGGTAGATATCACTAACAAAGTTAGTTTAACTATTTAAAGTAATGTCTTAATGAGTCACCCTCAATTTATATTCACCACCGTGAAGTGGGGTTGGAATGATGTCAGGAGACGAAATCATGGGTCAACAATCCACTAAAGAACTTGTGGGGAGGTGATGAAATCCCACCCACAAACCAAGATTCAAAAAATAAAAATAAAATGACTTTAAAGGTTATTTAGGATCACCCAAGTCACTTGAAGCTTGGGGAGTGCCTTTGGGACATTCTTTCTATCTTAGTCTGATTTAAACAAGGCAATAAACAAAATTCTTTTGGTCACCCAAGTTCTCTAAAGGGGATATGAGGAGAACATATGCACTAAGATTCATTTACCAAAATAAAAAATAACTTAAAACTTTTAAACTAATTTGAAAAACAAACAAAAAAAGAAAAAAAGAAAGACTCTTAAGATCCCTAGCTACAATGGATGTTTGTTTTAAGCCCAGAAACAAAGCGTGATTGAAGTTTGCCTTTGTTGTTGTTGTAGGTAAACTAGCAACGTGTTTTAATCTTACAAAAATAGAGTTTTATTAGTTAATAAAGGGTATAGGATATCAAAAGGAATTTGAATCTTGTTATTTTTAACTTGTTAGATTTGGACACAAGGCTACTTCACCATTTTTCATAGCGATCCTATCATTCCATAGAGTGATCCTGCTATTTCATTAAAAGGAAAATTAATTGTGTGGTAACTTCATTGATTATTAAGATGGCCTCGCCAATTATCATGATGAGTTCATCATTTTCAATTAAATTTTAAACACAACAAAAAGTTACCTACAATTTTGGTTTAGTGTGATTTCATTGGTTAGTAGTCGACATTATCATTCCATAGGTTGATACCACTATTGTGCAATTCCTTTTTGTCATGGGTAGAAAAACACACAAAGCACATGAATCAAGTTTGCCCTTTTGAAAATGACCTCATCATTACACAGGCAACCTTGTTGATCTGTTAACAATAAACATTGAACATAAAATTACCATAGTCAACCTCATTAATTGTGTTTACAATTTCATCATTGTTCAGGGTGACTTCATCATTTCATAGGTCAATATTTCCACTATTAAGGACAACCTCACCATTTGATCTAGAAGACATAAAACATAAAAAATAGAAGAAAGAAAGCAAAACAACATCAAAAGATGGTCTAAATGTGTAATTAGAAGGATAAAAAGGTCCCCAAAATGGTACACAAGATGCATGGTCTTATTAGGCATGCCAAAATTTATAACATGCTCTTATCAGGCATGTCAAAATTTATAGCATGATTACAAAGCAAATTAGTTCATGTGTTAGTAAGGAAAACCAATAATAAGCATAAATAATCTAACATGATAAGCCCACTCCCTCGAAGAGCAGTGTCAATTAAATCAAGAACACTAATGAGGAAAGTAAGACAAGTAATACCCTCCCAAAGTGGATTTCCTTCAAAGATGGTCCATAAACATGTTTGTGCCCAGATTTGGTACTCAAAGTCTTTGTTAATGTGGTTGGGAAAGTGCCTTTGATATCTCTTTTAGCACCAATGGTTTTGGCTCTTTGATTGATCAATTTAGAGGAATTAGTGAAAATCTTCTAGTAACATTTCTCCATAGGTTGTTTGTACTAAAAAGCTTCCCCTTTATCTATGATGGCTCATGTATTTATACTTTTCCATAAATGTTGAGAATCAACTGTGACCGTCCATATTGAGATCAAGATGTGTGGACAAGGATCAATTCAATTTTGGAGGATAAAGTAATCAATATTTTGGAATAAGGGAAATTAATGAGGCATGGGTGGCCTTAAACCTAATTTTTATCTCCATTAATGCCTAGTTCTTGACACCATTTCAATGATTTCATGGGTGATGTCATGGCCCAGATATTTTGAATTATGAATTTTTAATAATATATATTCAATAACTTTTCATGGATTTTCCACTTAAGCTCTTAATCTGATTTGATTTGCTTAATGAATTTACATAGTATTTTACAATTCTTGGAAATTGGTCACATGTTTAATCAAAATGGTTGAAACTATCAATTTTATTGGTCACAATTTGAGTGGAGTTGAATCAGAGTAAGATAAAAGTATTGAATGATGCATTGCCCCATTCAGGGATACATAGGCACAAATCATCACTTACACATTATGTGTGCAAACAAATTAGAGTGTTTAAATGGTCTAGAATGATAATTTTCTTGGTTGAAAACTTGACATGAAGTGAATTAGAAGAAGATAATGATTGCATAAAATGCATTTCCCTATTCAAGGATACATGAGTGTAAATCAGCACTTGCACATGATGTGTGCAGATGAATTAAAGCATTTCAATGATTTTCATCCAGATTTGCATTATTGTAGAATGTCATTCAGATTTATAATCTTAGCACAATAGTGATAAGAATTGGATGTGTATAGTAAGTAGTCTACCTTGAAGGTCATTTCCCTGCATAACATAGAGGTTAGACTTTCTTGATTAGCAAGCTTAAATATAGTCAACATGAAACTTCAATCCTTGTAGATATTCTACCAATATAAGATAATGAAGTACATCCATAACCCAAAAGTCAAAGATCAAAATGTAATATCCAAGCTTATAAGCTAGTTTAGGAATCCTATCCTTGAGGATTTCCAAGCTGTCATGTGGCTATACTAAATGGAATTGTTAAGGCTATCAAGATGTCAAGGTAACTACACACCAAGTCATAGTATAAGTAAAAAAAAAGGTGATTAAGAGGTGGATTCTACAAATGATTCTATATGATATATTTATACATGACATGATATAATTAAATATTTATTTTGAGAAGAGTGAATTGCAATATACATTCCTCAACTCAAAATGTGGGCATACTCATAGGCTTGCCATAGAGATATAAGCATCCATGAGTAGAAAAATCAAAATTTGAGATGAAATATAGGATACAAAGATTTCATAGTGGTTCATATATTAGATGTGTTTATAAATGAGGCAAATATTCACACATTGATATAGATTATAGGGCATATTCCATGCATATTCACTCACTTTACAAAGACATGAGTTACAAAGTACAAATTTAGATACACTTGAGTACATATAACATTTAAGTGCACACAATTTACAAAAACATAAATTACAGGTTTTCACATACAAACACATTTGAGACTCAACTTTACATATTTAGAATATAAATACATATAATTTTATATCAATTGGCATCGATTCAGTGGGGCATGATATTGGTTCGTGCACATATACACTATTTCATATATTAGATGTCACCAATTTGGGGCATGATACTTGTTAATGCACACATTTACATATTTTCAATGAGCACCAGTATATTTTCTCATTTTTAAACATAATTTGATGGCCCCGAGTAGTGATAAAATTTTAATCTATAAGTCAATATGCAATGATTGATTCATGTTTTTTGAGGTAATGCAATTGAGGTTTAATGATATTAAATGACCTTGGCATTACCCATAGATATC
Organism: Torreya grandis; assembly: GCA_037957365.1. Taxonomy (NCBI): domain Eukaryota; kingdom Viridiplantae; phylum Streptophyta; class Pinopsida; order Cupressales; family Taxaceae; genus Torreya; species Torreya grandis. The sequence continues at coordinate 10,968,749 of JARHVA010000001.1, read as the reverse complement.
CCATTATGTGACTCCCACATTACCATCTTTAGGTTTAAGATCAAATCTAGATTAGTTATTTGAGATAATGCAGTTGAGGTTAAACGAAGCTCAATGGCCTTGTCACTATTCCTTACACATGAGTGTTAGGGAATTTATCTTCTTAACCCATGGGATTACTTAGTTATAAAAATTTTGAATTTTATCACCCCAAATTATCCAATGGTTCAACATGCAGAACCATTTTACAATGCTTCAATAAGGAAGCATCATATCCAAAAATTTATAGAGCAACATTATTTTACCCACATAAGGGCATAATCATTTTTTTTATTATTCCAAGTATAATTCACATTTAAAATTTTATTTTATGGAAATTGACTACTACATTTTTGCTTTATTGGAGTAGTGTAGACACTGAAATTTAATCATTAAGTGCTTGATAATTTTTAATCTTGGCATCCTTACCTTAATTAACTTATTCACCATTATATTAACTTGAAATATATATGAGATAATTCACCATTATAATCAATATCTTGAAAATATTGAAAAATCATCATTCATACATCTTTATTCTAATTACAAATTCTTGGCCTTGTCTCCCACACTCTAATGGTTAATTTTAAAATTTTATATGCTTCATGTCCTCCCTCTCACACTTTTATAAAATTTAGTTAACATATATATTTCAAATATAATACTATATAATCACATCAAGGCCACTCAAGGTATAACTTAGCAACTTGGAAATAATACTCTCTATACAAGCTACTGCACATTAAGAAAAAGAACCCTATTCTTTCCAATTCACATTGTAATTTATTCCAATAGTGATAGGCCAAGTCTAAATCTATTTTATTATAGGTTAATGGAATTCATAGTCAAGCATTCAAGTCAATCTACTAATTGCATCCATATAGTGCAAGTTTTAAAATTCATACTCACTCTAAGAGGGAAAATTACATCATCCTAATGCCCTTTTAGGCTATATAGGTAGTACTCAAATTACAAAAGGGTTTAAGAGGAAAACTTAGCTCTTACACTTGACCTATTACCCCTTGTTGGACCCCAAATTTTATATTAATTTATTCTAAGTACTTTTTGAAGATTGCATAGAAGATATGGGCACAAAAGTGAGCCAAAGCATGGGAGAGATACGACATCAATGCATAGACCACCATGCAATAGAACCGAAGGGAAATGATCTTAATTTGTGTGCTTTGGGTGAGGGCATGAGATCATTTTTTGTGTGATATGCCAACACACTAGCTTGTTGGACTTAATATTCAATTTAGGCACATAATTACGATAAGTCATGCTAAACTAAAGGAAAATAACTCAATATTTTGGTTTTATTATCAAGACCCATTTCACTTATTAGTATGATGGTATAAAAATGTTCAAGTGATTTTTGTTGGAGAATGTTGAGCGCTAGATTGGTATAGTAGAATAAAACTTTATGTTGTAGTAACTTGAACTAGGAGTTTCTACACATACATGGGTAGAGAAAAATATATATGATTCTATATATGAATATTCATATAATTATCTATGCACTTACATGATGGCTTTTAGAATATGCATAAAATCCTTCAATAAATTATAAGAGGAAGGATTCCTAGTCAATAGAACATCAGATAGCCTTAACCAATTTGGAAACTGCTTGGACATAAGTAATAGACATCTAGTGGAAGGGAACACTTAAAAGTTATATTTTAGAATATGTGGTCTCTACTTATTATTTCTTGGAAGAATCACATTTCAACTTCGTAAGAGATTCGTGTGGAAGGTATCTCAAATAGTTCCATTTAAAAATAAAAAAGCTTATTATTGATTTTGGGCTTTATAAATTTCCTATGGACAAATAAACTCTCTTGCACATGAGCAACATGACTGGCAGAGAAATGGATGGGTATACATTGGTATGAGATTGGGAGTTAAGCATGGAAGTCAAGCAATAGGAATTAGATAAGTGAAAGTATGATGAGGCCAAGCACAAGTTTATGAAAGGAAACGATCCCAAGGGTAAACAAGAGGATATTAGAAGTGCTATGAGAATATACAAAAGGGTATAAAGGGATAATGAGTACCCCTAACCATGGGTCTATGCCCTTCAATGGCACAAGTATGCACAGAAGAAGCAATACAAGTATTAATATTAGAACCCAATGTAGATAGACCTAATTCCCCCACCATAGTGCATGCTCATGCATTTGAGTTTGACATAATTCTTGTAATAAATTAGGATATTGACAGTGCAGAATCTTAAGAATTTGAAGTTGTTCCAATGGAGGAATATTTGGGAGTGCAAGTTTCACATAGCAATTTACCTTTATCATTTACTTTTCCATTGTAACTATGGCCTATGGATCACCTTGGAATACCAATTAGACCTAATATAAATAGTGGGAAAACTACAGGCCCAACCATATCAAATCAACCTTCCTTAGTGCCTATTATTTTTGGTGCACATGTTGCTACAGGAGGCACAAGAGGAAGTACTAGCAGTGGTTATATTGAAGGAAGATTAAGTATCAGTGTTGGAGGTGCTATTAAACCTCCACCATAGGGTTTAAGAGGGACTAGAGGAGTGCCATAAAAGGATCCACTACAATTACCAAGTGCACCTACGGTAGTATACTACGAGATGACACTTCATCTCCTTAAATATTGAGGTGTCTAAAATGCACTAGAACATGTTCATAAGTGTGAACTCATTTGGAAAGTGTGGGGTATCACTTATTTAGAATGAAAGTATACTTATTTTTCCACTAATTTATTAGGTCATTTGCATAAATGGTACCAAAAATTTGACCCTCAGCAAGTTGTTGTGAACTATGAATTATTAAAAACTACTTTTCTCTAAGAGTTTGATATCCTAGAGTTTGAGCAACAAAGTATCTCTACCCTAAAATATATCAAACAAGAACTCAATGAGAGTGTGTATGACTATGATGTATGTTTCAAAATGCGTCTTTCAAAATTATCTTTCAGATTAACCCGATATAGCATGTTCAATGGTTTTTTGGAGGGTTTTTACTTCTTTTTTCCTTAAGGTCTATCCCAAAAGACCTTTACTAACCCACATGATCACTAGAAGATGTTCTCTGTACTGAAGCTATGGGAAGTATATATACCAAAATCAACCCCTTTATTGAGGCTAATATTATTTTTATGGCTTCTCAGTTGGAGAAGTTTTTGGAGAATAATGCTTATGAGACATACAATGGCCTATAATGTGTTGAATATGAAGTTGAATATCATAACAATAACAACTATCCTCAGATGAATGTTCACACTATAATAAATTAGTCTTGTGGGATCTACTAAGAGGATCATGATGTAATAAGTTGTCCTTTGATCCAATGCACTACCCAACTAAAGTTTCACTATACTATAAAATATGTTATGCATACACACATGATACTAATGACTATTGAGTCATCAATGAGATTCATGAAGCATTCATGAGAGAAACTCACCAAACTTATGTTGATAATAATCAGGAGGCTGGTGGAGGTTGATCTTTTCAAGCTCAAGGATGTGGTAATGGATGTGGTGGTGGCAAGTTTCCAACTAGGACCTGTTACAAGTGTGGATCCATGGACCAATATCAATATTATTTCTCAGTATACCCAAATTGCACCTTATGTAAGAATGAACATTGTCTAGAAGAATTCCCCAACTTATATATAGCCATCACTAAAGAGTTTAATGAGAAGGGCTTTAGGATGATTTGTGTCATAAAAACACCAAGTGCTCAGTGGAGACCGCACCCTATCACCCCACCAATTAGACCTATGGTTAATATTACTAAATGAAGTAATGTTCATTTCAAACCAAATTCAAATCCACTTACTAATAAGGTTTAGCATGAATAACCTTGTGTGAATCACTATCTATATGCTCACCAATAGAAATAAGTGTTTTACAAAACAATGGCCCTGGTACATGAACTACAAGGTGAAATTTAGTTTTTAAAGGATAAATATGTTGCCATGTGTGCTGAGATGAAAAGAGAGATTATCTCAATAGACTCAGTGTAGGATGAATTTTGAGAGATCTACAAGCTTATTTTTAGTGAAAACATCATCCCACTCCTTAAGAACTAGCTACAACAAAAAATGACCAAGACTTTGATGGAGTGTCATTTGAACCATGCACGACGATGAGAGACTCATGTCCAAACCAATCTTGAATGTGATAAAGAGGTCATTGTTAATGCGTCCACTTACATTTTGGATGATATGAGATATATTGGTGGACACCAGTGTAGAAGTCAATGTTCTCACAAAAGATGCATAGAGGAAGAGGGGAAGTCCCACTATGTAACCTTCCCTACACATTTTATTCATGGCCAAAAAGACTCAAGCAGTGCCTATAGGCATTCTTAAGGATGCCACCATCAACATCTTGGGTGTCTCATTCAAAGGTGATTTTAAAGTAATCAAAATGGTTGAATCTAATGATTTTCCAACTCTATTGGGTCAATTATTATGTTATGCTAATAATGCTAACTTGCATTTTAAGAAACAATACATTAACTTTGAGAATGACACCCATCACATGGTCATTCCTCTCAATACCAACAAAGGCCCCTTTTTATATAAATAATTGATGTTGAAAAGGACCTCAACCACATTTATAATATCATAGCATAATAAAATGAATATACATATGCTACTCATGATGGTCTGCTTCAATGGGGAGATGCACAATTCATCTTCAACACAACTAGCATTTCTTAAAAACATTGGGCTCATAGTGCCTATGATCTAATAGGATGAGGTTGTGTTGTAGTTGGCCAATATATACATGCTACATGTAAGTGAATTACATGACATAAGTGTGTTCACCTCATTGGGATATGCCTGATGGCTTGACCATCTTTTTAGTTGGACCAAACACCTAGGTTTTATGGTTAGATGCAGGTCTAGGAGTACTTACAATAGTTGGATATATACTATGTAAATGAAGATGAATGGTTATATGCAATCAATTTTATTTTTTAAGGAATAACTGTTAGATGGTGGTCTACTCATTGATATCAATTAGATATATGAGAAAAAGTCTATGTAGCCATGCATCATCATTTACACCATGACATCTATGTTCACACCACCCTAAGTTATAATGGTGTTACTTATCCCAAAAAAAATATTACTCACTGTGAAATCCATTAGACCACTGATAAGACATTTTTATTAGAATTCTTATGGGTTCATACATTTTATGGTAATTTGCATGCATAGGCTATGGTAGGTATATTCAATAAGAAACACATAGAGACATGGATACTTGGTAGCCCATCAAGCACAGTCTATTAGCCACCTTTGCATTTTCTTCAAACCAGATGGATTTGAATGTCTCTGTAAGCCATCCATTAGGTAGTTATGGATGATCAAGTATCAGTTGAAAACTAGATATGGACCATGTATGGAATAACTAATAATTCGAATGTCTTATAAGAACCCAATACTCTTGTCAAGGCTCAGTTAGAACCAGACTCCCAATCAGAATCTGACCATCAAGAATAGGTCCAAAAGGGCAAATAAAAAGTCATATATCAAGTCGATAAGGGTACCAATGTTGATCTACTCAAGCCACCACTTGACCACTTGAAATTTCTTATGGTATATGGGGTGTGGGATGTTTAAGATACTATGCAATCATAACTGATACCATACTCTGTGCCACTTCAAAAGATTCAGTAAATTATTAGCATGGAAGATGCACCTAAAATGGCAATGGTGGGAAATTATTAGTCTAAAGTAGAGTTAGCCAAAATCTTTGAACATTTACAGGGGTATCAATATATCTTTCCATAGAGCTACATAGATATGAAAGGATTACATTCAACATTGGGAAAAATGTATATCAAATTGGTTGATGGTTCTCAACTGATCAAGAAGTGACCATATCGAATGACCCCCAATCTATGTGCTCTGTTATAAGATAAATTGAAGTCATGTTACATGCTAGGGTAATTAATCTCGTTGATGAGTTTGAATAGGTTAGTCCCATGGTCATCAACATCAAAAAAGATGGTTGAATATATATTTGTGTGGTTATAGACATCTTAATTCTATGTTTCATAGACCCATTCCCATGCCATTCATAAAGGAAATTTTGGAAGGTGTCATAGGATGTGAAATTTATACCTTCACTGATGGCTTTTCTAGCTATCATCAAGTATAAATTTCTAAGGAAGACAAGGCAAAACCCACTTTTGTAATTGAATGGGGATTCTTTACATATAATTTTATGCCTTTTGGGTTGAAGAACGCACCAAAAGTTTTATTTTGTATTATGGTAGACTTCAAGAATTTCATACATAAGTTTTTTTAAGTTTATTTAGATGATTGGACTATGTATGGTTTAATGTGGGACCATTGTGCCAATCTGCACCTAATGCTCAAGCATTACTGTCAACTTCAGATCTCCTTGAATCTGAAGAAGTGCATTTTTCCACACCTTTTAGGATCCTATTGGGATACATCATTTACTGATATGGACTCTTAGTAGACCTGATTAAGATTAAAATTATTGCCCATCTCCCAACCCCAACCACTCATTGTGAGGTCCACACCTTCCTCAATCACATGGTTTATTATCATAAGTTCATTCAAGATTATGTTAACATAACATCTCCATTAGAATAATTAATCAAGTAAAATGGTCTCTTCTTATGGACTGAAAGACATCAAAAATCATTTGAGGCCTTAAAGGAGAAATTAATAATTGTATCCATTCTCTGGTTCCTAGGCTGGATGAAATAATTTCATGTACACTTCAATGTTTGTGGCATGGTAGTGGCTACCATCCTTACATAACCTAACAAAGGGAATCTTGACCATCTTATATATAATTTTAATCTCAAGTTAACATTGGTTGAGAGAAATTACTCTACTATATAATGTGAAGCCTTATTCTTGGTGTATGCATTTTAGAAGTTCCACCAATACTTTTGGCCACTCCATTCACCTTATTTAATAATCATGAGGCACTTAAGTACCTTGTAAATAAACCAATGTTAAATGGATGAATCTAATCGTGAATTATTCTCTTCTAGGATTTCTAATTCTTTGTGGTAGTAAAACCCAACAAAGTGAATTTTGGTCCCAACCACCTTTCACATGTTCAATTTAGTGAACCAACACATGCTAGAGAGCATGATTTACCTTATGTAAATCTTTTTCAAGTTATGTGTATGCTTGAAGAATTAGGTAAATAATTGTTTTTCTTGCAACAGGTTCCACATTAGACCATCTTAGCACCTAGGAAAAAAGTAATTGGTTGTATGTGTTTCACCTTTCTAGCTTATTTACGAAGACCTCTACAAACTTGGAAGGGATGAGGTATTATGAAGTTGTGTCATGCAACATGATCACGTTGAACTCCTTCAGGAGGTTCATGAAGATGTTAGAGGAGGACATTATGTTGGTGATGTAATAGTGTAGAAGATTCTACTAACTGAGTTATGGTGGCCCTCTATTTAAAGATGTTAAATCCTATGCATGCCAATGTGATATATTTCAACATATAGGTAAACTAAACTAGACAGATGTTATGCCACATCATCCAATACTTGCTTATGAACCCTTTGAAAAATGGGCTATTAATTTCATTAGGCCCATTAATCCTATTGAAAGATGCATTAGCATGTGTTACATAATTACCACCACAAAATATCTCACATGCTAGCTTGAATTAACAGCCACACATGATTATACTATTACGATCACTGTTAGGTTCTTTTTGATGGCTCACAAATGGAGCAATAAAATTAGAAAAAGTATTTAGTATAAATCAACTTATTTTATTTTTGTAAAAAGTAAGATTTAAAAATATTACAAAGAAGAAGTTGGTTAGATAAAACCAACTCATGGGTATAACCAAATAAACAACAAATAATAAACTAAAACTAAATAAAAACAAACTAAATAGTTTGGATCATAAAATAATTCAACTCCCCCTTGATCTAAAGGGGTATGAAAGATGAATGAACTGGAGCAATGACTCTGAAGTCATCAAAGGATCTCTATTACAACTATAAGTGGTGCATTGTACTTATGACACTGACCAAAAAATAATGCCACTCCATAAATAATCCCACCCTTATAATTTGTGGTAGAAAAATGGCTGATGAACATGATTAAGGCCTACTCATCCCCAGTGATCAACTTACTATACTACAGTAGAACACAATCAATCATGCCCAACTACATCAACCCACATAAGGACCCACACAAGAACCCATCCAAATGACAAAACCGTACTCTATATGGCATATCTCCCTAATGTCCAATAAATGCTGACAACCTTTGCTCAACACTGAAGGTGATAGCAACCCCTATTAACTCATACTATCATCAATGACTTATTGAAGACTAACAAATGTAATATCTTCTCCCCTTATTAGGTGAGAGGTGAGAATATGTGCACCAAGAGAATCAGAATCAAATAATATTGTCTACTCTATGTCATGATTAACAATAAGAGAAAGCCAAAATTGGAACTAAAAACCAAAAACACAAGCCAAAATATTGCTACTACAACAAATCCTTGTCTTGAGCCTAGTAGATCACATAAGATGGGTGATTCATTGAGCACTCAAAATATGGTGTCAGGTCTATCAGGAACATAGACCTCATCCATATAATATGCCTCTTAATCAGAGGAAATGTCAAAATAATTGGAATAATTGGAGTAACTAGAAAATCTACTACTAGAATGATCCACAAAATTATCCTCAACTTTCATTTTATGTGGAAAGCGAGGTCATCAAGAAGGACAGACCTATGCAAAATGTCCAATACCTCCACATTTGAAACATTGTGAATATTTATGATGTTAAAAAGAAACATAAGAATCTAAATCACTTGAAGAGCTACAAGAGTGAGAAGAATGCCTATGGTGATGTCTACATTTGGAAGACCCTGAAGAGTGTTGATATGAATGTTGTGGAGATAATCAAGAATGATGTGGAGAATGTCATTGAGAGTGTTTAGCTAATGATTATAAAACTTACATTATACATGGCAATGATCTCTGTACTGGGACATGTTCTTTACATAGTGAGCCTCTTCAATAGGCATACTTTTCTTCTTTGTAAATTATCTCTCGTGTTGAGTCAATAACTCACATATAGAGTCAAATGTGGCACTATTAAGCTTATCACTAAGCTACAACATTTTGACAAAATTGGTGTATGTGTAATTAATCCCATTCAATGTGATATAAATCAACATGTTATCATCAATTTTTCCCCTTGTAGTACAATACTCTTGTTTTAGATTTTTCATGCATGAAATATATTCAGAGACATCTTCTTCATCTACCAGTTTATTGTTCAAAAGTTGCATAAGAAGGTCAATATTTTTTTATGCAGGTTGATTTTCATATAAATCCCTTAATTTTTTCCATGCTTTCCATGCCCTAGATTTAACATCTTCAATGTGAATAATCACTTGTGTAGTGTAAGATGATTTTAGCAGTGTGAGTGCATGTTTATCACATTTTTGATATTTAACCAACTTTGCAGGTTCAGTGGGTGGTGTGGTTTATTTCTCTATTATTTACCATAAATCAATAAAAATAAGCATATTTTCCATGTTTATGTTCCATTCTTTGTAGTTTTTAGGTGATAGTTTTCCATTTTTAGATATGAGACTGACAATTTTAGCCATGATGCAAAAAGTAAAAGCAAGTCAAGGGAATGTTATCTGAGGTTTTGCTTTTACCTTCAAAAATAGCTTCTGTTTACAAGGATTTTCAATTTTTTTTTTAATACACCTTAAATTCCTATTACACCCTTATATCACCATTTTTAATGAAAATCTTATTTTAACCTTATAACTCATTTGTTACAAAGTGATGTCAAAAAATAATTTTTGACCAAAAATAATTTCAATGGTTTTTTAACCTGTGACCTCTTGTTTAGTGGGTGTGATTACCAAAATACATTTAGCAACCACTCCATATACTTGTTTGAAATATAATGAAATAATATTGTAAATAAACTTGATGTTTTCTAATTTTCATAATAAAAAATAAAATCAAATGTGAAATCTATTCACTCACTTTTTCACTTTGTAGGAAAAATAATTTGCACCTTTCTTCCTTGTGGGGCCAAGAAAAAAAAGACAAATGAAAATAAATATTTTCAAAGCTTTATAATTCATGCCATTATTCTAGGAAATCTTATGCCATGAAGATTCTATACAGGTCAGGACAATGGTTGGCCTTTTAATTTATTGCATTGAATAGGGAATTATTTACCTTCCTACAATTGTGCCATGCCAAATTTACAGGTAACACTTATTTTATTTTTCTTAAAACTTGCTCATCATATCATCGTACATATGTCATGAATAAAATTTTCAAAAAAAAGCTAAACAAATTATGATCTAATTACCTTATTACTCGTTGTGTAACAATCAATCGCCATTCACTATTATTTGGTCATTTTGTATTGATATACATAATCAAACACAGATTTTTCATGGTGATCAAAAACTCATTGGCTATCAAATATTTATTCAAGAAATAAAGTTAATTCAAAAGTGTTTATATACCAGAGGATCTTTTTGCTCACAACCATCATTGTCTCTTTATGCAGCAGGTGAGTGTTGGAGAGAACACTTAGAAATTTAGTTTAGTCAGATGTCACCTTTAGCCAATCCCTATATTATTCAATCCTCCTCTTCAGATAACTTGTGCTCTGATACCACTAATGGCCCACAAATGAAGGAATAAATTTATAAAAAGTATTCAGTACAAATCAACTTATTTTATTTTTTTACAAAGTAAGCTTTAAAAATATTATAGAGAAGTTGGTTAGATAAAACTAACTCACGGGTATAACCAACCTGAAAACAAATAATAAACTAAAACTAAATAAAAATAAATTAAATAGTTTGGATCATAAAATAATCGAACACTTTTGGGAAAATATCATCACAAGGTATAGATGCCCTTTAAGTTTAACAAGTTATCATGGTACTCACTTCCTCAATGAGGAAATATGCATCCTCTTAGCTGAGTTCATGATTTTGCACCATAGGACCACGCCATACCAACCTCAAGCTACTGGCACAACTGAAGCCTTCAACAAAATCTTAGGTCATACACTAACCAAGATTTATAATATCAATCACACTAACTGGGATGATCAAGTTCCTAAATTATTATGGGCATAATAAACCACATACAAAAGGTTAAATAAGAGTACTCATTTTAATCTTATCCTTGGCACTGAAGAAATTTTTCCAGTAGAATTCCTTGTGTCATCTTTATGTATTGCACACGTTGGTAGACTAGATGATGAAGAACTCATAAAAGTGTGCCTAGACATTTTATTACAGCTAAATGAAACACACTTTATTTCACATTGGATAGAAGGAGTTGAAAAGCAGAATCAAAAAGCTTGGCATGATTGACATCTCAAAAACAAAACTTTTTCTCTAGGTATGCATATGTTGGTTTATGATTTAAAGTTCACACACAATTCCAATAAACTAAATATCTGATGGGATGGTCTATTCATCACTCACAACATTTTCTCAATAGGCACATACAAATTAAGAAGGTTAGATGGCTAATTTCTTCCAAGTTATTTTAACGATAGCTGGCTTTAACCCTACCATTCTATATAATACTTCAATTTTGTCAATAAGGTGTATGCCACTATATTAGTTTATAATTTTGTTTTATTTTCAAATAAAGTGTAACATTATTTATGTGCATTTTTATTAGGTTTATTTCAGCACATGGTTCTCTTTTGTTTTAACATTGTCATTTTTATCATTAATTCATTAGGTCATGCCCATGGAAGACCACATACATCTTTTAGTGTGGGATAATGTTGGACTCCAAATTTTGTATTGATTTAATCTAAGTATTTTTTGAAGATGGCACAAAATGTAGAGGTTTGGAAGTGAGCCAAGGCATGGGAGAGACATGGCATGAAAGGCCTTCACATAAGAAAAATAAGTCACAAGGAATAAGGATGAAAAAAAACACAGAGGAACCAAGGCTGCAAGACTCAAATAATAGTGTATGACTTGGACAAGGGCACATAAAGAAGAGATGATTAGGAAATCATTCACATGAGCATTAGAGGAGAATAGTCAAGCGTGAATCTAGTGTTGTTCTATGAGAATATAGGAGCATGAAAATGAATATATAGCATAGAGAGGGTATATACGGGGAACTAGTCATTGGCAAGTAATCACTTTCATATCAACACTAGAATAGAATGGTCAAGGAAAAACCATGTATAAATACACCATAGTTTTACTTAAGGTGGTAACTAGTAATTATGATCTTGTAATTGTAATATTGAGCTTAGTCATGATCTTTATGTGCATATAACCTATGTATGGTGATCTTTGATATGTAATGAGATAGAATACATGTGCTACTAAAATACCTTTTATAATCTTGTTATGAAATCAATGATAATACTATTCTTTTTCTCAATTTGTTCCCATCATTTTTTGTGATGACTAGCTTAAGTATGGAATGAGTGAATTCTTAGGATTAGCTATACTATGATGTGTATGGTTATAACTATGTACTTGTTCAAACACTCTATTATGGAGATCTCAATGAATACACCACCACATGATAGAACTGATAGGAATTGATCTTAATCTACATGATTCAGGTGAATGCACGAGATCATTTCTTGCATGATATACCATTATGTTAGCTCATTGGACTTATTATTCTTTTTAGGCATACAACTGGGATAAGTCATGATAAATTAAATGAAAAGAACCCAACACTCCATTTTTTTCATTTCATGTATATTTGGTTTATGTGCATGAACTAGGGTTTTGGAATTATTAATACTTTTGCATGATAACTCAACACCCACAAACAACCAACATACCACCTCTTACAAGTGCAAATACTAAAGGAGGAAAATTATCCACACAATTATTACTTGTTATTATGGTTCCATGATTCATATCACACATTACTTATATTTTCTACATTTACTCTTGTTTCATGATACATATCATGTACATTCTACTCATGTGCCTCAATGATATATCTATATAACACATGTTTCATATAAAATTCAATGTTATATTCAATGATATAATGTAATATTTTTCAAAAATTAATATACTACTACATGATTATATATATCACATATTTTACAATTTTTATTTTTGGATTGGCGACTTGTAAGCTAAAAATCTCATCTCAAAAGGGGGGCATCACAATGGGCTTGCCTTGATAATTCAAGCCCTTATGAACAATAAATTTTAGACTTATGACAATATACACTTTTTAAAATTACAATATGATTTAGAATTTTTAGATTATGGGGGAATATGACATGCATGTCAACTCATTCTTATAGTTAATTAAATATAATATACTTGATGTATATTCAAGGGCATGTGCAAAATAGTTTCAATTTACATGTTTCAAATAGTTATAAGTTAAATTGGCATTCTATATCATTGTAGTATAGATCCAAGGAGCATGATATCCATTCATGTTTATACTACTACATTGAAACTTTTCAAATTTCATTTCCTTTTCAAGGTTAAAAAATTTCAATGGTAAAAAAGTTTCAAATAGAATATGTTGATACAGGGTTATCACACCACAACCATGAGATTTTTCCCTCTCATTTTAGGGTTGTTAAAAGGTAGCATAGGGAGAATTTTGTAGGTATTTGTATTTTTAAAACACCACTTAGTGGAATAGTGATTAGAGCAATGTGATGGATAAAATGAACGGATGGAATGTACAAAAAGTTGATGAAAAATCTATAAGAGTTCAACTTAGAAATTAGATATGTCAAGATGGGAAGAGGACAAGGCCTCATCTATATGATCTTAGAGGAAGATCTTGGAATTGATGTTGTGCAAGTCAATCAGGACCAAATTTTAGGAAATGACTAGTTTGACCATATCATACATTATTTACTAAATGGTACTTATCTCACCAATTTGGATCTTGGATTACAAGTCACCCACTACATGATAAAGAAGGGAATATTTTATAAAAGAAACTATGAGGGAATATACTCGAGGTGCATGTCAAAAGAAGATACCTAGTAAATACTAAGTCATTTCCATTAGAAGTTTGAAAGTGGTCATCCCTTAAGAAACATTTAACCCATAAAATTCTTAGAGTTAGTTACTAGAAGCCCATAGGATTTAAATATGCACACAACCATGTGAGTAATTGCCATTAGTGTTATGTGTTCACCAAAATGGAGGTACACCCAACTATGCCATTTTAACCAGTAATTAAAGGCTACCCATTTTACAAATGGGGGCTAGATTTTGTTATTATCATAAATCCTAGCTCATAAGTAGGATATAAGTTTGTGTTAACCATGACTAATTACTACATAAGGTAGATTGAGGCTATTACCATGAAGAGCTTCAAAGTAATCGATGTTATCAAATTACTTGAGGAGAACATCATCACTAGATTTGGTACATAATTCTCATTGGTATATATTAATAACCCTGCTTTTCAATTTACATAATCATTGAATTACCTATGACAATGCAATTGTGGTAAAGTTATCTTATAATTACTATACACAAGTTAATGGCGTTACTGAGTCAACCAAAAATAATCTGATTAATGTAATCAATAAGTCAACTGATAAGAGGCATAAGGAGTGTCAATCCTTATTTAAGTATGTACTATGGTAAAATATAACCCACTTTAAACAATCCCTATTGAATTCATCTCCATTTCTGCTTATATATGGTTAGGAACCAGTCTTTCTCATCACTCTCACATTACCTACCTATGAGTTCATGTGAGAATATATAGAGGATGATGATAGATTTAAATCTAGGCTACTGAACATCTTCCATATGGAATACACACATGATGAAGCCATTAAATTTTTCATCAAGCACCAAGTTGTCAAAAATATGCTTCGATATGAGGTCCCAAGTAAAGCCTTTCAAAATATAAAACTAGGTCATGTTATGGGATAAAGCACATGAAAAGAAGGGACAACATAAAAATTTATTAGTAGTATATGTAACAACAATGCCTTTTAGTTTAAATATATCCAAGGCCATGGCTTAGCATACCTAATGAATCGATAGTTTTTGAAGAACTAATTTTCATCTATGCCATCACGAATATTTTTTGAGTGACTATAATGTTTAGTTTAGATTTAGTAGTAGGTAGGTAGTTTTATTTTATTTCCTTTGCCACATTGTTAGTTAGTTGTTTAATTTTCCTATGTAGTTGTTCTTTATTGATTTCTAGAGTAGTTTGACTTCCTTAGCTATTGTTGTGAATTAAATCTTTTGAGACAAGTATTTTTCATGGTATATGAATCTTGTACCCAGGTCCCCAAGTTCTTGTTATATTCTAAAGATTGGAAAGATATAGACTTGAAATAATGTTTAATGTTTGAATCTTGGAAAATTGGATAACATATGAATTTACACCAATATGGTTCATCAAATTTTGTGTTCTGTTATGAATGAGAGTTTCTTATTATCATGATGCCATCAAAATGTCTAATAAAGTTTACACATTACAATAGAATATTACTTACACTCAAAACACTAAAATATGTACTTAGGTAAAGGTCAACTATCAAGGGAAGAATAATTTGACATAACTTTTTGATAAACCCCTTACCCTAGTAGCATTGGTTCCCAACCCCCTTCAATGAAAATGAAATAAAAATTAAAAAAAAAGGAGAAACTGAATACAAAATAAAATCACAAGTTTTCTGTAGGGAAAGGGTGATTAAGGTAACCTCCACCTTAGGCTTTCCAACATGGATGGTAGTGGATCAAGGCCTAGAGTGGAGCTAAAGGTATATATGTTAGGGCTATAGATGCCTGGCTGGAAATAAATCAATTCCCATATCATCTTTTTGTGCATTGAAAAAAATTAAAGTAATAAAATAACCATAAAAAATTTTGGTCTAAAGCTATTAATCCAATAATTGCATCACCTAATCCTATGGGATATGGTAATTAATTCATTGCACACACAAGTAAAATACGTATTATTATGTTTGGACTTACCTCACCCCACTGTGGTTTGTTAACCTGGAAAATTAGATTATAGTGGTGGCATGGGATTCTCTTATAACATATACATGGAAAATATGTTAGTTTTTCATGTACAAGTCAAAGTTAAGTACTATATTCAAGAGCATGTGTTTTGGGTGATCAAGATATATACTGAGGATTAGTTATGAAGAATTATTATCTCCAAAGAATCCATAGGGAATTTTTCAATACTCTTGGCTCAACTTTGAAGATCTCTAGACTAGCTCTAGAAGTCACCAGTCTAGCTCAAAAAGTCACCAGTATGGCTCCATAAGTCATCAAAATAGATCTAGAGACCATTAGTTATCCCTTTGGGATTGATAATAGGATAATATGATTATAATGGATATGTGAAGACAAATTATAAAGAGTCCTAAGTCATTTTTTTAAGTATTTTGAATACTAATATAACTATTAAAAATAATTTGATTTATATATAGTTAATGTAATTATAGTGTCTCTCAAAGGTGAATTTAAGTACTTTATTTATGCTACTAACATAATATGGTAAGATAGTTGTATCCATCACAATGTTTTACCTTATTCATCAACAATGAACAAGAAGATCATACAAGACCTAGGATCTAATGATTTCCACCTTTTGTTCCTATAAACATGGAAATGATGTTGTTATGGAATAAAATAGATATTGATCAAGATTTCATTTTATTAGGTTGTTAGTCTATCCTTGATCAATTGTTGTAAATGTTGTATTATATAAACAATGTCTTTTTCTAACATAAAGGATGAGACAAACGTGAATAATTTGAATAGAAAAATACCATTTCTTGTATTTGATTGTAAGCAAGTTTTCTGTATAAATGAGACGCTAAGTTCATGAATATTTTTGAATATTGATAGTGTTTTAATCCCATTACAAGGAGGAGAAAGGGCCTACTCATTCCAAGGAAGAAGTATCTATTGGTATTTATTTGTCTACTATGCTTTACTATGTACTTTAAGTTTCTTATAAGTTATGCATGTAAAATATCGAATCTATGTTAACTTGTAGGACTGTGTGTGTGTTTATAGTAGTTTACTTGCAATGGATTAATTTCAATATTTAATTCCAATAGTTTACATTCCAAGCATTTTTACATTCAAAGTAATTTATATTTTAGGATTTTCCCTTTGAGTGCTTATTTATTTATGTCTCCAAAAAACTACATTCATCTAATTCTCAACACTCTAATTCTTCTATTTTAAATTAATGTAATATCATTTCAAGCAATTAGATTAGCGTCTTCAACAATTTCAATTCAATAAGAGTGTGATTTCTTTCTAAACCAAGATAGATTAGAACTTGATTTCCATTATTTTGAATTCCATAGTTTATATTGGATTAGTTGGTCCACAATTCACCCCCAAAAATACAAAATTATTAGCCAAAAAATTGCATACTTTATTGCATATATCCTTTGGACACTACTCAGATTGACATGACATATAAAAAAATGAAGGTGAGACACTGACCTTCATCACCTATAATATTATTTTCCACCAAAAGTGTTCAATGGGTGACCATGGCATCTACAGAACTAATGATGTCACAAGGCAAACAACATTCCAAGAGCACAAAATGACAAAAAAACTAGATGGTTATGGTAGATCCCATAAGACATTTTAACTGAATCATCATATGCCTAAATGAGTCTTGTATGTGGAATATTTGATTTTATCTCATATTGTCACTCTTGATTTTTCATCTTCTAAGCACATTTATGGTTGTAAAAAATGTTTCCATCATGGAAATGGGTGAGAAAGGATCCTATGATATATATATTCATCTATTGAGTACTTTATAAGGGTTGAATCCCTGGCTTTCTTTCCAAACTACAACACTAATTGGTTTGATTTTTTGGTGAGCCACCCAGAGGGGTATTTTAACAATAGTAGTGGAAGCTTCAAGAATTCAATACAAAGTATATGAAATATGTTTATTCATTTCCTTTTCCTAATTTTATGCTATGCAAAAATATTTTTCGTTAAGTCATCTATCGGTGGATGTGTTTGTAATTCAATAATAGCTAGATTGAGTTTATGGATATTTTGGCCATCCTGTGTGCATCAATCTCAATATAAACTTAATTCCCAATTGAATGTGCAGTTGAAAATTTTATCAAGGATTAATACCTTTTAGATTGATGTCATGGGATTATTTCAAAGTTTTTTTCCTTAGATTCTTGATTGCATTTACTATACTTTAGGTTATAGCTGAATCATGGTGAATATTGGTTCTAACATGTTTCACTTAATCTATTTTGCTTGAATGACTTTGTATCTATAGGTGTATGATGTGTTTCTTTATTTCCCTACCTTTCCCTCCTCTTTTATACTTCTTGATCTAATTTTCCACTTTATTATAGTCTGCATCATGTATAATTCACCCCTAATTTGAGGTATTTACTTGAATCCTTTACCTAATGACCTTATAAAATTCCATTACATCACTCTGATAGATATTACATAAAGTGGTTGTCTACAAATCCAAACACCTATAACTCATTCTTGGGGATACATTATAGCATCCCTAAAATGAGAGGGTGAAATGCTATGGTTGTGGTGTGTTAAACTCAAATCTATATTTAAATGGTGTTATAAGGAAGGTCGATGAATGATTAGATAGTAGTTTGAGGCTTGTCTCAAGATATGACTTACAATGCACTATGATAGCATTAATAAATACTAAAATAGTTGGGTCTAATCACACTATATCCACCTAAAATACTACTAGGGTATAATTTTGAGGTTATGATCTTATTTTCCCCTTTAAAACTCCACCACTAACTGAAACAGACAAGAAATTGCCAAGGATTTCAAAGAATCAACTAAGTTTGCCCATTAAATTTAATCCATACCAATATAAGGTGATGGTTTAACTAGTGGGTTCTCTAATTAACGTACTTGGGGCTATCCTTGTCCTACTAATGAACATAGAACATTCACTTCCTCATTTTCACTCCTTAATGTCATTCATGAGTATGTCATTGTAGATACTAAAATATGATTTTATATGACATACTAGTATTTTACACTTGAAAAATAACAATCATGGCTCAATCCTTTAGTTTATGACTTTATCACTACCAAAAAGAGCATGTTTTCCATCTCACTATTCCTAATTGCTTATCCTATAGTCTAACCCTAACATTTTGATGACACATGCAACCTATCACCTATGGTCTGCATAAAATATGATTTCCATCTTCCAAAGATAGTTGCATATCCTTAACAAATTTTTACCTTTCAAGACACTAACATTTAAATTAGGACATTAGTGTCAATGTTAATGTTCTAAATCTAACACTAGTGTCCATGCCTTCCAAATGATCAAAATTGAAAATCTCTCAAAATGTATAGGTCAGTCTATGTGTCTTCTTTAACCCTCCCATGAGACTATTTCAAAAGGTGTGGTATTAATCTAAAAATGGTATTTACCTCTTTTAGATAAATCAAATAGTTTTTTAAAATAAAAATATCAATTCCTTAGGTGAAATAGAATTGGATGTAGAATAATCTAGGAATGAATTAAAAGTGCTCAAAAAACTTTGTAAACTCATTTCTCACTTAAAAATCTTGATTTATGTCATTTTATAATTTTTTGTAATTAATTTTAGTGTTTCATTAATTCACTATCAAACTAAATTATAAACTAAAACTCATAATAAACTACAAAGGAAAATGACACCAAATTGATAATGGAGTTCAGTCATTTAGGGGCTACATTTTCGAGTTCATAATCATGAACTAATCCATTTAAAGAGGATGCAAATATCAATATTTTATAACTTACATCAAAATGGAATATGAGAACCCATAAATAATTTTGAAACCTAACTGTGTGATGACTCTGATCCCTTAAATATATGTCTTTCCTTTATTATTAGCATCTGTATCTCATCTTCGTGAATATGAGCATCAGATTCTCCATTAAGAGTATATGAAAAACTCTTTAAAACAGACTGTTGACCAAATTTGACCCCAAGTCAAATTGGGTCAACCCATAACATTTTTAAACTTTTGAAAAATGTTTCATGTGTCATATGGGGTCTCTTATTATCCTATATGTCTCACTTATCCTTCCCCAAGTCCTTGTTGAAGCCCATCCTCCCTATACTAGTCTAGTCAAATAAAGTCAAAGTTGGTCAACCAAGGTAAAACTTAGTCAAAGGTTCAAATTGTGATATAAAAATTATAATATGGTAATTTAGGTATCCTAAGGTGTTTCTAAGTCATATATTTTCCCTTCATCATGCTTTATGTGCCAAATATGTCATTTGGCCACTTTTCTAGCTCAATTAATGACTTGTACAGATGGTGGAGTTACAATATTTGTCACCAAAGTGGATCTCAATGTGTATAGGGTCAAATAATGTTATTATATATCAAATTTTAGTTAAATAATTAGTTGTGTGTAGGAAATGGTAGTTTCTCCTTGATTTGAGGGGCTTTTGGGCACTTGTACAGACTTCTTGAGTTCACTTGTAGCTTAAAATGTGGGTGGAGTGACTCTTCACCTCCCCACAGCCATTTCAATCCATCTAAAACTTTTTTCTTCCACTTTCTCTTTGCAAACCAAGGAAATTCAAATTCAAGCACTTGGTATGGGCCATACAAGTGGAGTTGGAAAGAATGGTCTTAGTGTGTGAAAGGTACCTAACTATACTTCACTTTCATGTAAATATTTCCTAAATTGGTAGATATTCCTTTATGAACCATTGCTAACAATCTAGGCAACTTTTTGTGCACTTCAATCCATGAAGGGGTCACTATTTGCACTTGTCTCAAATTTTAATGAGTTGGTTTAATGGTTTTTCTTGTTCCAAGTGTTTTTACATACTTTCAAAGACATTTTCATGGTTCTCTTGGTTTTGGAAAGCTCAAGTGCCTAAGGAAGCCTCTTCTAGGCTTATAAATGCTCCCAAATTGCTCTTTGTCATGCTTGTAGCCACCTCAGGCACCATGAAGAGATTTCTCATGTTGGATGAAGGTAGGTGACATTATTTTGGAGGTTTGTATCCATTTAAGATGCATTTGGAGGTGTTGGTATAAGGTTGAGTTCATGAAATGCCAAGGCAATCCTTAAACAACTATGTCTCCCATCACTGTCAGCCCTCACAGTGATATGCATTCTATAGGTCCCCTTTTCAAGATAAGTTTGTTAAATCAAAATTAGATCCCAAAAAGGTACATGTAAATCTAAATAATCCATTGAGAATCCTCAAGTTAGGATTGGAAATCAAATACAAGTCTAAGATGCACATAGCCAACTTCTCTCCTCTACTACCTGCACATAATGAGTGATCAGTTACAGGCAATCTATCAAAGAATTAGATATATTTTTCAAGTATGAGACATGTTTTTAGAGCTTGAAGAAATATTGATATGAGTAAAGGACCCTAACATGGCTTGTCTAAGAATTTGGATTGCTAAAAAGTTAGATGTCACTCTTAAAGCACAATTGATTGTGATTTCAGGCCTGTAATCCCTGAAAGTTGCAAATAGAGAGATAGAATCATTTTTGGATTATCATATTTCATTGATTTAAGGACTTTTAAATGCTCCTAATTACTTGATCTCATAACCATATCCATATACAATGTCCATGCCAACTTTGATAAGGAATTGATAAAGGGAGGTTGGTTTTCTCAAGGCCCAAAAGTGCATTTAAAACACTAAATTTGCTCAGTGTTGTCTACAGGATTTGGAGATGTAAGATTTTATCACTTAATATGGATCATAGACCTTATCATAACGTTGGAGTTGTTTCAAGTGGATAAAATAAACATTCATGACATGAAAGGATCATCAAACAAAGTTTTAAGTGTTTTCATGACCTCCTAATCCTATCCCATGTTTGTACACATGCATGGGAGTGAACATCTACAATAGGGGTTTCCACCAGTGATGTGCAAGGTTGAGGTTCTAAACTTATGTTAAAATTTCAATGTTAATAGGAGTTACAAGGTATTTTTTTGATTATAATACCTTCATGGAGAGTTAATACATCACTAAGCTAGTTCCAAAGATCACCATGACACCTACAGGTCTATACGGACTGAGACAATGAACAAAATAGCAGTGAGATCTAGGAAATAATATGGTGTTGTCTTGAGGAATCCTAGGTGACATCAAATAATTAAGGGTGTTTTTTATCCAAGTATATGAAATTAATATTCATGCACATTTGAAACAAGCCTAGAAAGGGTCATGAGCATCTACAGCTAACTAGATGGCTGAGTTGCCAGTTAGTAGGGTATCTAGGTGTCTAAGTTCTCATATCCAAGAGCAGTAGGTGAAGGTTATTAAAAGTTTATATTATTTCATAAAGAGTCTCTCCACTATTATAATTCCTCCTATAACCACACACACCCTCATAGGAACCATCAAGAATGAAAACATAGTCATCATATCACCCCTGTAGATAGTGCTTTCCTATAATTCTATCTTAGTTTTTTGAGTGAATTGGAAGGTCTATCCTTAGATTTATAAGATAAAATTTGGTACACATAATCCTTTGGGCCCATTATAAACTCTTCATTAGTTATATTTTATGAGAAGATAAGGTAAACCCTCTCTATTTTGTCTTAGAGGAGGGGCAGTTTTCCCATGCATGAAGAGACAGTTTTGAGGAAAAAGGATGAAATGATAAGCCAGAATTCAAGACAACCATTAATGTTGATTGTAAAATATTTAAAACATCATTTTTTATCTAAAAAACCTTGATAAAATCTTTTTAATCAAATAGGGTATCTTATACTATAAAGGATACAGTCACCATGGCAAGGAATGGTTGGCAAATGGCTTGGTAAGGATGCTCACTTCCAATTCTAACCTCTGCCAAGCATCCCAAGGTTTTTATTAATGTTAAAATAGGTATTTTGGATGTTTATAAGCTATATAGATGCAAATAAAACATCAAATGGGTTAGTTTGAGGTTTCGGTTGCAGGCAAACCCATTAGCAAGGTCTAGGCCAAGTTTTAAAAGGGTGGTCATCTTCACTTCCAGCTCTTGATGAGATATTTTTATGATTGGATCATGTTTAAGGTACATAGTCAGATGTGTGGGAATATTAATCTTTCAAATAAACTATTCAAGAATCCATTTTTGGCTTAAAGTACACTCAGACCTCATAAAATGTGTAAAAAAGACATGGATGACCAACTTTAAATGCTTGGAACTCTCATCAACCTTTGCATGAGACCTCAAGGTATTTGTAGATGATGAAGAGGGTCCCTAAGATTCCCTCAGTGTAATTTTTCAAGAGGTTTGATAGTTATTTGTTAAGACCTGAAACCATTAGAAACCCTTACAAACCCTATTTTGTGACCTGATGGAAGAAATGAGGCTCAAAGTGCATCCAAATTAATGAGTTTGACCTTGAGTTTTAAAGATATTTTTGAAAAATTCATGAGGTATAGAGCCATGGAGATAGATTATATGGAATCCATACAGGTCAAGTAAGAAGCAAGTTTCTTTGACATTTTCTTATGTTTTATAGGTCTTGAAGATGATCATGGGATGCCACTAATTTGGGAGGGTAGCTTGGTACTTTAAACAAATCCCTATGCCATTTTAAAACCTTGGGAATACTCAAAAGTGTCCCTACTATGCCTTTCACTTCAGCCAGTCTCCAAAGTGACATAGTGAAAAGAGTGGTAACTTGAAGTTGGAGACTTTTTAAGATGTGTCTGGTGATGCCAAGTGTATGAAGTGTCCTACCATGTGTCATGAGACCTCTAGTATAGATAATTTAGGGAAGATAAGGAGAATATAGTTCTAATTGTCAAGAAAGGCCTATTTGAGAGGAATCATGGTGGTAGATGATGATTATGCTTGTGTAAGAGAATATCCATGATTAGGAAAACTCCCAATACAAGTAGAGCCCTCTTTGTAACTTCCTATCCTTGATTCACATGAGACACTTGTCCTTAATCTACTTTGTAATGCTCAAGGAAGCCATGATGAAGCCAATTTTCAAAGGGAGAGTGATTGAGGAGTTTCAATGCCACATGTGAGGAAGATGCTCAGTTTGGAATGGACACATGTTCACATCAGCTCTTGATCTCTCTTCCACCTTATTTCTAAGCATTGTAACTAATTTTCACATTTGGATACTTATCCTTGTGCCTCTTGATCTTCTCTTTTCTCTCTATTCTTCTAATATTTTTAAATGTGATCCATTTTGGCTATTGACAAGAGACCACACCTAGTATGGTGAAGCCCTACTAGTTAGATATTATACTTTTCCTTTGAAATAAAATATGCAATCTAGTTTTGATCTTAAAAATATTTTTTCTAAGTTTGTGAAGAGAATTATAGTGAGAAGTCAAGTGATTGACATCAATCCTTGCTTCCTCTCAATCCTTTCATGTCTAATGCAAGGTGTTTCATTCTAATAGGTCACATGAAGTGTTATTAAGTGCATGAGTCTATTTTTAAGTGTAACAGTAGCCTTAGTGTTTGAAACTAACCTTTTCTTCACTCACCTTGAGTAGTCTTTCATGTATTCCACCTTATGCTTGAAATGCTAATGCTAGAGTGCTCTAAGAGATAGAATCTAGTTTTGTGAGTCGTGTTTCTTAGTGTATTGGTATGATAATATTGTGGAGATATTCATGGTGTATCACCCCCTTAGAATAGTTTACTTTCATGCAACTCCTATCCCTTTTCACACAAGTAAGTATTGTATTAGGTGAAAATTACATCAAGACATATCTATGGAGTCAGCCTTCATAAACTAGAGATTCATCTCTCTTATAAGTCCCCCACAACTTGAGATATGATTCAATGTTACATCAAATGGTATGAGCTAAATAAAGTGTCCTAGGGTGCACAATTTGATGACAACATGGACATATTAACATTTAAGTAATATCTCTATCATTTACATACCTACAACTCCCTCAATCAAAACATCAAATTCATCTCAAAGATTTTTTTTTCAGTAGAGCTTGAAAACCAAAAATATAGGAAAAATACTAAGCATGATAAACCTATCATGAAGTACTTCCCACTACTAGTAGTTCTAATTCTGCCTACTATCCATCATCTCTATATTTGAGCTTTGTGTCTACAAATATACATCTTCCATGTCAAAGTATTACAACATAAAATAAAATGTATAACCTACAACAATATCATTCACTTGTTGGCTCAATGGCCTTTCAAAATAGGTGATTCAACCCTGCATCCATTCAGATAGAAGAATATGAATTAAAAACTAGACTCAATCTACATTTGTGTAACATATTATATTCACCCAAACACAAGCTCAAATTTTTGTTCACTTCCATTCCTTATAACATGGAGGCATCATCAAAATTAAAGTCTTAGGTTTGCATATATATAACCTACATCCAATGCTAATCACCTATGCCTTACAAAAATGAATGAAAATGTCAACACATGTTCTGTCAATACACAGTCTTGGGTCTTTGAATATATATTGACCCTATTCAGGACTATGTATGCTCCTCTAGCTCAAGCTCGATCTATGTGCCTATAAATATATGTCATTTTCCCATGGCTTAAAATCCTCTCATATAGGTGTGTCTATATTTTATAGTGTATATCATTTATCCTTGGCTTTAAACCTCTCAAAATAGGCATATACATATATTCTCTCCATTTGTCATAGGCCAAAAGCCTTATTAAATAGATGCTCAGCTCTCCTTACCAATTAGGCATATATACACTCCTCTTTAATACTATATCTACATGAATATAATCATGCCTATTCATATATAGACCTTCCATGGTTGAAGGGCCTTTTAAAATAGAAACAAACATTCCGTTGGTTTAGGTATATCCCTCTTGTGTATTCATCAAGCTCTGCATGTATCAATCTTAAATCAAGTTCAATGGTTGAATAGTGGCATGTTGTTTTTATACCCATGTGAAATGGGGTTTTAGTCACCTTAGTATCTTGATCTAGGTTCAAATAGCCTTCAAATAGTAATAATCCCCCCAAATATCTATTTAAAAGTCATGGCTTAACGACTAGGCCTTAATATTTTATACCAGAGGTCATGGATTCGAACTTCAATCTCGACAATAGATTTTACTTTAGGGTATTTAATCTCACATTTACTTGAATAGTGGATAGAAAAGGCTTCAAATAACCTTGCATCCACTAGGTAACTTATGTCTTTGCCCATGTATCTTATTATTTTACTTGGCCTGATTTAGGTGCTTAGTTTGGAAGATCTAAGCTTGGTTTGGATGGTTGTTAAACCAACTATGAGATGGTTGATGAGTTGGCATAATTGAATCTCAAACTTGGTCATAATGAGTTGGTAAATATCATAAAGTGGTGGTAGACCATGTGGTGGCCTGAGGACCCACCATGTGGATCTCTCCAAATGCTTGGTCTTCACCAAGTCCTAGGCATCAAGATAATTAGATAGGATTTCCTTCATTCACCAATAAAATGACACATGTTTTAATCTAAATAACTCAAAATTCCATTTGTTAGAACCTAATTGGTCCACTTGGCAAAGGCACACTGGTCTATTTTGCTGCCATGTCATTGGTTTTTCTAGGTTTGATCGTAACTTTGACTGACCATAACTTCCACATATGGACTCAGATTTGGTCCATTCAAAGTGCATAAGAAAGATTTTAGAATGTTAATCCATTATTTACTATATTTTAGAGATCTTGGGAACTATGAAGGATAATAAATCCTCCAAATCAAACCTCCCCACAAAGTGGCTTTTAGTCTCCAAAAGTTCAAATAATCTAATTAACCCAAAAAGATCCCCATGAGTTATCTCTTTTGATATTGACAATCTTCCTGCACTAATTTTAAACATAAAAGAGCCAAAAATAGCATATGGTGTTATGAAGTCAATATATCAAAATGATGCAATAAATTCTATTTGAAAAACACAAGTCTACATCAGTGAAATAAGACGTTATAAAACTTCCCTATAAGAAGTCAACTATCTAACTGAAACTGTAACCTGATTATAGAGAGTAAAAGAAATTCTTTACCCATTCTGATAAAATGACATGTTTACCCAAAATAGTCATAACATATGTCAGATTCTCTCAACCCCTACACTGCATCAAGGCTAAGGCATTCTCCTTGTTATCAACATCACACAAGAGAAAACAAAATGTGCTACATACCTCATAGGACTTACAAAAATTGCAACATATGTATACTTTCATTTACAAACATTAGCCATCTATGGGTCTTTAAAAGTACATCTACATGTGTGTACAAAAAAATTATAATACAAACATTTTCCAAGATACAATAAGACATAAATGTATATGTCAAGTATAGAAACATGTAATGAATTTGTCTATCCTAAGGTTATAACTCAAAATTCACAAATAAGCGCTTATTTATAAACTCACAAACTGTGCAAGTAACTGTAAGACATATCATAAACATGAGGAGAAAACAAAGAATGTTAAACCTATCTCAAAGTTTCCTCACTTTTGATTGCTCCCTGACTTATACCTCTATAACTCATCCAAACTGAGTTAGTTTCCCAAAAAGTTTATCACAATGGAAAACTAAATTAAGAGATAGCAAAATGTTCTTCCAAACACAACTTTAACAAAATTCCTTCCCTGGATCCAATAGTTAAGAATTTCTTGAAAATAGTGTTTGAAGTGCAGCTAAGCATACTATTCAATATTATAGTTATGCTTTATCAAAACTATCTAAATAAACCAATTGATCAATAAGGGTTATTCCCTCTTCATGGTTTTCCTGACTGAATAGAAGGTGGTTTCATCTTATTTAAAACTATATCTCCTAAGAGTCAGATGATCCATTTTATATTTTCAAAAGGCTTTAAAAACAATTCCAAATCAATATATATTTTACTTTCAAGGTAATCCTACACAAAGGATTCAAAACAAAACTATGCATACATAGTTACATTGAAAATAATTTATAGCTCTAAAAAAACTATGAAGTGCACATGTTGAGTACTAGTTAACATAGTTTTGGTGTTTAAACAATTCCTGTTTGCTTCCTGTAACTCTTAACAAAGTTGTGAAACATAAACTAACTTATGAACCAATTAACAATGCAATCCATAAAGTTCAAAACCCTATTCAATTTCCTAAAAAATTCCCTATGTGTCATTTCCATATCTTACCATGGAATTGGTATTTTCAATTATTCCTATAGGCTTCCAAA
Source organism: Torreya grandis (assembly GCA_037957365.1). Classification (NCBI taxonomy): domain Eukaryota; kingdom Viridiplantae; phylum Streptophyta; class Pinopsida; order Cupressales; family Taxaceae; genus Torreya; species Torreya grandis. The sequence goes on along the minus strand of JARHVA010000001.1, from coordinate 10,940,527 downwards.
GTATGATTAGTTATCCAAAAATAAAGGCTACACAATTGGTTATCAAAGACCAAAATATTGTGTCAATAGCAATATGAAATCAGATCACCATCATACCTTAATCTACTCTCTGTGTAAGAATAGTAATAGGACTATAACTAATTCCTTTTGGATGTGCATCATTGAAAATGCCTTTCATTTTATCTGAATGCATCCCAAGATAGAAAGGTTGATCCTCTCTAAACACCATCTCACACCTTCAAGTGATACTGTGATTGTTCCTCATCCATGTTGATTATGTAGAGCTAGTGGTTTAAGAACCTTAGTTGTTATAAGTTTGTCTTCTTTCAGCAAATTGGAACATCTTCCAATTTTCCTTTGAATTATCCTTCCTGCATAATCAAATAAAAAAAAATAACAATACCAAGAATCTGATATCCAAAACTCCAAACTAAAGTATATCAATAACTAAAGCAATTCCTATATCAACCTGCTCTGATACCAAAATTGATCTGAAACTCGAATTTACCCCTTTCAGATAAATCAAATAGTTTTTTAAAATTAGATACTAAAAATCTCAATTCCTTAAGTGAAATAGAATTGGATGTAGGACATTCTAAGAATGAATGAAAAGTGCTTAGAAAACTTTGTAAATTCATTTCCTGCTTAAAACTCTTGATTTGTGTCATTTTATAATTTCTCATAATTAATTTTAGTGTTTCATTAATTTACTAGCAAACTAAATTATAAACTAAAACTCATAATAAACTACAAAGGAAAAAAACACCAACTTGATAATAGAGTTTATCCATTTAGGGGATACATCTATGGGTTTGTAATCATGAACCGATCCATTTAAAGATGATGCAAATATCAATATTTCACAACTTACAACAAAATGGAATATGAAAACCTATAAATAATGTTAAAACTTGATTGTGTAAAGACTCTTATCCATTCAACAAACCTCTTTCCTTTGTCAACAACATCTGTATCTCATCTCCATGGATATGAGCATCGGATTCTCCATTAAGAGTATACAAAAAACTCTTAAAAATGAACATATTAACATTTAAGGAATATCTCTATCATTTACAAACATGTAACTACCTCAATCAAAATATTGAATTCATCTCAGAGAATTATTTTTTGGTAGAGCTTGAAAATCAAAAATATAGGAAGAATACTAAGCATGATAAACCTGTCATGAAGTACTTCCCACTAGTGATAGCTCTAATTATGCCTATTATCCATCATCTCTATATTCAGGCTCTGTGTCTACAAATATGCATCTTCCATGTCAAATTATTACAACATAGAAAAAAACATATAACCTACAATAATATCATTCACCTACTGGCTCAATGGCCTTTCAAAATAGGCAAGTCAACCCTACATCCATTCATATAGAATAAGACAAATTAAAAATTAGACTTAGTCTACATCCATGTAACATATTACATTCCCCTAAACATAGGCTTGTATTTTTATTCACCTCCATTCCTTATAACATGTAGGCATCATCTGAATTAAAGGCTTGGGTCTGCATATATATAACCTGCATCTATTACCAATCACCTATGCCTTACAAAAATGAATGAACATGTCAACATAGGCTCCATCAATACATAGTCTCGGGTCTCTGAATATATATTGACCCCATTCAAGATTGTGTATGCCCTTCTGGCTTAGGCTCGGTCTACGTGCCCATAAAGATATACCATTCACTTGTGGCTTAAAATCCTCTCAAATAGGCATGTATATATTATATTATTCACACACAAACCCACATAAGGGGGAAAATTGCATTGGTCTAAGGCCCTCTTTAGAGTATATGGCTATGTAGGCAATGCTCATTGATATATGGGTCTTTGAGGTCATCTAGAATTTACTTGAGCCCAATAACCCGTATTTTTCAAGATGGCATGCCCAAATTGGAGGACTAAGGGTTTTGAGTAAAAGACTGATTTTAGGAACCTATTTTCACAATCTGAAATGAAAAACTACAAGGAAAAAATAAACCCTAAGCAAAATTAAATTTTTTTAAAAGGATCTTTATGTTGAGCCAGTTAAATTTTTTGAAATAATTATATAAGCATTGATGCTAGTGTCTACAGTTCAACACTAGTATCCCAACTAACATAAAGCTAATTCCCATAATCGAACAAATCAAGGTTAATCATATGGCTATCTTCTTCCATATATGTCTCTATCAGATCTACCTATACATAAATGCATAAGCAAAGTGTTATTTCTCCTTCACATTCCTACTTTAAAAATATTGTTTGGTATTTTACTTTTATATATTTAGCATATTCTTAAATTAAGTATATTTATCAAAATATTGTAATTCTAAATTATTTAATTAGTTTGCTTTAGAATATTTTATTCCATAATTGATTAGGTTATTCCCCCTACCCTTAATATAAAAAGGTTAAACATTTTAGTGAACCCACTTATTATTTAACATTTCAATCCTTAGTTTTCCTTAATTTTTCCTTCTAGAATTTTATCCTCGTAGGGTTTCAAATTTAATTTTTATTTCCTTATCATGTTGGATTATTTTATAACATTCATATGTCTCTTTTTTTTGTTATAATATTAGTCTTTATAGCATTTAAAATGGATAACAAAGATCCTCTTCCTCCTCCTAACCATAAAGAGGGTGATATTTACTTTCCCTCTAACCAGGTCCATGTTATCACTAATCCAAGGGGTAAGGTAGTCCATCATATATTACCAAATTAAATTAACTAGAATATCCCTTCTCAATCCCTCGACCTCCCACATATCATCTGGATAGTATGTGTATGCATATTCAATATGAAGTACATAGGGTTTGTGCTTGTGAATCCCTCAAGGATTAAATAATCATAATGATAAAGTTAATATAAGAGTTGAAAAATTAAAATCAATATTTCAATTCAACTATGACATCAATGGAAAATTAAGTCATATATGCAAAGAATCTAGAATGTGTTAATGTTAACTATGAATTTGTATCTTCATCTAATAATGTTGTGCCTAACAATATTTCATATCTAAAAGGGAAACTACAAAAAAATACATCTAAAACAAGTGATTCAAAAATTATACAAAAGGATAATAAGATTTCAAATGAGATTCTAAGTGAGATGCCTAAAAATAAGTTGATCAAACTATCTCCTATACATCCTCTCAGGTGATAAAAATACTATTGTGCATATCATAGTCTACATAGGCATCATACAGATATTTTGGATTTGAAGAAAAAAATACAAAGTACAATTTATAATTGTGTTCCTATAATAGATACACAAATAAATAAACCCACTGACCTTATGCATGCATATTCTACAACATGAGTTCAAAAAGAACTAGTATGGGTACAAAAGGATAATTCAAAACAAAAACAATTACAATAAAAAAATTAGAGAAAGAAAAGATTCAAAAGGAAAAAAATAGAGCAAGCAAGATTACAAAAGACACAAGATGAAAGAGATAAATTATAAAAGGAAAATTTTGAAAAGTAAAGGCTATAAAAGCTACAACATGAAAAAGTGAAATTACTAAAATAGAAGTTGACAAATCAAATTCAAGGTAAGAAAAAAAACATGCTTAAATCAAGGTTTCTAACAAAAGAATTCAAAAAGTAAAAGACACTTGAAAAATTGAAGTTTTAAATATTTTTGCAAAGGGGAAAATTACAAGCCTTTCCTCATATCAAGACCCTTTGACCATCATTACTCACATAAATGGAAAATAATCTATAGATATCAAGGTTATGGACCATCAAGATACAGATTTTTATTCTATGTCAATTCTTAGATCTCTTTGATTTAAGCATTAAAAACTAGACCAAAATAATGCAACTATAATAAGTGTGGGATTAATTTAGTTAAGAGTTTCATTTTATTCAAAATAATTTTTTCTTAATTTTTGTGTTATTTATAATCCAGGTGCATACAATGTTGTGCCTGGAAAATCATGGTTACACTCAATAGGAGCAACAACTGATAAAAACATTGGTTGCATATCATTTGATCATGAAGGTAAGGTCGCATCCTTTTTCCAAATAAAGAACATATTTAGATCAAAAAGATAAAAAAAGAAGGCATATCGTTAGCTACTATATAAATATATACAAGTAATGACATATTAGTAAAGGCAAAGGACACAATACATTTTTTTAAGTAGAAATCAAAAAGGCTAACACCATACTATGGGGCAGTTGGTTTTACATATCCAGATATAAAATAATATAAGAGCGATATTCCACAACTTTGAAATCAAGATGATGATAATTATAATACTACAAAATGGTATGATCTCAATGATACTAATTACACAGAATATAAATATGCCAATAACACTGGGCCTACAGAGAGGCATATCATTGATGACATCTCGGAATTCTAGTAGCATATTTACCTTGTACATAGCACCTTTGATAATAATATTATATGAAAAAATATAAAAAAATCAAATAATCAATAAAATACAAAATACATTCAAATAAAGCAAAAATACAAAAATATTTAGCTTACACATGTTTACTAGCTTTTTCATACATGTTTTTTACTTTATGTTACTAGATAGCATATCATTTAATTTATATACACACATATGTTTCATGGGTACTTGAGTGTGATACAAACATACATTAGATACATGATACATGAGCATACATATGTTGGACCTTTTTCTTTACCATGTTACACACTACATTGGGGGCATCTACTTCAATGATCATAATTGATACATGTTACATTGTATTATGATCACTTTACATTCTCATGTTTTTGCTTATATATTAATTCTTACACATCTATTATGCCATAGCACATAAACCAAATTTTAAAATTCAATATGGACCCACTTTTGATTTAATGCATGTATTCAAGGTCTAATGAAATAAAAGTCTATGGCATGGAGTTTGAAAAGTGCAAGCTTAATGAATTTATTTGACACTAAGAGGAATTTGTATACTCATCTTGATTTATGTTGTTTACTCGATGTGATTAATATAAATTTATTTTGAAGTTTTAATATGTTTCAAAGTTTCAAGATAATCAAATTTGTGTATAAGACATATTATGTGATTTACTTTTTGCCTTCGATTTTCCGTTAGAAATGTGCTTATGAACATGTTTGATTTACGATTTGAATGGTTAAATGAGCTGATGTGTTATGATTTGTTGGTTCTTTGCTTATACTATGTCTTAAACATGTTATTATATGCCTAATGTTTCCTGATACATCCCAAATCTCATCTACTCTTTCCATGATCCTATTAACCCATAGGTGATTTCAATGCATTTATTTGTACAAACCATACCAGACAAATAGAGCAGTGAGAACCGTTTGTGTCACCATCCTACTAACCTAGAGGTGAAATCAGCATTGTCACTCCATACATATTATCTTAGGCAAATGGATCATCAAGATCCATCTACGTGTGACCATCTCACTAACCCAAAGGTGACATCAGTAGAGTTCCTTATACGGTTGATCGTAGGTAAGTGGATTGTCAAGAACCATTAACATGTCACCATCCTAATAAATTAGAGGTGATTTAATAGAGAAAATTGTATGGTCAACCTTGGGTAAGAGGATGACTGAAATCCATCCATGTGTCACCATCCCTCTAACCTTGAGGTGATGTCATCAAAGTTCCTTGTATGATTGATCCCATGCAAGTAGATCACTAAGATTTTGCTAAATGTCATCATCTCACTAAACTACAGCCAAAGGAATATAACACAACAAGCCATAACTCAGGTATAAGTGAAATCTATATACAAAAACATGTGTTTTTCATAGCCACATAAGAAAATAACAAATACACCAATGCTAAATTTGAAAGAGTGAAAAAGAGACATTTGCCATATTATGATGACTATGCATCTGGGAGCAAGCAAACCAAGCCACATAGAAATAAAATCAATGGAGATCAGAGTTATGAAATTAAAATGAAAAAATGGATAGGGAATGCATTAAAAGTCATCAGTTACATGAATTGGTGAATTAATACATTTGATTCTCAGGGCTAGTATATGAGCCACTTTTGATACTCATTATTATGACTACATCAATAGAAAATTTTGGCATGTCTATTAGTAACAGTGCCTGTTCTAGCTATAATTCAAGTTAAAATAGCAATTCCATCCACTTCAGTCACAAATAGAAAATAGTTACATTGGTTCCTAATTTCTTATATATATATATATATATATATATATATATAGTATTATAGTCACAAAATTATATTCTAGATGGACACCATTGTACATGCATGCCTTGCATGAGAATTAAGACCTCATTCTATTTTTTTACATGCATACTATGCATAATGATTAACATATAGTGTTATTTTTGGAGATGTAAATTTATACTTTGCTTGGAGGATGAGGCCCTCCCCTTCCTCAATCCTATATATACTTGTATCCTCCCAATCCCAAAGGGATGAGAATTTCGGCAATTGAGATTAATAGGAATTTTTGATGAAAGTTTTGTAATTGGTCTTGATGTGCAAATCTTGATTCTTCTCCAAACCTATAGATTGTGTAAGAAGTGTTGTCATTATGGTATCTTAATTTTATGTTTGTGCATGAGTTGTATTTTCCATACAATCATTTTTATTATGATATTACTAATTTGAATTGCCTTCTATATGTTAATTACAATCCCTCTTGTAGATGTGTAAATTCAATCTTACGAATATGGTGACCATTGATTATATATTCTAAATTTTACTATATTTATTATTTCTTTGGACATTTAATTATGCCTGATTTTTGGTGTGATCTTAACAGCTTGCATTAAACATTAGTTTTTTATTACTTATCCAACCTTTAGTTCAAGTGCTAGTTTAAAAAAAAAATCATTTTGCTTGACCCACATGCCTTCTTTCTTGCCTTATCTTTTCCTCTTTTTTTGAGTTTATTTTTTTCTTATCCACCTTAAGTTAGATCCATCACCTATCCAACCATATCAAATAGATTTATATTCATCTATAGCCAACCCATCTAGGGTAAAAAAATTACTTTTCTCACTGTTATTTCACTAATATGTTGTTTACAAAACCTAATACCCCACACCTTGTGTCTTGGAGTCAATATTCATTCATAGATCCTAAAACATTAGAGGCTACCTCATAAGGTTTATTGGGTATGCATAAAACTTGCATCAATAAAAATTCATTTGTCTCTAGAAGGAGGTCCTTATGCCTCTACCTCTATTTATTTGAAAAGAATAATTTGAGTTGTACTGGAATCACTCAAAAGATTAACAAGGTCTACCTCAGACACTAACTTGTTATAACCACCTTTAGAAATCCATGTAAAAATTGGGTCTAATAAAGGAGTTAGGAGAGGATCTCAGGCTCAATCATTCTCTCCAAGTAGACAACCCTATCTTCCACTATTCATAATGGCTTAAGCCTAAGCTCTAACCTAAATAATTGGTTTTGTTATCAATATTGCTAAAGTTGTGCATGATTTACCCAAAAAACTTGAAAAAGTGTCTTCCTTCTTTTTCTCCCTCAAGAGGAAGGACTATTAAAGAACACATAAAAGCCTTCAAGTTCACCCTAGGAATATTGAATGTAACCCACAAATATGTGTCATGTAGTCTTTTTCCCTTCACCTTTCAAGATGCAGCCTATGACTAGTTTCTCAATATCCTAGAAGGATCACCTACATCTTTGGATCAATGTCAAAACACCTTGTTGGCATAGTTTGGACAAGTCACCAGTGCAAGCGTTATTTACCAACACTTTGAAATTATGATAAGAGATCAAAATGAGCCAATCCAAGCCTTTAATACTAGGTTCCAAAATATGTATACCCAACTTAAAATTTCTTATAAACTTGTTGAGACTTAATGTAAAAGAATGCCCTAGACACTATGACTATTATATTTCTACATAGAGCTATCAATGTTGATACACTACCTTTGGAGAATGTTGAATCTATCAATGTGGATAAATTGATCCCTAAATTGGCACTTATTTCCATGCAAAAATTGTTTACCTTGGATCTTTTAGTCAAATCACATAATTTCTTGAAATACTCAAGGAAATGAAATTGAATTTGACCTTTTAATACATTTATCTCAAACCCTGAAGTGCTCAATTTTTTTTTAATATATCATATTTAATTATGCATTTAATAATGATTAATAAACAAAATTAATCAAAATGCAGAAAAAAATGCAAAAATAAAATCAACTCATGACAAGCACTTGATAATGGAGTTCGGTAATGCCTACATCTCTAGGTTCACTTATAGTACAAACCAATCCATTTTTTTGAAAAGTGAGTACATGGCTAATTCATTATGATTTTCAAATAGATACTCTAAGATTGTACACAACTCAAACAATAGAGCTTTAGCAAGTCCCGATAAACCCATGAACAGACCTTCCACCTTACTATCGTGCGAATGTAATTTTGCAATCTTTTGGATTTCCCACCAAAGGTCTCAAAAATGGAATTTTAAAATGGTCTTAAAAAAATTGTCATAGAGATTTCAACATATCATTGTAATCATCTTGGAGTCTAGGACATTTTCCTAGTTTATACTAAAGTCTGAAAAGCTCTCTAAGTCCTTCAAAACTTAGGATATATATAGACTAGTCTCTATATTGGCCATTACACAATCTTAAAATCTTCACTTTGAGGCATCAAATGACCTCAAATCTTCACACTTAGCATATGGCTGGAATCATCTTTAGCTCTAGCTCTTGGCTCTCGGCTCTCAACTCTTCGACCCTAGCTCTAAGCTCTTCAGCTCTACAAATGGGAGCTTTGAAACTTTTGAATGAAATGAATTGAACCTCTGACCCCTTTATAAACTTGTTATGGGTCCACTTTTTCTGATTGGAATGAGTATCCACAATCTATTTTAATAAATTTCATAATTATCCCATACCCACTTTTTATGGGATTTTAAATTATCCATCACATTTAAAAATATGGGGTTTTAATTATTTCTCAATTTATGATGGTTTATGTTTATCCCATTTATTAAGGTGAAATTTACAAATATTAATGGCTTGGGTTGAGCCATATTACCACGTCACTTTATTGCCACATCATCAAGTTTGACCATAACTTTGATTGGTCATAACTTGCACATATAGACTCCATTTTTCAAACCATAAAATGTGCCAAAAAGATCTCAACAAGATATACACCATGAAACTAGATTCAAAATTTTACATGATGGTCAATTTTTCTAGTTGACCAGCTTTGATTGCCTATTGACCTAATTTGACCAAAACTTTGACTAGATATATAAAGAGCATATGAGCTCTATTTTCAAAGTTACACATACTGTCAGAAAGGTCTTAGTGGGACCTACATAATGGTATAGGTTTCAACTTGATTTATGGAATTATCTAAATTAACCTCCAGATCAATCCTCCACACTAAGAAGGCTTTTGGTCCACCAAAAGTTGGTATCCGCTAATATGTCAGTCAGTTCTGAAGATACTCTGATGGGTCTTATCAGTCTACTTAGGTTCCAAAACTACACCTACAATGCTTGAAACAACTAATTGATCACACCTTCTATAATTCATCTACTATTACACGACCATCAATAGCTTCTACATAGAACTAGGATTTAGAATATAATGACTTCCTCTGTTGCATAGCTTTACAAGAGCCTCTACACAGATAAGCCTCGTGATCTCTTTTACTACTACTAAATGGTCTTCTGCAACATATCAAGTATAGAACCCAAATCATATCATAGAGATAATAGTGGCAAAAATGATTCATAACTTAAAAAATGTAAAAGGCCTTAAAAATAAGGCATGAGTTATACTGAATCTTGTAACTGCCAATAAGGTCATAATATATCAAATTGTCTACCTACTGTCACATCTTGTAAGCGATGAACTGCCAAATATTGAAACAATCACCAATGCAATTACAAAATAAGTTTTTTAATGTAATCAAAATACAATATTGGTTGTGATCGTGTCACAATACATTGCCCTAATGGTTCTTATTGATGCATCTAATCATACACATGTTATAAATAGATGCATTCTAAAATAGTAGTTATTCTGAAACAAGTATTATAGGAAAGTTTAATCCTACCCAATAACCTATAAAACTATTGTAAAATCTCCCAAGCTGATTAATGAGTTAAATTCCTTAATAATTTAATAAGAAACTCATAAAGCTAATACTAAAGATTCCAAAAATAGATCTTTTCAAAACATAAGTGTGAGAATTAAAAACTTCACATGATGAAATTTTCTCAAAGTGTTCCCACAATAGTAGCTCCAAAATGCATAAATCAAAGCATGGGTAAAAGTCCTTTGGCAACATACAACAAGAATCCCAATAATGCTTTGAAACATTAATCCACTAATCATGACAGCATGAAATTAAGAAACTATTTATTAACCCTCTTTATCAGATTCTCCTATTTAGGGTGTTTGACTTTCTTAGAGGATTTACTAACATCTGCATGGATTGATTGAATAAAAACTTCATTAATTACCTTATCAATAGATTTATAAACCATGTTCCTCTTACTATTACCAGGATGGTGGGATGGTTGAAGTTTCCAACACTTCTCAACCTGATGTCCACTCACATGACAATGAGTGCAAACATCCCTCTTCTTAGGTGAGGTCACCCATTTTTCATTTCTTGCTTTGATGGTATGAGAATGGTCTTTAGCACCTGCAAGCTACTTCAACAAAGCTTGTCTTTACTAATAATATGTGACACAATGGTTATTCAATCTACAAAATGTACAAGAAAAAAAATGCAACATCTTCTAAATATCAAAATCAAAAATTTTAAATGGAAAAAGTGAATCAGAAGTCTTAGAATTCACATTCCTATTGGTGCCTTTTCTAGTGTAAGATCAAGAAGGTGGAATCTGAATACCTCTTTTACCTGATTTCTTACACCGCTCATCATTCCTTCACAGGGAGGAATTCTGCTTTGCTAGTGGCCTCAAACCTTGGTTGTCAGAAGCTTGTCCTCTTTTAGCAATGGAGGAACTCTCTCCAATATCTACTTTCACTAGCATAATCCAATCCTGCATGGTGAGATCTATGCTCTACATGTATTGAGTTAGCAATACCTTGGCCATTCTTTCCAAGGCCCCTACCATCAAATCCCATTTTCAATAATAGTTTAGATCTAATTCCCTTAGTGTGTTTCTCAAAACTACCAAAAATAACATTTAAAACATTTGAAACTGATTGAAAGGAATTACTAGATGAATAACTTATAATGCACTCATCAGTCATAGTGTTTGCATCTATAGTGGAAGGCAATTGATGAAGACAATGTTTCTCTTCATCCTACATCTATGCCAAGAGCTAATTCTTGGCTTGTAGCTTTGATTTTAAGTGGGAAAACTCTTCGTCTAAGGAGTAAAAATGATCTCTTAGGAAAACATTCTCTTCTTGGATCTATATATTTATTGATGCAAGCTCATTAAGCCTCTCTTATTTCAAGGATTTTCTCATTGTTTTCTATTCCCTACAAACAACTTAATTATATAAATTGCAAATGAAATATTAATAGGCCCAAATAGTATACAATAATAATGGAAATCAAATTGATATCAAATCCACACAATCAGAAGCTAACCCAACATACTAATTACTCTGATACCAAACCTGATTTGTAAATTGGCACTTAATTCTATGCAAAAATAATTTACCTTGGATCCTTTAGCCAAATCAGACAATTTTCTAAAATACTCAAGGAAACAAAATTTAATTTGATTTTAATACATTTATCTCAAACCTCAAAGTGCTCAATTTTCTATTAATATGTCATATTTAATTATGCATTCAATAATGATTAATAAATAAAATTAATCAAAATGTAAAAAAAAATGCATAGATAAAATTAACTCACAACAAGCACTTGATAATAGAGTTCAATAATGCCGACATCTTTGGTTTCACTTATAGTATGAATCGATCCATTTTATTGAAAAGTGAGTACATGGCCAATTACTCACAATTGTCAAATGGATACTCTAAGATTGCATACAACTCAAATAATAGAGCTTCAAAAAGTCTCAGTAAACCCAGAAATAGACCTTCCACCTTATTGTTGCATGAATGCAATCTTTCAATCCTATGGATTTCCCACCAAAGGTCTCAAAAATATAATTTTAAAATGGTCGTAAAAAATCATCATAGGGATTTCAACATACCGTTGAAATCATCTCAGAGTCTAGGACATTTTCCTAGTTTACACTGAAGTCTAAAAGCTCTATAAGTCCTTCAAAACTTAGGATATATGCAAATTGGTCTATATATTGGCCATTACACAATCTATAAAGCTTCACTTTGAGGTATCAAATGACCTCAAATCTAAACACTCAGCATATGGCTAGAATCATCTTTAGCTCTGGCTCTTGGCTCTCGACTCTCAGCTCTTTAGCTCTGGCTCTCGGCTCTTCAGCTCTGATAATGAGAACTTTGGAATTTTTTAATGAAATTAATTGAACCTTTGACCCCTTTATATACTTTTTATGGGTCCACTTTTTCTGATTGGGATGATTATCCACAATCTATTTTAATAAATTTTATAATTATTCCATACCTAATTTTTATGTGATTTTAAATTATCCATCACATTTAAAAATATGGGGTGATAATTATTCCCTAATTTATAATGTTTTATGTATATCCCCCTTTAATAAGGTGGAATTTACAAATATTAATTACTTGGGTCAAGCCATATTGCCATGTCACTTTATTGTTGTGTCATTAGGTTTGACCATAACTTTGACTAGTCATAACATGCACATACATACTCCATTTTTTAACCATAAAATATGCCAAAAATATCTCAACAAGATCTACACCATGGAACTAGATTAAAAATGTTACATGATGGTCAATTTTTTTAGTTGACCAACTTTGACTACTTATTGACTTATTTTTACTAGAACTTTGACCAATGATACAAAGAGCATATGAGCTTCATTTCTAAAGTTTGACATATTGTCAAAAGGGTCTGAATGGGCCCTACACAATGGTATAGGTTTTAGCCTAATTTATGACATTATCTAAATTAACCTCTAGATCATAAATAATTGAACTTTTAGATGCAATCATTGACCCCACTTAGTCTTGGTCTAGTTTTTTTAGATTTCATTCTAATCCCAAACATAAATTAGGATATTATGGCCAAAAATCAAAACCACATATACTCCCATGTGCTTTTAACCCATGCTCTACCTAATAAACACCTTAGCTTCTTAAATAATTATGTTCATAAACAACAAAATTAGAATTAGTCCTTGATACCAATCAATATTTATATTTGACAAGGTACTAATTTTGATTCCATAAAAATAGAATTGGAATATCTTATTAGGATAGTGTAGGAATAAAGCAATGAGTTTATAAACATACAAAAATGCATGGGTAACACTAGAGGACAAGATACTAATAAGAGTTTTATATTCTAAAGGTATAACAGACCTTTCAACAAGTTTGGAAACAATCTGGAGTAGCATCCACCTAAATAGAGGCCATAAATAAATATCATGGAACCAACTCTTCCTAACTGGTGTTCAATTCATAACACAACACAACATAGTGAGCTAGATTGCATAAATTTTTGCATTGCCTTTAATATCTTTCAAAAAGAAATGAATAGATATGAAGGTTTACCAATCAAACAAAATCATCTTCCTCTACTGATCCAGGACATCCTAGTACAACAATGGTCTTTGAGACGTATGACTTCCCATTCCAAGTTGAAGATGAGAATGAACCAAAGGATAATACAGATGAAATCCATGCATTCTAATAATTCTAGAAGAATAATTACAATCTGAGGATCAAATAGCCTATTACTACTTTAACACCTCTAAAAAATAATTATACTACTCCCCTAGATTTTGGGGCCAATAATAATCCACCTCCCCCTAAAAGGGATGTCATTTGTAGAGTGCAGAACCATAAAGTAGAGCTAGGTACAACATTGTTGAGGACATGAAGAAAATTGAGACTAACATTAGTCTTCATGAGCTGGCTTAGATCATTGAACAAATGGAGTTATTGTTCAAGGCTCTAAGAGGGAGATCATCTACATTAAATAAGTCCAAATATATGTATGTGAACATGATGGTATTTAAAGACAAACCTGAAGTACCACCATTTCTATGAACAATCAGAATGTTTGGTAAAAATATCCATAATTATTTGTTTGAATCAAGTGCTTTATCCAATGTGATGCCAATAATTATGTGCAAGAAGTTGGATTTGACCTAGATATGTCAAAGAGAGTGGTCTTATAATTAGACAAGTATTTTGTACCATGTGTTGGAGAGCTGACTAATGTGCACATATAGCTTGTATTAGAACCATGTGTACAATAATACATAGATATTATGGTCATCGACATTATATAATCTTATGGCTTACTGATGAGTCAAGATTGGTCAAAGACACTGAATGGGTACATGGTCACTAACTTATCACACATGTGTCTTGCTTAGAAAGGAGTAGCTAATCACATTTGGGTGGAAAGAGAACCAAAGATGAAGTACTTGATCACTAAGTACAATACCAAGAATGAGAAGGTTAACTTTGCATATCCACATGCAAGAGTATACACATTTAATACCAAGAAAGGGCTTCACAAACAATAATTTGAAGGTCCTTATATGTTATGGAATCTCCATTTAGATGAAATTAGATTAAAACAAGGTTTTGGTATTGGTGTAGCCCTGAAAAACCAAGATGGTAAGCATTACTTGGTTGCCTATATGTTACAATTTCCTTACACCAATAATAGAGCTTAGTATGATGCTCTAATCCTTGGTATATAATTCACACTAAAACATAATGTCAAGTAGCTACAAATATTTAGTGATTCTAAGTTGGTTGCTAACTAAATCAGAAAGAAGTATCAATGCAATCTCATCTACTTGAATAAGTATAAACATTTATCATGGGACCTAATTGAGTCTTTTGAAGTGTTAAACATCAAGGCTATTACAAGAGAATAAAATTAGATGGTAGATTAACTAGTAGCTTCAACTACCAACCTAACACTCCAATAATCCAAAATACAAAAATTATTTATGAAGTTGGTTCTTTGTCCCTTTGTTCCAAACAATGTGGATAAATTCTAGGTGTTTGAGGATGATCAATAGATTATTCAATTTATGAGTAGCTATGGTACCTTTGCATATTGAAGACCTAGGAGAATATGATGTACTATAGTTGAAGTAAAATTGTATCCCTCTTAAAATGGTCTCCCTAGAATGATATTTTGATGTATATCCACAAGATCAATAGTAGAAGTGGTGTAAAACAACTAAGTCTAATTTCATCAAAGAGAATCTAGAAACTAACCAACATCCTCAATATGTGACCATCAGTTTGAGTTGTACTAAAAGTGAGAAATAAAAATTGAAGAGTCTGTTGAAAAATACAAGGATGTGATTATCTTAATATATGAAGACTTGAAAATCTTCAACCCTAGAGTCATCACCCATATCATTTCACTAAATCTAGAACATAAGCCTTTTAGGTAGAAATAAAGGCTAGTTAATCTAATACTAAAATCTCTCATCTAGATAGAGGTATAGAAACTACTGGATGATAGGACTATCTTTGCAATTAGGTATTCTACTTGGGTAGCCAACTGGGTACCAATTAGGAGGAAGAATAGATAAATCAGACTCTGTGTTGACTTCAAAAACTTAAATCAAGCATTAGTAAAAAATAACTATCTTTTACCCCACCTAAATGAGTTTATTCAAATGTTCAGTGATTTTGAGATGATGTCTTTTCTAGATGGATTCCCATGCTATAACTAAGTGTTACAAGAAGCACAAGATAGAATGAATATTTCCTTTACCACCAAGTCAGGAATTTTTGCATATGAAATGATAGCTTTTGGCTTAATCAATGCAAGAGCAACCCTATAGAAAGAAATGAACTTCACCTTTTAGGGACTTGTTTTAAAATGCATCATCATCTACACAAATGAATTGACAATGAATTTAAAATATAGAGTTGATCATACAAATCATCTGCAAAGAGTATTTTATAGATGATGAGGATATGAAGTCTCTCTTAATCCAAAAAAGAGCATCTTCAGAGTTACTAAAAGTAAACTATTAGGCCAAGTTATCATAAAGGATGGGATCTCCATTGATCTAGAATGAGTTCGGGCCATTTTTAAGCTAACACCTCCCAACAACAAGAAAGAATTGAAGTCTTTATTTGGTATGATCAATACATTGAATGTTATGTTGAAATAAGATGCTAAGATAGAGTGGACAATAGAGGATAAGAGATATTTTCAAGACATCAAGACGATCATTACTCAATCTCTAATTCTGATCAATATAGACTTAAATAAAGAATTTTATATTTATTCATTTGCTTCAGAACATACTATAATTATTGTACTTATACAGAAGGTGGATGATAATGAACATCCCATCACCTTCATGAGAACCAATCTAAAAGATGTATATTTGAAATATTCTATGATAGACAAACAAATATATGCCCTAATCAAAGCTATGAAAAAATTTAGGCATTTCATTCTGAGGAATAAGACATTCACCATTGTTATAGACCCATTTGTCAAGATCACACTTATACAAAATGACTTAGGCAACATAAGAAGCAAGTGGATGGCCAAACTTCAAGAGTTTGATATTGAAATCAGGCTAGCCAAGATGGTGAAAGGCTAAGGAATCATTTAGTTGATGATCATGATTGATCAATGCATCCTTGCTGAATAAATCAATGAGATACAGATAATTAGTGGTGAGTGGTACACTTAAATTATCCATTATTTATTCATAGTAACATGTCCCTTTGAGCTAAATAGATAGCTGAGGCAAGCCCTGAAACTCAAATTAGCTTATGATATGATCAATAAAGGATTCCTATACAAAAATAACTATGAGGGCATTTATTTAATATTTTTTCAAGAGAAGAAGTTACAGGCATCCTAGATAATCTATATTAGAATATTGGTATTGGACATTTCTTAGACAACACAACAAATCAAAAAAATATAAGAATGGGATACTACTAGCCCTCGATCTTTAAAGATGTACATAACTATGTCAAGACCTACCATGAGTGCCAGGTATCTAAAAAAAAAGAAGTGAATGTTGCCATGCCTTTGTATCTAGTCATTGAGGGATGCCCCTTTGTGTAATGGGGCCTTGACTTTATTTGGATAATTAACCCAAACTCTTCAGTAGGGCACAAGTTTCTCCTAATAGCTTATGACTTTTATACTAGGTGGATAGAATTTATGGCAACAAAGAACTCTATAACATTGGATGTCATCAAATTTATAGAAGAGAACATACTGACCAATTTTGGTACCCTAATTTCTTTGGTTTATTATAATGGTGCAGCTTTCCATTTTACTGAATTCACTGAGTGAGATTACAATAATCAAATCACCATCAAGTTTTCTTTGAACTACTACTTACAATGGAATGGAGTGGTTGAATCTACCAATAATAATATGATGAATGCCATTTAGAAATAAACCCAAGATAAACTAAGAGAATGGCACCTCCTATTGAAGTACGCACTCTAGGTAGACCAAACTAGACACAAGCAAGCTCTTAAGGCTTTACTTTTTCTACTAGTGTGTGGATAAAAACTAATCTTCATCGTTACTCTTAAGATACTGACATACCATTTTATGCAAGAGTACATTGGGCAAGATAAAAGATACAATATAAACTAATTGATATATTCTAGATGGAAGATGTAAGAGATGCAGCATGGCATAGCTTAAATAAATATCAAGATATTGTCAAAAGATGGTTTCACAAGAGATCCAAGATCAAAGTCTTTAGGATTTCATACCTTGTGATTTTATGGGATAAATCACATGAGAAAATGGGATATCATGATAATCTCACTCCTTTTTGTATTAGACCATATCATATATCATAGATCCTAAGTAATAATGCCTTCTCATTGAAAGATCTTCAAGGTAATGTACTCACATTTCTAGTCAATGGATAATTTTTGAAGTATTATTTCATGGATGCTCCAACTGGATGTGTTTTTGAGTGATGGTAAGTGGAAATATAGAAGTAGGATTAGATTAGATTTCATATTTTTTAGATTAGATTTCATGTTTTCTAGATTAGATTTCTTGTTTTCTAGATTAGACTTCTTGTTTTCTATATATGCTTTCAGTAGATTAGTTATTTTTATTTTTCAAGTAATTTTTTAAATTATAGAATAAACCAACTAATTTTCTACATTAAAGTTACAAAGACTTGCTAAAATAAGGGTATGATTTATAAGGATGCACAATTGGTTTTCACAAGGATTTATTATAGTAGTACTAGAGATTTTGGGATTGGGGTATGTACTATGATTGAATTAGGTTCTACTTGGATTGAATGAGTTTACTAGACCTCTAGGATTTACTATAATATAATCATTCAATTTTTATAAAGACTTTTTATTTCCAAGGATTAATTGTATTATTACATGATAAAACTTGGATGAAAGATAATCAAATTAGAAATGGAGACATATTAACAAGGATGTATTGCTTTAAATAAGTTTTATTATACATACACATATCCAATGGTGATTTCTAACCTTTCTTCTATCTTTGTTTCAAAAAAAAAAGTCGTACATACTAATAAAAGATGCATGATTCAATAAATATCTACTGGGTCTATATATGCCTAGCTAGCAGTAGATCAAGGATTTGAGTGGAATTACAGGTATCTCTATTGGGACTATGGACACCTGGTGGTAGTAGAGCAATGCCCAGACTTCTCTTACTATTTGGTTATAAAATATGAGATCAAAATGAAACCTATGGTGTTTTCTAAGTCTTTGTTATAACTATCATAACTAGAGGAAATTAATTTCATAAAATCACACACTCAAATCCAAGGAATGAAAAGGTATAGTATGTTGTATGAGGAAGTAGATATTTTTTTAGAGTCTAGTTTGTTTATTATTTTCTAGGTAGGGATAAAGTTTTGTTATGTTGTATTACTAAGATTATAGGTTCTTAAATACTCAGGAGTATTTTCCCCTCTAAGTCGTCATTTAATGCACCCTAACACACACACCCTGTTTTAAAATTCAAATAGGCACCCACTTTTGATTGAATATTTGTATTCAAGGTCTTGTGAAATAGAAATATATGACATGGAGTTTGAAAAATGCAAGCTTAATAAATTTATCTAATGCTAAGAGGAACTTATTTGCTCCTCTTTATTTTTGTTGTTTGTTCAAAGTGATTAATAAGAATATATTTTAAAGTTGTAATATGTTTCAAAGTTTTAAGAGAATTGAAATTGTGTCTAAGCCATATTATGTGTTTTAATTTTTTCCTTAAATTCTCATTTAGAACTATGCTTATGAACATGTTCAATTTATGATCTAAATGGCTAACCAGATTAACATGTTATGTTTTTAGTTGGTTATTTACTTATGTTATGTCTTAAATAGGTTATTTTGTGCCTAAATATTTCTCAAGACATCTTAGAGCTCATACACTCTTTCCAAGTGACATTATTTCACTCACTCAAAGCTCAAATAAAAAGTGTAAGTCATCATCTTGTTACCTTGAAGGTGTTGTCAACGTAGTTATTTTAAAAAAACATCTTGAGCAAGCAAAATAATGAGAGTCATCCATGTGTCACCATCCTGCTAACTTAGAGTTGATGTCAAAAATGTTATTTGTAAAAAATATATAGGGTGGGAAGATCACTAAGAGCCATCCATGTGTCATCATCTCATTGACCTAGAGGTGACAGTATCAAATCTTCTTATACAGTTGATCCCAAGCAGCAGATCACTACGAGCCATTCAGGTGTCACCATCTTGCTAACCTAGATGTGTCATCAATAGATGCATTTTTATGGTTAATCATAGGCAATTAGATTTATGAAATCCATCCACATGTCATCATCCTACTAACCCAGAGGTGACATCAATAAATTTCCTTATATGGTTGATCCTTGGTAAGTAGATCATCATAATTTTGCCAAGTGTCATCATTCTACTAACCCACATCTAGAGGAACAATCACAACAAGACATAACTTAGATATGATTTGATTATAAATACACATACATGTGTCCTCATAACCATATAATAAAATAATAAAGATACCAATGTTAAGCCTAAAAGACCATAAAATAGACATCTATCATATTATGATGACTAAGCATCTAGGAACAAGAAAAAGAAGCCTCATTGAAATAAAATTTAGGGATATCAATGTTATGAAAATAAAATGAAATAATAGATATGGAATGGAGCAAAAGTCATCACTTTGCACAAATTATTGAATTAATACATTCAATTATTAGGGCTAGCATATGGGCCACTTTCGATACTCACTGCTACAACTACATCGACAACAACTTTTGGTATGCTACAGTGATAGTGCCTATCACATATGCAACTCAATTTATAATAACAAATTCATCCATTTTAGTTCTTATGACTATTACCAGATCATATTGGTCCTCCAATGGTGTCATATCAACACCCCTCTTTTTTTATCTTAGTTTTTTGGTTGTGCATGAGTTGTCTTTTCAATACATTCATTCTTATTATATTATTTCTAATTTAAGTCACGTTTTGTATATTAATTATAATCCCCCCTTGTATATGTGTCAACACAAGCTTATAGATGTGACAACCTTTGATTATATATACTTAAGTTTATTGTATTTCTTGTTTCCTTAGACATTTAACTATACTTGATTATTGGTGTGCTCTTAGCAGCTTGTAGTAAACATTGGTTTCTGACTACTTATCCAACCTTTAGTTAAAGTGTTGCTTTATAAAGGTTTCATTTTATTTGATCCACATGCCTTCTTTTTTGCCTTACTTTTCCCTCTTTTAGTTTATTTTGGTCATGCCCACTTTTAGTTAGATCCGTCACCTATCCACCCATCTTAATTATATTTATAATCATCCATAGATAATTTATCCATGGTAAAAAAAACTACTTCATTCACTACTATTCCACCAATAGGTTGTTTTATAAAACCAATACCTGCAACTCATTCCTTGGAGTGAATCTTCATTCATAAATCTTGAAATGTTAGATGATATCTCATAAGGTTTTTTGGGTGTGCATAAAATCCATAAATAATCTATATACTCAAACTTACATCTTACATAATGTGCTAGATATGCTATGCTACATAACATTTTTATCGCACATGTATGCAAAGACTAGTATGATATGCTTATGTTGGTTAGTTATATTTCACTTATTTAAACATAATATGGATCACTTGAGTGTAATTATTTTTTATGTTTTTTTTACTATGAAAAATTTTAACATGTTCCTTATTTATTGTTCGTAGTGTCATTAAGTGTTATTTTTTGTTGTGCAGACATTTGAACATGTCTTCCTCGTGAATGTGTGACATTTGAACATGCCCCTTAGTTGCAGTCTCCTTAGACCCCTTTTGTGTAACATTGAGTGCTTTTGTTTGTGCTTGATTTTTTGTTGATATTGTGATTATTACTCCTAAACATTACCATGATCTATATCATGCATCTTATGGCTTGTTTTGATTGGATACCGTGAGCTTCATTGATACAAATACTTAGACATGATACCAATATATGCTTCATTATTACATGATTGATACAATATGACATAGTTATTTTAGCTTCACGAATCTGAGAACCACTAGTGTTTGGTAGGGTGCTAAAGCAAACCACTAAGAGGCTAGAAGGCTTAAGTGTTCTATGGGATATATGAGGTCTACAGTGGCTATCTAATTTGCTGACTTGCACTAGGCTATAGATAGACTTGTAAACTAGGTTGGGGATAATACAAACAAGCACATAAAGTATGTAAGAACCTCTAGTGGGTCCAACCATGGTAAATCAAGTGGTTAAAACTATACTATTGGTTGTATAAACAATATAAAAGTAACAATATTGAATGAAATGAGATAACCAATGAAATTTAAATCTAGAAATTAAAGAACTTTGAGGCCAAATGAAAGACATTTTGTGCAA
The DNA here is from genome assembly GCA_037957365.1 of Torreya grandis. Lineage (NCBI taxonomy): Eukaryota > Viridiplantae > Streptophyta > Pinopsida > Cupressales > Taxaceae > Torreya > Torreya grandis. Next base: position 10,918,537 of record JARHVA010000001.1, on the reverse strand, counting down.
CAAAGATGTTTTCAAGCAAGGGTTCAAGAGCATGCCTATTCTAGATTTGAGTTCTCCTTTCAAAGCAACACTACTAATTTCTAATCATGCAATGTTCTAGTTTTAACAAGAGAAGGAGAGAATGTTTGAGCAAGTTTTCTCGTGTGTTTTGTACATTTATATCTCTATTATGCAATGACAAAGGGTTGAAAAGAGAGGAAAGGCATGAAAAAAAGGAATATTTCAAGCAATGAAAGTATTCTTCAAACATATATAAATGCAATAAACTTTGGAAGTTACTCTAAGCATTATACAAAAAAAACTATTTTATTAAATAGTTCAAACCCTAGAATATACACTACACAAATAATGGAGTTTCATTTTGCATAAAAAAGTGCCCTCATATCAAGCTCAAAGATAAAGTGTAGATGTTCTACCAACCATGAATCTAAGTTAGGAAGAAATGTAGGAGGTAGACCAAGCTAGATGTAAGCTGAAGTCCAAACCAAGAGCCAAAAGCTATGGAGGATGTGAAGGAGAAGCCACCAATCTATGGAAGAGCCAATGTAAGGAGCACAAAATAGGTAAAATAGAGTCTTGAGTGAGAAAGTATCAACCCATAATATTCAATAACAATGAGAATCACTAATGGAAATTGTAGTCGTATAGGGCATACCCAATCACAAAGGAAGCTATTGTGCCAAGCAAGAATCAAGAGAGATTCAAGGAGGCAGCCAAGCTTACAATTATCTGATCAAGAGAAGATTAAAGAAAGATAATTATCAAGAGAGAGGCTCAAATTAATGAGGAAACATGCATATATCTAACCCTAATCCATCAACAAGTCAAAAAACTAGCCATTTATGACCGTTTTGGACCAAACTGGGCCATTTTCATGTGTTTTACCTAGACCATGGTTTTCATGAAGGAAACGTATGGCTAAGGCCATGGGTTTCCTCCCTAAGATATGACCTAGGTCAAATAGGCCTCTAGGCTGGTCAACAGGTTCCCAAAATGGGTCGGGGGGTCCCTAGAGAGCCCATCTAGTATGAAAAAGTGTTGAGATGGTTAGAGGATGGGAATAATGTGTGGGAGAGGTCTGAGCGAGTGGTGGATGTCTTAGAGTAGGATGACTAGGGTTAGTAGTCTACACGTGAGCTAATATATAATCATAAATAGGAGTAGGGTCATGGAAAGTATGATTATATATTCCCCTGAGGTAGGATCAGTTGGTGTTTGAATGAACAAGGAGTGTTGTGAAGTACCTGAAAGCCACACCAAAGCAAAGGAAAGTAAGTACTAAAAAGATAATAGAAAACATTACCTACACTTACCAAATAAGGATGGTGGTGGAATAATGTTGATGGTGAAATCCATAGGTGAAAGGAAAAATGTTTCATAATCCATATTTCAATTCTAACTCCAACTCTTATAATTAGGGAACATAAGTGATATCAAATCAAATCACACTATCCAAAATGACATTCACTAAGGCATCAGCCCAAGTGTCCTCCCTATAAGGGATATGGGTGAATTGTATGTCCTAGAAGAAGGAGAGAAAATTGCAGTGCCTCAAAGAGGGGGAGTAACTTAGAGTTAAGTATGTCCCAGACACTAGTGAGTTGAGACATGACTAAGATTGAGTCAGAGAACAAGTGCACATAGCCTATGCCTAACTCATGGGCATAGATCAAGGTACCAATGATTGCATGATACTCAACAACATTATTCATCTCACTGATCAAGAAATGACTAGATACAACAAGCTCATGGCCCCATGGATCATCAATAACCCAAGCCACAATCGTAGGTCTTGGGTTTCCCTAACTACCACCATCTATGTGAATCACCATTGAGAGGTGCACCATGAGAGTGGTTGAGGACGTATGACTGAAAACTATAGAAAGATTATCTCAACATAGAACAAAGTAAGAAAGTTACATAAGGGAGTCAAAAAAAGAAACCAAGATATAACCAAAGTGGTTGACTAACACCAGTTGTGGGAAGAGGCAACTAGGGAAAGTGGGGGGAAGTTTAGAGAAGATGAAGACCAGTCAGCAAGACTAGAGCAAGTCTCAAACCACCACAACTAGCTAACATTGTCAACCTATAACCATTAAAAAATAAGATAGAAGGAGTTATAATGGATCAACTACATGAAATTAGAGAAACGACTAACTAAAATAAGTATAAAAAGTAACTTTTATCCTTGGGTGCCCACAAAATAGGGCACGGGCTCGAGAGGTCAGTGGGGACACGAAAGGGGTCCTAAGGACCAAAACATGGTTAGAAAAAACCCAAATAAGCCTTGAATTTAAAAATTGAGTCCACCAATATGCTCATAATTTTATAAAACCTCTAAGATGGAGGTTTCATGGTTTAAAATGCAAAAAGGGTCCACAAGGTGCATCCAGTACAAAGTGCACAGGCCTGATAGGCCAAAGGACCTAGGGATATTAGAGACCTTAATGGTCCCAAAATAGACCCAAGGAGGCCTCAAAGAGAGAAATTGACTCTACCATTATGTCTAAAATGGACCAAAACCTTCAAGATGAAGGTTTAGGGGTTCTACGAGCAAAAATGAAGCCAAACAGAGGCCTAAAAAGGGAAAACAGAAGGTTGTTAGCCTAGGTCACGGCTTACCTAGGTAAACCCATGGCCTAGAACACTACCAAGCTGAAATATTTGTGGCTTGGACCACTACCAAGTTATGGTTTATCCCATAAATTTTTGGCCTAGGCTAGAAAGTGCCAAAACCAATCTTGTGGAGCCCGAAAAGACCCAAAACTGGCCCAAAAAGAAAAGGGAAGGGGGGAGATAAGAAAAGAATGTTTATGAGCATTCAAAAACATAGTTTTCTTATTCAAATATTATCATGAATAATCTAGGGTCATGTTTCTCTCTCATTCATACGTGATAAGGATTTAGAGTGCTAGAGGTAAGAAAGACATCTCAGTCGATAGAGTCACCACCATTGTGTGGGGCTAACCATGAGAGAGTCACTCAATGCCAACTATAGTGAGAGCCAAGGAGGGGTGTTAGGATGACCATGATAGATGAATACCATCCAAATAATGCTAGATCAAGTCATAAGAAACCACAACCACTAACTTACACCACCTACAGGCACTACAAAGAAGGAGAGAGGGAGTTAGTAAAGGGCTAGCTACTAGCAAGCAGTAATTTGACCAACTAAAAGAAGCAGAAGACTCTAATTCTATCCCAAGGTGCATCTAAAGGAGGAGTGCACAATCCAAATGCTAAAGGAGGCCCATAAGGTTTTGATGATGGATGCCATGACAGGGGAAATCCACTAAATAGGGGCCTAAGGAGGGTGTTCTAATAAGCTTTGAGGCTCACCAAAGCACCATAGACCTAAGCCAAAGCTTGTACCTGAGGGCAGGCTATCACTTCTCCCTAAATAGAGGCCTATCCCTGAGTTAGGCCATTTCTTAGCCTATGAAGAGGCCAAATAATAGGAAAAAAGTAGGAGGAAGGAGATGAAGCACCCATATCCTTAAGTTCACCAGTCATGACCCAAAACATAATAGAGCCAAAGGTGGGGTCATTGTTGGTGAGTGAGACCTCTAAACCTAGACAAGTAAGAGGATGATGGAACATAGGATGCATGGGTAGGATATTCTTGTAATATCTCATATCATTAATCAGGTTGGGTGTTATATCATGGATGAAATAGCACTCGAGATCAGACTCAGCTACTCTGGCAACCTCAGCAGGAGATGCATTAAGAGAGCCAATACTCTAATGGAAAAAGTGTGACATAAGTGGGAGCTCAATTTATATATATATATATATATCCTAAAAGAGGTATCCAAAAATAGATGGGTTGGCTTGACATCATAAAGCAAAAAGGGGAGTCAATTGACACATGTTGGACTCCAAAGAGATGAACGTGGATCAGTACTCAGTTGGGTCATAATGCTCATCTTTGAGAAAATGAAATTCAACCACAGAAGGCATGTGGGTACTCATAAAACCTTGTGAAGAGATAGCCAAAGCCTCACTTGAGGGTGTTGTCTTTGTGTAGAGTAATGCCCAATGATCTAGGTCAGCCTCTAGAGTGTGAACCTTACCTTCATGAACAAACTACACCATGAAAAATATGGCTAACATGATGGCTTGCATAACAATGGTCAAAGGATGACCAAGAATCATATTATATGAAAGATCGATGTATAACACACAAAAATCTATTTAGACCACCTTAGGACCAAACTTGATGTAGAGCCTCACATTACCCACTGACATAACTATGTCATTGTTGAAACTAACACACCTATGGTGAGAATCAAAAATCTTCTTCTGACTTATCTTGAGCTCATTGAATACATGCAGAAGCATGATATTCAAGGTGGATCCTTCATCAACAACACACCACTTGACTTAGTAATCATCAATAGAAGTCTCGATACAGAGAGGGAACCAAGCCCTCTTAGATAGAATCGAAGCATCTAGTAAGGAGGCTAGGTCAAAATATAGAATAGGCAGATGAGGGTGCTCAAGTGTATCAAAGTTAAACAACACCATAATATCATCTTATTGGATCCTCATGAGAGAGGTTGAGATCATCAAAGACAAGGCCCCTTTGCTTAAGACAAAGGTGAAGTAGGTTCCAAATGGAGATCCTAGCTGAGAGGCCTTATAAATCCTCAATGATAGAGTAAGGATGTTTTCTAGCCTATGGAGGGATAATATGCTAAAATTTAAACCTAACTTTAGGATTCCCTACCCCTATGGGCTAGATGGGAGGCCCATCACCACTAGTCTCTCTAGTAGGGTCAGTGGCTCGACCTAAGAACATGTTGACAAAATACTCATAACCAATAGGAGTGATGTCAATAGAAGCAATGATCTTGTTACTCTTGTGCTTGGATTTCCCTCTTAGGTTAGCCTAGGAAAAGGAGTCAAAAGAGGTGGAAGAGAAAGAAGGAGAATGTGGAGCCTTAGCCTTTGATTTATTCTTCTTTTTATCCTTGTCATGATCTGGTAGAGGCTCCTTGAAGACATCTAACTTACACTTGGGTTTTGTAAGAGAACTCTATGACTGAGGTGAGGCTTGCCCACTAGACTATTGGACAACACAATTGGCATCAGCATGCCCCTTCATCTAAATTTACTTGAAAAACTTGGTGGGGTCATAAGGAAACACCATCCATTATTTTTTTGGGCTAGATTTAGAAACCTTCTTATCAGTTGGTTTCTTTCTCATGGCATTTATCTTGTGGATTTCCTTCTTGTCCTTCTCAAGAGGAGAATTAGTGACACCATAATTAGTCACATTATGGTTACGATCATGTGATGAGGTTGAATTTTAGGAAGGTACAGGCATCATGCCTACATTCACTTCAAATACTTCAATCTTAAAACAATCATTAATAGCTTTATAATAAGAGTTGGGTTCATGCTTAAGGACCTCAAGGTGAACCTCCTACCTCAATGCTTGCATAAACATATCATAAATTTGGTCATCTAAGAATCTAGTTCTACACGTACAAATAGTTGAACACCATCTACATATAAAATCAAAGTTCAACTCACCTTTGGCCTACACCATGGAGGTGAGTGACTAGATTTTGAGGTTAAAAGGTCTAGAAATATCAAAATATTGGAGGAAATCATTTAGAAAGAGATTAAAACTAGAGAGAGAATTTGGAGGTACATTTTGGAACTAGACAAGAGATTCATAAGATCTTGATATTCAATATATGCAGATATACCCTTAAGGTAGGGAAACACCATATAATAATCCTTTAGTAAGGAATAACTCCACAATGTCTCTTCGAGGGGACAACCTCCAATATCCTCTTACAATAGAAGACTCAATGCTTACTTGATATCTTTACCATGATAATCATCTCCTATATATATACATATATCTAACCCATGGATGGATAACCTTCTAATACCAATGTAGGCTGACCATTACCCAATGTACTACTTCCACAAGCTACTCTATTATCCTAATATATTGTACCCATATAACTAACTAAGGGGATGTGTGCCACATGTCGGCATCTCCATTAACCCATATACAATAATATATCATATCCCTAAGTACATAGCATAGAGAATGAGTGAAGAGCTTCAACAACATGCCTTAATCCTATTCCTAATCCATACATTCAATAATTAATATTGTAATATGCTCCATAGGATTTGAGTCCCAAATCCCATTGAAATTTGGTAGTTTTGGGATAGGATTAGGGAGGGGAATATCACACACCCAAGGGGTTAGAGGATTCTAATGGAGATCCTCATAAGTACAATTGATAGTAGGCTAGCAATGAGATACAAGAGGGGTCTCATGATTGTAATGATGTTGCCTATACCCATAGGCATAATCATAACCATGACCATGAGATTATGATGCCAAAGTGGCTCTTGGTAAGGAGGTCAGTCATAGTGGAAATAATCTCTACCATGAAGTGGGGAATGGCCATGGTAAGTGTGACATTCCCCATGAGGCCGATGGGAAGAAGTGGCATACTCATGGAAATGGTCATGATGATCAAAATCTCCATAATTCTAGTTACATTCCATCAAATGGGGGTCAACTAGTGGCTACTAACATTCCTAATATGCATCCCACAGATCTCTAGTCTGTAAATGATCAAAATCAACATGCTCATTAGAGACTCAAAAGGAAGAGATAGGAGGATGGAAAGAACCCTCATGATGAAGATATAATCCCAAGTGGGAATACCTAATATCCATAGCATGGACATGTGAACATTCTTGTAAGAGAGTTCCCTGCTGAGAAAGAGGTGGGGAACTCATGCAAGAACTAGTCAAGGCACTCAACACGAAATAGGTGTGGCCTTTATCTCTAAAGGATGCATGTTGTTGAATCCTAGGGGGAGAAGGATGCACTTCATTCACTTGATGATGTCTATGTCAATCATCAATGATTTCATGCAACTTGTATGGTCCTAAACAGTCAAGAGGATCCTCATCACCTCAAATGGGTGAGTGAGATGCAACATGAGGACGAGTAGAAACATCCTCAAATGAATAAAGTTTAGACTAGTGAAAAGGAGACCAAGTATGTTGGTTGTAGTCCTACCAATCTTGTTCCCTTTAAAATGTGAGATGGTTTAGACTACCATGCTAGGTCAAGGGAGGCTCGTGGATCCTATAGTGTTGATGGCATTCCATTGTAGTCATGGCTTGCTCATGAGTGAGCTCAAGGATGAGACCTTGAATATGATGGGAGTGATGTCCCACGGGTGGAAGTTCGGCCATGGGTGCAATGAAATAAGAGAAACACAAAAGACAATAGAAAAGGTAAATTTAAGGATAACTAATAGGGAGAATAACACAAAACCAAATTAGAATAACCCAACCAAGGCATGAGCTGAAACATAACTAAAAGCAAAGCCTAACAGCTAATAGAGGGGATTTGGCTAAGAGAGCTCTAAATGGGATAAAACTAGCTTGAAATTGTATGTGAGGTCCCACTGGACATGTTAGTATGTAGCTCTAATAATCTAAATGGAACCACCCATGTTTGACAAGGTGTTAAAGCAAACCACTAAGAGGCTAGAAGGCTCAGGGGTTCTATGGGCTACAGGAGGTCTATAGTGGCTATCCAATTTTCCAGCTTGTAATAGGCTATAGACAAACTTGTAAACTAGGTTGGGGCTATTAAAAATGAGTGCACAAAGTATGCAATAACCTCTAGTGTGTCCAACCATAGTGAATCAAGTGGCTAAAACTATACTATTGGTTGCATAAACAATATAAAAGCAACAATACTAAATGAAATAAAATAACCAATAAAATCTAAATCTAGAAATTAAGGCACTTTGAGGCCAAATGAAATATGTTTTGTGTAACAAATATATTTTCAATCATGGGTTCAAGAGCATACCTATTCTATATTTGAGTTATCCTTTCAAAGCAACACTACTATTTTTTAATCATGCAATGTTATAGTTTTAACAAGAGAGGGAGAGAATGTTTGAGCAAGATTTCTAGTGTGTTTTGTACATGTATATCTCTACTATGCAATGAGGAAGGGTTCCAAAGAGATAAATGACATGTAAAAAAGGAATATTTCAAGCAATGAAAGTATTCTTCAAACATATATAAATGCAATAAACTTTGGAAGTTACTCTAAGCAATATATAAAACAACTATTTTACTAAAACAATTCAAACTCTAGTCTATACACTACATAAACAATGGAGTTTCACTTTGCATAGAAAATTTCCCTCAGATAAATCTTAAAGATGAAGTGCAGATGTTCTACCAACTAGGAATCTAAGCTAGGAAGCAATGTAGGAGGAAGACCAAGCTAGATGCAAGCTAAATTCCAAACCAAGAGCCAAAAGCTATGGAGGAGGTGAAGGAGAAGCCACCAATCTATGGAAGAGCCAATGCAAGGAGCATAAAATAGGTACAATAGATTCTTGAGGGAGAAAGGAGCAACCCAAAAGCTTTAGGAACACTGTCAATAACAATGAGAATCACCAATAGAAGTTGCAGTAATATAGGGCATCCCCAATCCCAAAAGAAACTATTGTGCCAAGCAATAATCAAGAGAGATTCAAGGAGGTAGCCAAGTTTTCAATAATTTGATCAAGTGGGAAGATCAGATCAAGAGAATTATCAAGAGTCTCAAATAAATGAGGAAACACATATATATCCAACTCTAATCTATTAACAAGTCAAAAAACTAGTTGTTTGTGACCATTTTGGACCAAACTGGGCCATTTTCATGCATTCTACCTAGGCCAAAACTTTCTTAAATAAAACATGTGGCCTAAGCCACAAGTTTCCTCCCTAAGCCATGGACTAGGTCAAAAAGGCCCCTAGGCTAGTCAATAGGTTCTCGAAAGGGGCCTAAGGGGTCCCTAAAGACCCTGTTTGGTGTGAAAAAGTGTTGAGATGGTTAGACGATGGGAATGATGTGTGGGAGAGGTTTGATCAAGTGGTGGATGTCTCAGAGTAGGATGACTAGGGTTAGTATTCTATACATGACCCAATATATAATCATAGGGAGGAGTAAGGTCACAAAAAGTATGATTATAGTTATCTTATCCTTTTGAGATAAGGTGACTACTAGGTTGCATTCCCATCACCTCAAAAGTGGGGTATATTAGTGGGGGTATGTCATAGAGATGTGATTCCACACACATATAATTAATAGAATTTAAATAATTTGATATAATTTAACTAATTGATATACAAACTTGGGACATAATATTATGCATTTGGTATCAATTTTCATATATTTGGGACATGTTTTTTTAGATTTGAGACATATATCATATAGAATTTATAGATCAAAGGTTAAATTTTGAAGTATACTTCAGCTTGAGACACATTAGAGGTGAATATGTCATTAAATTGCACCAAATCATAGCCACATATTCAAATTATACATCACTTACATTGGATTTGATGAGGGGGCATGCACATGGTTAATTCATTTCTCACCACACATTGATGTACCAAACTTTCCAAGATGTATCAATTGATTCTTTATATGTTTGTAGTAGTTGACTCCTTTGAATAGTGCAATTGAGACTTATCACCTTCATCAAACTTGGAACTACTCCCCTTTTTATTTTGATATGGTTATACCATTTGACCTTGGCTAGATTGGCTAGATTATGTTTATAATTGAGTTGCACGATTGAGATTCAGTGATCTCAATGGCGTTAACACAAATTTACCTTGCACTAGATTGGGGGCATGATCACTCTCCAATTCCCCTCTTCACATCTCCAAGGTTCATTTGTGAACCTCTCTCTTCAATGCTTTAACAAGGAAGCATCATCAGCGAAGAAAAGTACCGAGGCACAACATGGTTATATCGACATACATGTGTATTCTTTACTCTCTTTACTTTCAAGCATTTCAATTATTCAATTTTTTAAATTATATGCATTAATTAAAATATAACATGCTCTTGGTTGTAGGTAAGACAACAAAAAATCAAATAGGGATCAAGTAAAGGCAAGGTGTGTTATACACACTAAGTTACACATTTATTTACTTTAACCTAGTAATTTCATCTTTATGCATTACTATATTAAAGGGGGGACAAATGTAGATACTAAAATATGATTTTATATGACATACTAGTCTTTTAAACTTGATAAATACCAATCATGACTCAACCCTTCAATTTATGACCTCACTACCGAAAGGCTTGCTTTCACCATCTCAATATGCCTAATTACTTATCATATAGTCTGAACCTAACATTCTAACGAAACAAACCATATTTAGCATATGGTATGCATAAAACTTGATTTATATCTTTCACATATAGTTATACATCCTTAAAAACTTTTTACCTTACTAGACACTAGTGTCTAGATTAGGATATCAAGGTCAACACTAGTGCCCCAAATCTAACATTAGTGTCCTCCTTCCAAAGGGTCAAAATAGAACAATATGTATGGATCGAACAATGTGTGGTATAAATACAAATCAAGGGTCATTCATTATCTATTTAGAAAGAAGCTCTCAATCTTACACCATACAACTGAAATTCATTTTCACAATTGAGTTATACTTCCTTATTATTCTCTATTTCCAAATTAGTCATAGGAGAATCATTATTACAAGTATGGAGCATTCAAATGAAAACCCTTGGGTAATATTTGTTAAGTTACAATCTAGATCACTAGATGCACTTGTATATATCATATTTCATAATTGTTCACACACAAGTCCACATAAGGGGGGAAAATAGATTTGTATGAGGCCCTCTTTAGAGTATATGGATATGTAGGCACTGATCATTGATAGAGGGGTATTTGACGTTAACTCAACTTCAATTTATTCCACTAATACAAGGTGGCATGCCCAAATTGGACTTAGGATTTTTAGCAAAATACTAATTTTGAGAACTTGTGTATGCAATCTAAACTGATAATATACAAGGTGATATTGAACCCTAGCATACACAATTGACTATTAAAAAAATGAATATATATGTTGAGCTAGATAAAAACATTTAAATCATGACATAAGTGTTGATGTTTGTATCCTAGCTAACAGAAACCTAATTTCCAAAATCTAACAATTCAAGGTGAATCATCAAATTGTCTTCTTATGCACCTCTACCTATCAAATATGCATGTACATCATTGTATAAGCTAAGTGTTATTTCTCCTTCACATTGTAATTTTATAATATTTATTATCTTTATGCTTTTATATATTTAGCATATTCTCAAATTCAATATATTTATGAGAATATTGTAAATTGTAATTATTTAATTAGACTACTTTAGAATAGTTTATTCCTTAATTGATTAGGCTATTCCCCATACCCTTAACATAAAAAGGGTTAAAAAGTAGTGTGTATGCTCTTTCCATTCACTTTAATATATTGTGAATATGATTATTTTCTTGATATCCTATAAAATTATATTGCCAATTGGATAGACTTCAGTGACACATTCATTGCTAAATTTGGGTAAGTCACTCACCCAAATGTAGTCTACCAACAATCTATAACAATGAAGAGGGAACACAATGAATCCATTATATATTTTAATGCTAGGTTCCAAAATATGTATAGTCACATGGATGTGTTATATAGAGCAAGTGAGAAGCAAATTCCAGTTTAATATATTGTACTTGAAAAATTATAAGCATCAAACCTAGGATTTAATCAGATATTTTGATGCCTTCAACATCACACCCATCCCTATGGAAAAAACCAAGTCTCAGATTCCTTAGCATCTTTAATGGAAAACTTATCTCCCATAAAGGAATTTGACTTATAAGAGTTTTTAATATAGCTTCTCTTGTGTTCCTCAGTTACTGATAATATCAATAATTTTTAGGTGTTTGATGATAATCAATAGATCATCCAGTTCATAAATAACATGAGGGTCTCTGAATCCCATATTATTGATGATAAATATGTGGATCTAATTTATAAGATATGTAGTGATGGTATCATCCAACTTAGGAGAAACTGAATCCCAAATTAGATGGTATCTTTGGAGATGACCTTTCATCAAGATCCATATGCCATGAACTAAAAATAACCAAAATTTGATGAGAAAGACTTCACAATAGTTGCTTTAGGAACTACGGATCACCCCCAACATATTAATATTTAACTTAGCTATTTTGACTATGAGACGAGATTTTTAAGGACTATGTTTCAATAATACAAGGATGTGATTACTTGGTCCTATCATGAGTTTAATTTTTTTTACCCATAGATCATCACACACATAGTACCACTTAAATATGTCCAAAAACCATTTAGGTTGAGAAAAAGATGGGTACATATAGTTTTAAATCCTCTCATTTATATATAATTCCATCAATTACTTGCTACCTAGATCATATTCCCAATCAGACATTCAATATGTGTGTAAATTATATTCCTTGTGTGTAAAAAGAGTGGTAAAATTAGACTTTACATCAATTTTATAAATTTGAATAAATACTCAAAAATGAAAATTACCCCTTTAAACACTCAATGAGGTAATTCAAATTGTTATCAGGTCTAAGATGATGTCCTTCTTAGATGGATTATCTTGATATAACCAAGTCTTGATGGAAGAAGAATACATAATAAAGATTGCATTTACTATTAAATGGGAAAATTTTGAATACAAGAGGATGCCTTTTAGTCTAATAAATGTAGGCACAACCTTCCAACACAACATGTATTCCACATTAAATAAGTTGTTTACTAAATGCATCATCATATACATAGATGACTTGATCTTTTTTTCAAAAAATAGGTCACAACACGCAAGCCATTTACAAAATATTCTTGATAGAGGTAGATGGTATGGAATTTCCTTAAATCCAAAAAAAACATATTGAACATCACAAAACGAAAATTATTTGGCCACATAATCTCCAAAAAATTAATTTCTGTTGACCCAAACAGGGTCGATTCCATTTTAGAAGTCCCATTTCTTAATAGTAAAAAAGACTTAAAATCCTTCTTTGGAAAAATTAACTTTTTACATAAGTTTATTTCTAGATTTTATGAGATTGTTATACCAATGAAAATGATGTTGAAACAAATGCCAAATTTGAGTGAAAACTCAAAGCTAAGGTGGAATTTTAGGATATCAAGGATGATATTACTCAAGCTTTGATTCTAATTAGTCTAGATTTTACAAAAAAATGTATTCATTTGCATTTAATCATACTCTTGATGTGGTACTCACATATAAAGTATATGGGTGAGAACACCCCATATAATTCATGAGAAATAAAATTAAAGATATGGATTTGAAATATTTCATGATAAATAATCAAGTCTATGCTCTGGTCAAGGTTGTCAAGAAATTTAGGTACTATATCTTCTATAATAAAGTTTGTGTAGGTGTTCCTAATCCCATGATAAAGATTATGCTTGGAAATAATGAAATAGGGGAACACATAGGTAAGTGGTTAGCAAAACTACAAGTTTGATTTGGAAATTAGATCCACCAAGATGGTAAGAGGCCAAGGCCTCATTCAGCTAACCTCAAAGTTATATCCCATAATTGACATCACACAAGTCAATAAGGCCTAGATTTTGGGTGATGACTGGTATGACCATATCATACATTATTTTCTAAATGGGATTTATCCTACTGAGTTATTCAAGGAATAAAAGAGGACTCTCAAATTAAAATCCACCCATTACATTATAAATAAGGGAGTATTATACAAAAGAAACTATGAGGGAACTTCCTGAGGTGCATGTCTAAATAAGAATCCCAGGATATACTAAATCATTTCCATGAGAAGTTTGGAAAAAAACACCCTTTAGGAAACACTACAACCCACAAAATTCTTATATCTAGTTACTACTACCCCATAGTCTTCAAAGACATGCACACCCATGTGAGGAATGTCCATCAGTGTTAGGTATTTTACAAAATGGAGTTACGTCCAATTATGTCACTTCAACCATTAATTAAAGGCCACCCATTTTTTGAATGGTGGCTGGATTTTTTTGGTGTCATAAATACTAACGCATCCACTAAACATAAGTTTGTGTTAACTAGGACTAACTATTGCAAAATTTGGACTGTGGATGTTACTATGATGAACTATAGAGAAATTAATGTTATCAAATTCCTTGAGGATAACATCTTCACAAAGTTTTGTACACCATTGTCATTGGTATGTGATAATGGCTTTGGTTTCTAATCTATAAAAATTATTGATGGGCCTATGATAATGCAATTGTGGTAAAGTTCTCTTCCAATTAATTTCCACAAGGCAATGGGGTTATTGATTCAACCAACAAGAATATGATCAATGTAATTAAGAAGTTATCTAATGAAATGCCTAAGGAGTGACACTCCTTGTTGAAGTATGCACTATGGGAAAATATAACCCACTTTAAGCAAGCCCTCGAGTTATCTTTGTTTATACTTATATATGATCAAAAACTAGTCTTTCCCATCACTCTCAGATTACCTACCTACTAGTTCATGCTAGAATATATGGAAGATGATGATAGAGTTTATTCCAAGCTATTAAGCATTGTCTAAATGGAAGATACACATGATCAATCCCTTTAAATTTTCAGCAAGTACTAAGGTGTTATCAAAACATGGTGTGATAAGAGGTCCCGAGTAAAGTCTTTAATAATTTTAGACTTGGTCCTGTTATGGGAGAAAATTCATGAAAAAATGGAAAACATGAAAATTTATCATCGGTATGGATAGGACCATATCAAATCATATAAATATATGGCAACATTACCATCCAGTTGAAACATCTCAAAGTTTAGTACCTAGTTACACGGTGAATAGGAAGTACTTGAATCACTACATCGTGGCTGCACCATCACAAGTAGTTTCTTAGTGACTATAATTTTTAGTTTAGATTTAACAGTAGGTAATTAGTTATCTTTTATTTCCTTTACCATTGTTAGTTGTTTTATTTTCCTAGGTAGTTATTCTTCCCTGCTTTAGTTTGATTTCCTTAGTTGTTGTTGTAAAATAAGTCTTTCGAGACAAGTCTTTTACACAGTATTATAAATCTTTTACCCAAGTATCTAAGTGCTTATTGTATGTTAATGAGTGAAAAAACCTAGGCTTGCAATAATTTTAATGTTTGAATCTTGGAGAACTGGAGAGGATATGAATTTACACCAATATGGTTCATTGAAATTTGTGTTCTATTAAACCTTGGCAAACATGATTCAATCCCCTTGAGGAGTTGCCTAACAGGGTACCGGTATGGGTTAGGCTCCCTCAAATACTGATTGAATGTTTCAGAGAGGATGTTTTACAAATGATTGCGGCCATGCTTGGAAAGCCAGTGGGATCATCCTCTCAAACCACAGGTAAGAAAATTATGTCATTTGCTCATATTTGTGTTGAAATTGACCTGAGCAGGCCTATATCAGATGTAATAGAAATGAGTGCAGGACCTCATTCCTGGGTTCAGCAGTTAGATTATGAGATGCTGCCCTTCAGGTGCCGTCTATGCCATGAGTACGAACATCTAGTTAGGAGATGCCCAAAGACAAAACTAGAAGGACAATAGAAATCATCCTCACCTCAGGAGAAGTATGTGGCTTCTGATGACAAGGGGAAGAAGAGTGGGGTTGGTGGTGATAAAAACGTGGAGGGCTTTGTACAGGTTAAGTCTCAGAGTAGAAGTAGCAGACATAAGTGAACCTTTAGGGAGCTGCAAAAGGGGGATATTTTTAACAAATCTGAAATTTTGGAAGAATTGGGGTAGTAGGAGATTCACCCTAGTCTTCTGAATGAAGTGCAAATAGGCAGAGACAATGGGGTGGTTGGTACGGCCTCCTCTTCTCTAATAAAACAAGCAGAGGTTACACCCTTGCCGATGATTGTGGAGGAACAAGGAGAAGGTCAGCTTTTGTTAATGGAGATAGGGGAAGCGAATCAAGAATCAGAGGTTGAGAGGTTGACACCATTTCAACCAGCTACAGGAGGGGAGAAGAAAAGGAAGACGGCTCCTTGTTTGGGAATTCTCCAGAAGGAAGGAAAGAAGGGAGCAGCAAAGAAAGGAGTAAAGGCAGGTAGGAGAAAGGATGTGGAGAAGATAAAAATGACTGGGGAGAATTTGGTGGAATCTGGGTCGGTCAAGACCTTGGATGAGCACTTCTTAAACCCCATGAAATGATTACAATCTCCTAGAATGTGAGGGGATTGAATAGCAACCCCAGACAAAAGGCTATTCAGGAATTAGTTAGAAGTAGGCGTCTGAATATTCTCTTTCTATAGGAAACCAAAGTTTCGGTGGAATACATGTTGGAGATAGCACCTAAACTATGGAGGCAAGGTCTTTACCAGTGTATTGGAGCTCACAAGATAGCAGGGGGATTAGCCTATTTTTGGAACCCTCATAGAGTTTGCCCAGTTGCTTGGATCATCTTCAGATGTGTGATTTATATGGTGGCTTTGTGTATGGATTCAAGAGAGTATTTTCTTCTGACGAACATATACGCCCCTAATGATTTGTAGGGTAAGCAAATGGTATGGAATAACTTGCAAATGCTCCGACATGAGTATCCCTACCACCCTTGGATCATAGCAGGTGATTTCAATGCAATATTAGATCATTCAGAAAAAAGAGGGGGTAACACTAGAGTGGAGCCATCTTCTCTTCTGCTCAGGGATAAGATTCTGGAATTCAACTTGGTGGACATTAAGCCAAGTAATGGTAGATTCACTTGGAATAATAGGCGGCTGGGGGATGATTGCATTGTGGAGTGTATAGACAGATTTCTAACTTCTTGATTTTGGGTGGGAGGCCAATGGATTCTGAATTTTGAGATCTTAGATTGGCGAGGGTCTGATCATTGGCTGATTTAGTTATCTATCTCCGTGGCTCAAAAATAACAAAAATATCATTTCAAATTTTAGCTTATGTGGTTAAGAGATTAGGATTTGTTTAGTCATGTTGTTGATTGGTGGAAAGAGGGTCGTCCAGTGACAGGTAGGGCAATGTATGTATTTTACAAACTCCTTCAGTATGTGAAATACCAGCTCCAAAGATGGAACAGGCAGACTTTTGGAAACTTATTTCAGGAAAAGAAGGAAGCGCAACAGACACTGAATAACATTACTAGAACAATTAGAGAGGATGGGATGTCTAAGGCTCTACAGAAGGATGAGGAGAGAGCTGCCCAAGCGCTGGAGGAATGGGAGTTGAGAGAAGAAATATTATGGAAATAGAAGGCTCAGACTGAGTGGCTATAAGAAGGGGACAGGAACACGGCCTTCTTCTTCAATTCGGTCAAAGCAAGGCTTCATGATAATGTGATCACTTCTCTGAGAACGGAAAGAGGTGAGATGGTGTATTCTACTGGGGCCATTTACAAGGAGGTAAAATAGTATTTTAGCTCCCTCTTTCAGGATAATGGGCTAAGGGATGAGGCGGTAGAAGATTTGATATTATCTAGCATTCCTCTTATTGTTTCTCTAGATATGAGGGCGCAGTTGATGAAGCCTATTACACTGGAAGAGCTGAAGAAAATGGTTTTTATGATGAAGAAAGGAAAAGCTCCTGGTTCGGATGGTTTCCCAGTTGAATTTTACCAAGAGTTTTGGGAGATTATCAAAAATGATTTATTGGTGATTGTTCAGGAGTCCCGGGAGAACAAACAGATGCTGCGTGCCTTAAATTCTACTTTCCTTGCACTTATCCCCAAGGAAGAGGGGGCTGATTGTTTCAGTAAATTCTATCCCATATCTCTTTGTAATGTGATTTACAAAATTATTTCAAAGCTGATTGCTGAAAGGCTTAAGGGATGTTTAAAGGAGCTGATCTCAGAGGAACAAAGTGGCTTTGTGGAGGATCGACAGATTTTGGATGGGATTGTTATGGCTACGGAAGCTATCCATTCCATGACCAGGTCAAAGGAGAAGTCTATGTTTATAAAATTGGATATGTCTAAGGCATATGATAGAGTTTGGTGGCCTTTTTTACGAAGGAATCTAGAAGCTTTTGGCTTCGAGGATGGCTGGATTAGTTGGATTATGAGTTGTATCACTTCGACCTTATTCTCGGTGATGATTAATGGTGAGCATTCAAGCCTCTTCGGGGCAACCCAAGGAATGTGGCAAGGTGATCCTCTATCGCCTTGTTTCTTCTATTGGCAGAGGGGCTAGGGAGGAGAATGAAGGATTATACCAGGGAGGGTGTTATTCATGGCTGGAGATGGGGGGAGGGCTTCTAGTTCTATCTCATCTTTAGTTTGTTGATGATGTGGCCATGATGGGCTTGGCCACTTTATAGGAGGCCAGTAATATTTTCAGGTGCTTGGATGCATATTTGGCAGCTACAAGATAGATGATTAATGAGGAGAAGTCATCCATTTTCTTCTTCAACACGCTGCATGCTATTCAGCGGAGAATTGGAGACATCCTTCGATTTTAGGTTGGTAGCCTTCCGATTTTTTATCTGGGGATTCCCATTTCTATAGGTCGATTGGCCAAGGAGTCTTGGCAGGGGATTTTGAATAAATTCAGGTCCAAGGTTAATCATTGGACTCATAGGTGGTTATCCTTTGCCGATAGGGTCCAACTGATCTAGTCTGTGGTCCAGGCCCTTCCTATCTACAGGTGTATGTTACAGGTGGCATTGGCTAGTTTTGTAAAAGAGCTTGATGCCATGGCTAGACAATTCTTATGGGCCGGTAGTTTGTCTACGACCAAGTGGAGCTTAATTTGATGGGAAGTTGTGTGCACTCCTAAGAAGTTTGGTAGCTTGGGGCTTAGACAGTCATTGCTTGCTGGCATGGCTATGGCAGCGAAGCTATATTAGAGATGGTGTAATGAATAGAGTAGGACATGGGTGAGAATTTTATCTCAAAAGTATATGCCAAGCACACCCCAGGGGGATCTCCCTAGGTATGGTTTATTGGGGAGGGGGTCAGTGATTTGGGACACACTCAAGAAAGGAGTGGCTCTGATCAAGCGGGGCCTATTTTGGATTTGTAACAGTGGGAGAATGGCTAAATTTTGGGACAATTCTTGGGACGGCTACACCCCTATTGTTTGTCAATATCTGTATCTGTCTGCTCTTGCCCACTATTCAAGGAGGCTAGATGGGACAGTGTTGGCGACTTCAAAGCTTTTATTACCCAAGACCAGCTGACTTTAGTGAGGTGGAAGGGAAGGGAAGATTGGCCGATTATAGCTATGGACACAGAATGTGTTGAATTACACTTGATCTTGGCTGAGCACAATTGTAGCGCCCTTAGGGGAGAGGATGTGTTGGCTTGGTTCCCAAACCCCAGAGGTAAATATATTATTTCTTTAGGTTACCAGGTGCTGATTAAACAAAATTTACCTATGGCTAGGGAGGTTCCCTGGTGGCGAAGGGCCTGGAACAGCTTTGGATGGCCAAAGTGTAATTGTTTTACATGGTCGTTGGCTTGGAACTGGTGTCTGACATGGGAGAATATCTAGAAGAGAGGCTTTGCCGGCCCTTCAAAATGTGTCATATGTGGGCAAGAGGAGGAGAACATGCCTCACCTATTTTTCCACTGTCAATTTACCAACCAGCTATGGCATGCCTGGTGGGATGTTTGGTGCAGTAGATGTGTTCACACCTCCTCATTGGTGGAGTTCTGGTCAAAGCAGGGGAAGCTGACCTCAGTGTCACATTTTTTGCTTGATGCTTGGTATGCTGGTCTGATCTTCTTACTCTAGTAGGTATGGTTAGAGAGGAATCATAGAATTTTTATTGGTTTTAAGATAGGGGTGCAGGAGGTGTGGGGCCATATTCTAAGAATGCTTTAGGAGACAATAAAATCCAAGAGTGATTTTGCACTCCCCATGATCAAGGGAGATGCTGAGGTGGCTACCAGGATGGGTCTAAAGGAAATCGCGCCTACCTCAGCATGTGTTAGAAGAAGGGATGTGGGCAAAAAGTGGATTCAAAGGGGTGGAAGATGGTCACCCCCTAGAGAATTTCTTGAAAATAAATATTGACAGCTCATCGAGGGGCAACCCAGGTCTGGCTGGGATCGGTGGTATTGGCTGAGATGCTTCGGGATCGGTGGTTTTCGTCCTTGCTGCCTACATGGGGGAACAGACGATCAACAAAATGGAGGGACTGGTAGTGTTATACGCCTTGAGGAGAGCATATGATCTTGGTTGGCGTAGGGTGATTTGTGAGGCTAACTCACATATTTTGATTGACATGATCATGGAGAGGAGATTTATGGAAGTCAGCTGGCAGCTTTTCGTGATTGTTCAGCAGGTTTTACAGATTAGCTTTCTCTTGGAGTCAGTGAGTTTTGTCCATATTTCGAGGGAGAGGAATGAGGTAGTAGATTATTTGGCCAAGTTGGCTTCAGAAGGGACGGCGAGTCAGGACGTGGAGGCATGGGAGTAGTTGCCGGAGGTGGTCAGGAAGAGACTTGATAGGATCTTGAGAGAGGACAGGGGCGGTACGGGACTGTGACTTGCTATGGTTGTCCTCATTATAATTTTGTGCTTTGGTTGTGGCTACAGCCTCTGTTGTATTTTTCATGGTTTCTCATGATTAATAAAGTTTTTACCCCTTTTATTTTAAAAATTTGTGTTCTATTAGGATTGAGATTTTCTTGATATCACACCATAAAAAGGTTGAATAAAGTTCACACTATGTAATAAATCTAGAAATGTTAATTAAGCTAATAAATCAACTAATAATGAAATATAATATATACTAACTCAACCTATGATAGAGATATAAATTTTAAAAAAACACAAAATTATACCTTAGTACAAAAAGAAGCTTCCTTTGTTGTGAAGTGAATTTGATTTGCTTTCTTTGAATTTTGGTTGCTCACTCTTCCAATACAAAGGCAAATGGTAAATATTATGGTATGCAAACTCTTATAATCTTAGCATGATAAACCTACAATGAATAAGCTTTTGAGATATGCTAGGAGAATAACTTTGTAATGAATAAGCTTGGTTAAATTGTAGGAAGAACCTCCAATTTATCAAATTTAGAAACGGATGTGAACAATCCATCTTGAAATGAAGATCAAGGGTTGAGAATAAAATATAATGTTTAATTCATAATAGGAATTTTGAATTAAAAATTGGAGTGGAGAACATGTAGGACTCATAAATGAATATAAAATTCATTTAGGAGGAAGATATGATATAAAATTAGTAAGTGGATGTGAGGTAGATTATTAAATTGGAGAAAAACATATCATGGAAGATAATGGAAATAAAGGTGGAATATTAAATTAGATCATGGAAGACAATGGGAATAAAGGTGAAATATTAAATTAGATCATGGAGGACAATAAGATTATTAAATTGGATCATGAAGGACAATAGGATTATGAAATTAGAATGGTGTGGGATAGGTGGAACCTTAGGGCATGTGAGGATAATTTTGATTTTTTGGATTTATGAAAATTATGAATTTCTAAAATCCATGGAATTTTTAATTAGATAAAGATTATTTAATTAACTTTGAATTAATTTAGGGATAATAAACAATGAATAGTGAATAGTGAATGGTGGTGATGAATAGTGATTAGGGAAAATTAAGGATGATTAGAGATGATTAGGTATTTAGTGCAAAGAAGGTTAAAATCAACCCAAAGTGTTTGATTTTAAGTGTCTAAACACATATTATAAGTTAATCTTAATTATAGTCAAAACACTTAAAGAACTACTTACGTAAATTTCAACCATCATTGGAATAATAATATAAAAAAAAATTATGATAAACCCTTTACCCTAGTAGTATTGGTTCCAAACCCCCTTCAACGAAAATGAAAGAAAATTTAAAAAAAAGGAGAATCTAAATACCAAAATAAAATCATAAGTTTTCTCTAGGAAAAGGGTGATTTAGGTAACCTCCATCACAGGATTTCCTGCCTGGCTATTAGTGAAATAAAGCCTAGAGTGGAGCCAAAGGTATCTCTGTTAAGGATGTAGACACCTGGCTGATAGTAAATCAGTGCCCACACCATCCTTTGTGAGATAAAAATAAAAATAACATAATAAAATACCCATCAAAATTTGTAGTCTAGAGATATTAATCCCATGATTGCATCACTTAATCTTATAGAAAATGGTAATTGATTAATTTCACACACAAGTTTGACTCTTGCTATAATCTTTGGACTCTCTTCATCACATAGTGGTATGTTAACCTAGAAAATCAAATTCTAGATGCATGGGATTATCTCGTGTAATAGTGATGTAACTATAGATATTAACCTAGAGCTTTGAATTCTAATACTTTTTCAATGTTTCCTTGCATAAGCCACCATTTTTTGTGATCAACATGCCCTTGTTTCCTTCACAATGGAGACCCCCTTGGTTGAATGGATGAACCCATGAGAAAGAAGAAAAATATATTTTTTTAAATTTTAAGCTTAAAAATTTAAGCTTCTTTAGCTTAGAAGGATTTAGAGGTCAATACATTTGAAAAATCTTGCATTTGTTAGGATTCTCGATGATATTTTTAACTATCATGCATTTTTTTATCATGCTATCTGACAATTTTTCAAAGTATGTATGAACAAGTCTATATGTAATGGCCCTAAGGAGTTCAAGTTCCTAAATTTTGTATTCTTCATGGCTTCTATGCAACATTTCATGTTTGTTTGTGATAGTTTCAATTATCCAAAGCTCATATATGATGTTTGCCTTAGCTACAACATTTGGGCCCCTTATTGCATTTTTAGACCTCATCACATAATCAATTCCTAGTTATACTCCAATATCTTTGTGACATCTAGACTTGCTCAAAACATTATTTGCTACCATAACATGTTCAACAGGTGACTACAACATCAAAAAACCTAATGATGCCACAAGGCAAGCCACATTCCAAGAGGGAAAATGAAAAAAATCTATATGGTTATGGTGGTCCCCACAAGATGTCCTAACTAAATCATCATATGTCTAAATGATTCATACATGTGAAATATTTGATTTCAATCTCATATCCCCAGTCTTGCTTTGTCTTATTTTGAGAATGATTATGGTTGTAAATAGTGTTTCCATCATGATAATGTGTGAGTAAGGATCCCCTAATCTATATATTCATCTTATACGTAATTTTTAAGGGTCAATCCATGGTTTTCTTTCTAAACTATGTTACAAGTTGGGTTGATTTGTTGGTGAGTTTCCCAGAGGGAAATTTCAGCAATAGTAACAGAAGCTTCAAGAATCTGAGATAAAATATATGTACTATGTTTATTTTTTTCCTTTTCCCATTTTATGCTATTTGGAAATATCTTTGGTTAAGTCATATGTCAGTGAAAGTGTTTATAATTAAACAATAGCTAGATTGAGATTATGGCTATTTTGGTTATCTTATGTGCATGAATATCAATATAAACTTAATTCTTGATTGGATATATAATTGAGAAATTTATCAAGTATTAATATGTTTCATATTTATATCATTGGATTCTTGTGAAATTATTTTTCCTTAGAATCTTTAATGTATTTACTCTAGTTTGAGTTATAACTAAATCGGGGTGAATATTTGTTCTAACATCATGTTTCATTTAACTAGTTTTACTTGAATGAATTTGTCTCTATAAATATATAAAACCATTATTTATTTCCTTACCTTTCCCTTATATTTTATACTTATTTATCTTGTTTACCACTTTATTATAATCTTCATTATATATACTTCACCCCTACTTTGAGGTAGTTGATTGAATCCTTTGCCTGAAGTTTCCATCTAATGACCTTGTAATAGTCCATCTCATTTCTCTAACCTCTATTCCGCCAAGTGGTTGTATATAAATCCAAATACCCATAAGTCATGCCTTAGGATACCTTCCAATAACTCTAAAATGAGAGGGAAAATCATGTGGCTAGTGTGTTAAACCCACATCAATAGAATCTATATCCATTTGTAGGGGAGTGAATCATCTCATTTTTTAAGTGGGCCATGTTATATTATATTGGCACTGAAAGTCTATGGTTCCACTTTAGTGATCCATATGTGGTGGTTCTTGCCCTTATTATACTACAATTATTTTATAATATCACTCTACATATTAAGATGAGGGTTGGAGCATACAATCATTCCAACTCAAAGGCTTTCACTAGTTTTCAAAAAAATTGAAACTTGATCACTCTCAACTCACTAAAGGTTCAACATTTATATAAATTCATCAAGAAAGGTGCACACACCTTATCCAATTTAAATTTATAAGAAAATTAGATTGCATACTCTTTTAGATGTATTCTTTCCTTGATCTCTTTTTAAATTTTAAGTTTTAGATTTTGAATTTTCAAATATGGACAGTAACAACTTTTAGTGACATCATTATAGGTTTTATATTGAGACACCTTGCATAATAAAGCTTCACATGAAAATGAAAATTTATGTATAAAAACTTAGGCTTGCATCTCCTTTACTCTAGTAATTCCATTCCATTATATTACTCAAATAAATTTGGGACAAATGTAGATACTCAAATTTAATCATTATGTGCTTACAAATTTTTAATATTGACATCCTTACATTATTTAACATATTTTCCATTTTGTTAACTTAAAATCTCTATGAGGAACTTCATATTATAATAACTATCTTGTAATTACTGAAAACATTCAAACATCCCCATTATACTTACAAATTCATGTAAGCCAAGTTTCAATAGTCTGTAGCCTTCTAGGACAAGACCACATCTCGACCTTGTCCACTAGTACTCTAATTGTTGGTGCATTTATTTGCTTTATTGCATTTACTTGTATTTATTATTTATTAATTTGGTTCACTAGTTACTTATTGTAATTAGTTTATTATGTTTATTAATAAATTGCATTAGATAGGGTAAGCTTGCTTAACTAGTAGTTAACTTAGACACTTATCATGTTACAGTGGAGTTCCACTCCACTATTCAGGGTAAGATACGATAAGATTTTTTAACTAATAGTCAACTTGTGTTGATCATTTACACAAGTTGGACACCTATCTTGTTACTGTGGAGTTGTACTCCACTATTCATGTAGATGGATATTAGTTGAACTACACATGTTGTGTGAGTTCCTTGATCTTTATCATGCATGCCTTGCTCTATATAAGTAATGGCTATTTATGTATTTGATATCATATTAATGTTGAATTATCAGAGTAATTCATCATATTTGAGTTATTTATTTATTTTTATTATTATCTCAAATATACAGTTGTTTTTTATTACTATTATTATTTTATCTCTTATTTATGCTTTCTATTAGATTCATTAGATCTTGTAGCTAATTTTAACATGGTACCAGAGCTATCTTGAATCTATAGATTGTTAAATATTCAAAAGAAATATATCCAAATATAGGATCAATTTTTAGATTTTACATACAGGCAAATATTAGAGCTTTATAAAGATTTTTTGAGCTCGCCATTGAATTCAAAGTACCTAAGATAGTCAAAATCATGGACATTTTTATTTAAATTGGGCACAGGAGGCAAAATTGGCAAGGGTTTGATCTAGAAACATCATGCCTAAATCTAGTGAGTACTTAAAAATCAAAGCATTTCTAAGCAAAATGGACCTCATAGTTATGTTTGGAAGAAATCAAAACCCATATATCCATATAAAATTTGTTTAATTTGAACACTGTCACCCCAAAACACAAAATTTTTTTGCTCCTAGGTACGGTCATACAAATCGTACGAACTGTGCAGACCAAAAAAAAATTATTATTTTTTTTTTGGGCAAGCCTCACAGATCAGCACGTAGATTTAAAAGGGAAACTTTAGGAGCCTACCATTTAAACACTGGGAGGTATTTTTTAGCAAATGTTTTTTTGAAATAGCTTCAAATTTTGTACTCTTCACTGCTATACTTTTAGTTTTTTCTAGATTTTTCTAGAATTTAGATTTTTATACAGCAGCTCTTGCCCATCCTCATTTTTTCAACTTCAAAGGCTCATAAATTTCACATACAACCTTGAATTGAGGTCCCATTTTCTTTTAAAGTTAATATTTTTTCAAGCACAACACATTAGTGTAGAAATTTTTGTAATAAAGTGCATATTTTTTGTACTTTTAAACTAGAGGGCTTAAATGAGCTTTTTGTAAACTGGAAAAATTATAATCTAGCCTTGTAATTGCACTCAATTATAAAGTGCCAAAAATAATTTCTGGGTGAGATAAAAATAAGTAATTCAGAGGGATTTTGTGATGTGTTATGTACTTTAATTTCTGCTTTATGATAGTTTATTTCTGATTGCATCATGGGGAATCCTAAGTTCCCACTATTAATAGTATACAACTATAATACATGGAAATAGAGTGCTTATAATACATTAATGATGCTAAGATATACGCCTTACATAATAACTCTTCTTACTCCACCCACTGATGCAAAAGAGTTACAACACTTTCTCTTTGAAACTACTAAAATGATTAGATGCATTTGGTCTTACATGTCTTTAGATTTGAATTTCTATCTTGACAAATGTACAACTCCAAAAGAGGCTTAGGATAAATTAGCATCATTAGTTGGAAAAATAGATGAGGTTTGTGGTTACCAAATTGATAATAAACTCATTATTTTGGATCCTACAAATTATGCTACAATACAAAACTACATCACTAAAGTCATAGATCTTAGAGCACAACTTTCTGAATGTAAAATTGATAAAAAGAATATTCAATTGATTTTCAATGCCTTACACAAATTAGGTCCTGAATAATTATCCTTTGTCTCTAGCTTTTAGACTCATCAACTCACATTGGGCACATCTTAACAAATTCCCACCTTGGAGGTATTCTTTGAGATTCTAATGGTTGAAGAAGAAAATTTAATAGCTATGAGTCTAATCAAGTCATCTAAATCTCAAGATTAATTGCAAGTCAACCTCAGCATAAGCAAGTTTCAACATCAGCATCAAATATAGGTTCAAGTACAAAGAAGTGGAATAAGTCACAAAAAGATAAGAGTAAAGGACAATAATCTTCCTCATAAGGAAATTATAACTCCACTAATAAGAAAAGGGATTCACAAAAAAGGACTGGCACTCATTGTCCTTATTGCAAAAAGGGGTTTCATAGTGAACAATATTGTTAGAAGAAAGAGATTGATGAACTTAAGGGTCTTCTCAAAAATAATAACATGAATTAATCCTCTTCAAAGGATTCTTCCACTCCTTTAAATTTAGGGAAAGGGAAAGCTATGGCACTTGTTGCACTAGCAAATTCTCCCAAGTCATGGGTCATTGACTCAGGTGCTTCGCACCATATGGGTTCTGATCAAGAATAATTTTCTAGATTAGAACAAGTTCCTTACCTCATATTCGCATAGGTGATGATTCTACGCTAGATGTTATGGGAAAAGGTACAGTTGATGTTGATAGTGGTGTATTTGAGGATGTCCTCTGTGTGCCAGAGTTATCAACTAACCTTCTTTCTGTCTACTAAATCATTCACTTTGATCCTAGTAGGAAAGTTGATTTCACACTCAATTATGTATCAATAAAAAAAATGGAGGATAATGGCTTAGTTGCAGTGGGAAAAGTCAACAATAATACGTGGCTTTATTCATTCTCCCACTTTGTGCCTTAGTCTTCCTCTACAACTTTGCTCTCACACACTTATTCAATGAGCAAGTTATGGCATGAGCAGTTCAGTCATCTAAACTACTACTATTTATAGTAGCTTAGTCAATAGGAGATGGTTACAGGACTTCCACAGATTTAGTTTTTAGGGGGTGTATGTCATGGTTGTGCCTTAGGCAAACATCTAGAGGATAATTTTAATAAAGGGAAGGCTTGAAGGGCTACTCAAGTCCTTGAAATTGTTCATATTGATTTATCAGGTCCATTACCTACTTTTTATTTTAGTAAAACCTGTTATGTTCTCACATTTATTGATGACGCTTCTAGATATCCTTGGGTTTGTTTTTTGAAACTCAAGAGAGAAGTATTTGATAGATTTCTATAGTTCAAAGCTTTAACAAAGAAACAATATGGGAAGTATGTCAAGATTCTTTGAATAGATAATGGGAGGGAATATGTAAATAAAAAATTTGAACAATTATGTGCTCTTGAAGGAATTGATCTTCAATATTTAGTTGCATACACACCTCAACAGAATAGTGTAGCAGAGAGGAAGAATAGATTCTTAAAAGAGATGGCAAGTTGTATGATTCATGCAAAATCATTAGTACCTGAGTACTAGTTGGAAGTGATTAATTATGTTCTATATATATAGAATAGAGTTCCTCACAAAGATTTAAAGGGGATAACACCTCTAGAAGCTTGGTGTAATAGGAAGCTAAATGTGCATCATTTCAGAGTCTTTAGTAATCCAGCATGGGCTCACATACCTTTAGACAAATGTCATGCTTTAGAATAACAAAGCCAAACTTCCATATGTATGGGATATCCTGATGGTGTTAAGGGATATCAACTCATTGATCCAGATTCACATGAGCTTATTATAGTGAGAAATGTTTACTTTGAAGAAAGTCCTTCAGACTTGTCTTCTAACATTTCTCATTCTTCTTCCTTAGAAGAATCAGATAGTAATAATAATGATACTCCTGTTTCATCTACTCATAGGGATGATGAGGTAATACCCCCCAATAGGGTTTAGCAGGTCATGTTCTTCATCCTCTTCCTCCTCCAGATCCTCACCCATTGATGCCTTTGTGGGCTAGATAGACTTTGGCAAATGTAGACCCTTTTGTTAGGGATCCATTACATAGAAGGAGAACATGATCACAACGTGATCTTCCACATTCCTACATTGTCATAGCTTTTGATCCACAATATTTTCAAGAAGCCATAGTGACAATTGAGTGGGATTCAATGATGGAAGAAGATTATGACTCATTCATTCGGAATAACACTTAGAATCTTGTTCTTCTTCCTAAGAGAATAAAATTAGTATGATGTAGGTGGATATATCAGACTAAGTTTACAATGGATGGAAATATCGATAAGTATAAAACATGCTTAGTGGCTAAATGTTTTTCCCAAGTAGAAGGCATTAACTATACAAAAACCTTTGTGCCTATTGCTAAGATGAATTCTATTCACTTGATACTAGCTATTAGTGCAGCTCATGGTTGGGTTGTACATCAGATGGATGTGAAGAGTGCATTTCTTCAAGAGGATTTTCATTAAGAGATTTATATGGAGTAGCCACAGGGGTTTATTTAGGATTTTTCACTGATATACTTGAAAAAGTCTCTATATGGTCTAAAACAAGCCCCTAGGGCTTGGTATTCTAAGATGGACACATTTCTTCTCTCCATTGGGTTCTCGAGATGTCACTCAAATTTGAATGTCTACATTATATGATAGTAGGATTCACTATTGTACTTGGCACTCTATGTTGACAATCTCATTATTATAGGGAGCACAACATGCATTATCAATAGTGTTAAGACCACACTTCATGAAAGGTTTACTATGACAAACATGGGATTATTGCATTATTTTCTTGGGATTCAGATAGCATGGTCTTCTTTAGGGATTACACTTTCATATCCCAAATATGCCATGGACTTGTTAGCTCAATTTCACATGGGTGATTGTAGGCCTACACTAACTCCTTTCTTATCTAGAGTTAAACTTGAGGTTCATTGTTCCACTCCCTTGGTTAATGCCACATTATATTGCTAGCTTGTAGGCAGCCTCATCTATCTACCTCATACATGACTTGACATTTCATATACAGTTGGCATGGTTTCATGCTTTATGCAGACACCACATGAGCTTCATTAGAGATCTACCAAGCATATTTTGAGCTACATTTAGGGCACTATCAAATACAAGATTCACTATATAGTAGGTACAAGTTTAAACTTAATGGGATACGTAGATTTTGATTGGGTTGGTGATTATGATGATCATAAGTCCACTTTTGGTTATAACTTTCACTTCAAATCTAGCTCCATTTGTTGGTAGAGCAAGAAATAAAATGTTATTGCTCTTTCATCGATAGAGGCTAAGTATCATGGTAGTGTTAATGCCACTACTGAGGCTATTTGGCTTTAGAATATTCTCACTAAGCTTGGTGTTCCATTTCAAAAGCCATCAGTCATCTACTACAACAACTAGAACACTATCCAGATCTTAAAGAATTTAATTCATCATCAGAGAACCAAACACATAGAGATCCATATGCACTTTATCAGGTATTTGATTTAGGCATAGATCATTGTTCTTCAATATTGTCCTATGGAGGAGCAAATTGTAGAAATTTTTACCAAATCTTTTACTGAGAGTAAGTATCTTCACTTTCGATCTCTTTTGGGGGTGTGGGACATCAGTTCTTTAGGGGGGTCTCCTAGACCTTAATTTTTAGGAATATTTTTTTTCCTTTGGGTTTTCTCCTTTCGTCATCTATTTGTACAGAGTACCTAATATGGCTATACATTGATAGGACTCTTATCTACATATCCCTACCTAAGCTTCATTTATGGGGGGTGTTGGTGCATTTATTTGCTTTATTACATTTACTTGTATTTATTATTTATTATTTTGGTGCACTAATTACTTATTTTAATTATTTTATTATGTTTATTAATAATTTGTATCATATAAGGTAAGCTTGCTTAGCTAGTAGTTAAATTAGACACTTATCTTGTTACAGTGGAGTTCCACTCCACTATTCAAGGTAAGATAGGATAAGATTATTTAACTAATAGTCAACTTGTGTTGATCATTTACACATGTTGGACACCTATCTTATTAGTGTGGACTTGTACTCCACTATTCCTATAGATAAATATCAGTTGAACTACACATGTTCTGTGAGTTTTGTGATCTTTATCATGCACGTCTTACTCTATGTAAAAATGGCTATTTATGTATTTGATATCAAATTAATATTGAATTATCATAGTAATTCATCATATTTGAGTTATTTATTCATTTCTATTATTATCTTAGATATACAGTTATTATTTATTACTATTACTATTTTATCTCTTATTTATGCTTTATATTAGATTCATTAGATCTTGTAGCTAATTATAACACTAATAGTTACTTCTCAAATTCAAGATGCTTCATTTCATCCCTCCCACACTTTTAGTAAAGTTGGTTAACAAAAATAATTAAAATATACCACTATATAAACACATCAAGGCCATTCAAGGCATCATCTAAAAACTTGGCAAAAGTAATATCTATACAAGCTATTGCACATTGAAAGAAATAGATCTATTCTTTACAATTCAAGTTCTAATTTATTATAGCAATCATAAGCCAATTAAATATATTTTATTTTAGGTCAAGGGAATTCATTGTCAATTATTCAAGTCAATATACTAGTTGTATCCATATAGTGCAAGTATCAAAATTCACTCACTCACTTTAGGAGGGAGAACTACATTGGCATGAGGCCCTTCTAATATATGTAGGTAACACTCAAATTATGTTGGGTTTTATGAGGATAACTTGACTATTCCCCTTGTATGATTCTCCCATTTTTCATTTGATGTTTATTTCATTTATCGATAGGAAATAGGGTTTTAAAAATTTTAATTACTTTTTCATGACCACTAAACACCCACAGACAACCAACATACCACCTTTGATAAGTGCAAGCACCTGAGTAGAAAAATCATCCACATAATCAACACAGATGTTGCCATAGTCAAATAGACAAGGCCATAATGTGACCCTATATACCTTAGTGTGGCCCTATCATAGTGTATTACATTATTATTTTAGGTGCGACACACTTTAGATGCCCCCCAGTTAGTTTTACATCAACGATCTACTTGCATAGTCAACACAAGTTAGATTTGAGCTAGTTTGAATATTTCATTAAAAGTTACTATTTATAGCTCAATTTAATTTCTATAATTTATTTTATTATACATTCAAATTATGCATATTCTATAGATTTAAATCATATTCAAATAGTTTAATATTTATTACATTTAATTATTAAATCTAAATAACCATTAAACATTATCCGATCAAAATAACAATTAAAAATGAAAAATCAAATAGATTATAATGAACTCTTTGATATATCAACCCAAAATTTGTTAGCTACACTCCAAGAGTCAATTATATTTGATAAGTTCAAATATTTTTATGAGTTGTGTCATACAGTCAAATTGCTTACTTTAAACAAGATCAAATATAATTCAAATGCTCCTTCTAATTCAAATGTTAAGTTTCAAAGCAAGCCAAATTATAAGAGCAAACCCAATGAAAAAAAGAGAAAAGCTAAGATTATTAGTTAATGTTATCTCATGACCAACACAAAATCTTCAACTATAAGCTCCACCAATGAGGCAATTATCAAGGTTACCATCACCTTATTGTGTATTGTTCCATAATCTACTTAAATGCAATCTCATCTCTCTCCTTGCACCATTGGAAGTAGACATGTTTAAACCAAAATCTAATTTTTTTGATAGCATTGCATATTGTGACTACCATCAATGTATTGGACATTTCATAAATAAATGTTTAAATATTAAGTACAATATTCAATAACTATTGATTATAATATAATTGATATTAGCACACCTACTAAAGAGGCTAAGCCACAATCAAATGAAAATTCAAAGCTAAAAATGTTCATAGATCATTTTCCAAATATTGAAGCAAAAAACAAGCCTAATTATGAAGTACATTATGCATACAAAACTCAACCTCCTCCTTCTAAATATGGGCATACAATTGATATCATCATGGGTATAGTTATAAGTAACCAAACATCATGTCCTATGATTACATTTGATGATAGTGAAGCTGATTTAAATAGACATGTACTCTTTATTCAAGCATATGTTGACAAGAAATCCATACATAATGTTATGATTTATAATGAATCAATCAAAAATACATGTACTAATACACTTCTCTACTCTCTTGGATATATAGAGAAAGATTTAAAAGATACTTCTAGATTTGTCAAAGTATTTGATGGTTATACACAGAATACTCTTCAACATATATTACTACCTTTACAATTAGGACATTTCATAGTGCCCCATCCATTATTAGTTATACCAAGTACATGGGTATTTGATATTCTATTATTACACCCTTGGATGTAAAATATTAGACTAGTACCTTCAACAATGCCTAGATGTCTCAAACAATTATCTATGCCTATGCCTAATCAACCCACTTATACTCCTCCATTAATCTCTATAAATACCAGTCTTGAACATAAAGTTATTACCTTACAAGCTAAGCTATCCCAACTTGAACAACCTCTTTCATATAATATCCCCTCCTTGGATTCATGTTCCTTATTGCATAACCCTTTAATACCTAAAATTGAATCTTATTCATTACCAGTTGGCTTTGTGGCTCCTAAGCTTCCTTTATATGAAGGTAAAGGTGATCCTAAACAACATTTGTGTGCATTCCATGCAACTTGTCTGAAAATAATGATTTTTTTTTTAAATTTATCTTGTTAATAAGTCTCAAATAATATGCCCTTAGATGGTTTTATGATCATCATCTTCAATCAGTAAAGGATTTTGATATATTGTAAAATCCAATTTTAGCACACTTTTCTATCAACATTGGTGAAAAGCTATCATATGCTCAAATTGAAAAGCTTAAACAAGGGTCTAATGAAATAATATATGAATATGTTATAAGATACAAGGTTATGCTATCCAAAATGACGAATCAAATGATAGATAATTAAATCCAACATATCTTCACTAAAAATTCATTATCTCCACTCCAAGAGTCAATTATGTTTGAGAAGTTCATAGTTTTGATGAACTTTGTCATATATTTAAAGAGCATGAGGTGAAATTGTTGCTTACTTTGAATAATTTTAAATATAATCCAAGTTTTCCTTCTACTTTAAAAGGTAACTTTCAAATCAATCCAAATTATAAGAGAAAATTTAATTAAATCAAGAATGGAGCAAAGATTATAGTTAATGTTATCTCATAAATAACACAACAACTTCAATTACAAACTCCATCAAGGAGGAAATTATCCAAATTACCATCACATTCTCATATATTTCTACAAATTCTACATGAATTAAATCTTATATGTCTCCCTCCACCATTAAAATTAGACATGTCTAAACCATAATCTTAAAGTTCTGATAGCAATGCATATTGCGACTACCATCAATGTATTAGACATTCTTCAATCAAATATTTCAAGATCAAGCACAATATTCAATATCTCATTGATGAGAATATTATTGATATTCACACACCTACTAAAGAGGCCAAGCCATTATCAAATGATAATTCAAAGATAAAAATGTTCAAAGATCCTTTTCCAAATATGAAAAAAAATATAAAAAGCCTAACTCTGAAATACATTATTAATATAATACTCAACCTCCTCCTACATATGGGAATCCGCTTGATATCATCATTTGTATAATTAAAAATAACCAAGCATCATTTCATATCATTAAATTTGATGATAGTAAAGTTGTTGATGATGATTCAGATAGACATGCTCTCTTTATTCGAGTATATGTTAAAAATAATCCATACATAGTGTTATGATAGATAATGGATCAAGCTAAAATGCATGCACCATAACACTCATATAATCTCTTGGTTATACAGATCAAAATTAATAAGATACTTCTAGATTTTTCAAATCAATTTATGCTCATAACATGATACTCTTGGGCATATAGTATTACCTTTACAAGTGGGACCTCTCATAGTACCCACCTTGTTATTAGTTTTACTAAGTGCATAGATATTTGATATTCTTGTAGGAGGCCCTTGGATACAAAAGCTTAGATAAATACCTTCTACAATTTATAATTTTCTCAAATATATTCATGGTAATCAGGTGGTCAAATTTCCAAGAATCTAATATGAATATCTTTTGGAACAAATGATATTTACCCCTCCTCCAAAACATTTGGGTGGCACATACATTGAATAACATGGTAATGAAATAGCCTACAAAAGTATTCAAAAGTATATTACAAAATCAATTTCTCCATCCATTTATGATAATGATCTAGTTACACATGAGCATATTATAGAATCAGTTTATCTATCTATTTATGAGCATGATATAATTACACATGAGCATAATCAATTAGTTCAAAAGATCATGGTCCATTCTCCAAAGGAGAAAGTGGCACACAAAAAGAGGTATTTGTCTCCTAAGGCACCATAAGTTATTCAAAATATTTCACCCCTGGTACAAGTAGTTACATCTTAACCTATTATGCATGATGATAAAGGTTTACATTGGTATATGAGTAGTGATTTGGATAGTTACATTAAAGTATATGATTCCTATTTAGATTTAGAGGTATCTATAGTTGTCACTAACTCTCCACAAGAAGTCACTCCATATTGCACCACAGGTTATGCATACATGCATCCTATTACAAACATAATTGGTCAAATTCTTTACACATATCCATTTGTACATATATTCTTTGATTTTACTTTGTTGCTAATTCTTCTATCCTATATTCCAAGTTTTATTCTAGCCCTTGGATTTATTTTTACTTTATGCACTTTCCCTCTTGATTTTAAAATTGATTCAAACAAACCAAAACAAATATATTACAATGCTTTCAATACACTTTATTTATGGCATTCCACTTGCTTATTATGGTATATCCATCATGTTATGGACACCATCACACTTACATGATCACATATTTCTACTTTTACAAATTCATGAACACACATATCCCCTTGCCCATTGGGGTGAATGTAGATTCTTTGCTATATCAATCATTTGTGCTACATTGCTATGACTCTTTTACACATACATCTGAGGTATATTGCTTGCCTTCCTTCTTGCCACACTATGTTTTGGTACTTTACTATGTATTGTTTGAATCCCTCCCATTTCTTATATTTTTGAAGCCTTGATTATTATCACTTTTCAAAAGATCATGGTCCATTCTCCAAAGGAGAAAGTGGCACACAAAAAGAGGTATTTATCTCCTAAGGCACCATAAGTTATTCAAAATATTTCACCCCTGGTACAAGTAGTTACATCTTAACCTATTACGCATGATGATAAAGGTTTACATTGGTATATGAGTAGTGATTTGGATAGTTACATTAAAGTATATGATTCCTATTTAAATTCAGAGGTATCTATAGTTGTCACTAACTCTCCACAAGAAGTCACTCCATATCGCACCATAGGTTATGCATACATGCATCCTATTACAAACATAATTGGTCAAATTCTTTACATATATCCATTTGTACATATATTCTTTGATTTTACTTTGTTGCTAATTCTTCTATCCTAAATTTCAAGTTTTATTCTAGCCCTTGGATTTATTTTTACTTTATGCACTTTCCCTCTTGATTTTAAAATTGATTCAAACAAACCAAAACAAATATATTACAATGCTTTCAATACACTTTATTTATGGCATTCCACTTGCTTATTATGGTATATCCATCATGTTATGGCTACCATCACACTTACATGATCACATATTTCTACTTTTACAAACTCATGAACACACATAGCCCCTTGCCCATTGGGGTGAATGTAGATTCTTAGCTATATCAATCATTTGTACTACATTGCTATGACTCTTTTACACATACATTTGAGGTATATTGCTTGCCTTCCTTCTTGCCACACTATGTTTTGGTACTTTACTATGTATTGTTTGAATCCCTCCCATTTCTTATATTTTTGAAGCCTTGATTATTATCACTTTTCAAAATATCATGGTCCACTCTCCAAAGGAGAAAGTGGCACACAAAAAGAGGTATTTATCTCCTAAGGCACCATAAGTTATTCAAAATATTTCACCCCTGGTACAAGTAGTTACATCTTAACCTATTACGCATGATAATAAAGGTTTACATTGGTATATGAGTAGTGATTTGGATAGTTACATTAAAGTATATGATTCCTATTTAGATTCAGAGGTATTTATAGTTGTCACTAACTCTCCACAAGAAGTCACTCCATATCGCACCATAGGTTATGCATACATGCATCCTATTACAAACATAATTGGTCAAATTCTTTACATATATCCATTTGTACATATATTCTTTGATTTTACTTTGTTGCTAATTCTTCTATCCTAAATTTCAATTTTTATTCTAGCCCTTGGATTTATTTTTACTTTATGCACTTTCCCTCTTGATTTTAAAATTGATTCAAACAAACCAAAACAAATATATTACAATGCTTTCAGTACACTTTATTTATGGCATCCCACTTGCTTATTATGGTATATCCATCATGTTATGGCTACCATCACACTTACATGATCACATATTTCTACTTTTACAAACTCATGAACACACATAGCCCCTTGCCCATTGGGGTGAATGTGGATTCTTAGCTATATCAATCATTTGTGCTACATTGCTATGACTCTTTTACACATACATTTGAGGTATATTGCTTGCCTTCCTTCTTGACACACTATGTTTTGGTACTTTACTATGTATTGTTTGAATCCCTCCCATTTCTTATATTTTTGAAGCCTTGATTATTATCACTTTTCAAATCTATTTAATTTCAATCTTTCAAAAAATAAAAAAAATGGAATATCTCAAAAACACACCAAAAAAAGAATAAATATTTTCAAAAAATTCCAAATCAGGACATCCAAACAATTTCTTATGTTGCTAATCTACTTCTTTCCACGTGTTATTTATACCATGCTAAGTAGATAGCACATTTCAATTTTCATAAACATATTGATTTTTACGAGGTATGTGAGTATAATACAAGACATTATTATATGGCTATTTAATGTCGAGCATATTTTTTACCTTTCAGCCTTACTAAGCTAGGGGCACCTCTTCATTCTTTGTGAACACTTCAACAGGTTGTATCTATCCATAACCTTTCTACGATGTTCATATATATATACCATGCATGTGTTTTACTACCCACTTATACTTTACATTGTGTTACTATTGACCAAATTTTGACCTCAAGTCAAAATTGGTCACCCCATATTAATTTAAACTTTCATAGAGTTGTATGTGGTCTTTTCATGCATTATATGGTCCCTAAAAGTCTTCATTAAACCTTATTAGCATTGTTTAAGGTTAGTTTGGAGAAGATAAGGTAATGTCTTGTTTTGGTAATATAGTGGTCTATACATGTCATAAAGGGATAAGGCTTGGTCAATTGGTGTCATAGGTTGTTAGATGTCTCTCAAGGTCATTTTATATCTTAACCACTTTGTCATAACATTTTATAATGTTTTAGAATGTTTAAAGTTCATTTGTAAACTTAATGGTAGTGAAAATAAAGGAAAAAGATATGTTTGACTAAATCCAATGTGTTTCAAAGTTATCTAAGTGAAAAATCCATACCACACACCTTCTAAGGACCTTAGATAAGTTATAAAACTGCCACACCTATCATAAAATTAGACAAAGGTTAGAATATTGAGTTTCAATGCCAGAGGAGTTAGGAGACTTGTACGGACTTTTTGAACTCACTTGTAGGTGAAAAGAGTTTTAGAATGTCCTTTGAGCTTTAATATGTCAGAAACAAGCATGGGAAGAAGTATAAATCCTAAATTTTATATAAATCTCTCTCCTCCATCGCTCCATTCACAAACTCTTGAAGGCCATTTTCAACTACATGGTATAAGACATATAGGTACAGTTGGGGGATAATATTTTAGATAAATTTTAGGACCCATATGGGCTTCTAATTTTTGACATTGGTCATTAGATTGAGCTTCTTAGATTTATGAAAAATCTCTAAGGAACTAGACTACCTTTTAAAGACTCAAATCCCTATAGGCTAAGTTTTGTGTAACTCCAGAATAAGTGTGAACTCTTTAGCTAAATGAAACCAATTTTAGAGAGTTTTCAAAGGTCTATATATGTACTATAAACATCAATTCACTATGTTAGCACATGTGGATGGTCTTTTGGCACTTTTCTCTTGTGCATAGTTTGTGAGTGATTATCAATTTTTAATGTTTCAAAGCTCTTCAGATGGTCTAATACATCTAAATATTCTCCATGGTTTTTTACCATAATCATAATCCTTTCATGAAACTCTAACTAGCTAATAATTTCATACCAATTGAAGAAAGGGTCACACTTTCATTCACCTCTTAAATTGTGTTCTGTGTGTTTGCATAAAAAGTTGTTTTGAAGTGGGTTTGAATATGTACTTCCAATGAGCTTGAGAGTTGTGTTTTATTGGTATAATATGTAGATGTAATGAAACAATGATCTTTGAACCCTAACAAACCATACTTGCACTTTTTACCTTTCAAAATACAGGGTTGCAGACTTATAGGTCTACAACTTCAATAGAAATCGAATGTTATCAATGTTTAATGAAGGTTATCTAGTCATGAATCATGGTGATGGATTTAGTTTGAAAAGGATTCTAAAAAAATGAGTATTTCCAAAGATTTTGAAGTCAAGTAAAGTTGATGTTGAGCTAACAAGCCTAATAAGACACACCTACAAGACTGTGAGTATGGATAATGAAGGCAGAAGTTTTAGATGTCTTGAAAAGGCTAATGGACTTGAAATTAGTGATAAATACCCCTTAATGAGGTTGAACACTTTAGGTGTCAAAATGGAATTGAGAAATTCCAACAAAACTACATAGTCAAAACCTTTCAGACAGTCACCTACAACCACCTATATTGAAGTTGTCATTGATAATGATTGATGAAGCATTAAATTTCAAGGCATTGGAGAAATTTATAAGCCATAAATAACATGATATATCTATTGGGAGATTCAAGTAATGATAAATAAAGGCCATGGAGCTATAAAACATAGTCAAAATTCTCAAAGATGAGACATATAGTCAAAACTTAGATAAAATTGAGAAGAATTATTATAGACTATAGGGTTATGGTGGTCTGAGATTATAAACTCAAAGGTCCCAAGATTTCAACAATGAGACTAACTAATTGAGATATGAAATAATGGAATCAGGTCCTAAAGCCTTAAACATACTTAGACTTCTCCTAATAGAGACCTAAGGTTTTTTAGTTGATATGAGCTAATTCCAAACCTAAAAGAGGGGCAAAGCCTAAAATCAAGAGTATGGGAGTTTAGGGATGGATATATATAGTTCCATGGTCATATGGATATTATAAGGAGTTATTCCCAATGTGATTGAGTAAAATAAAGTTCAAGACTCTGCCTACTCAGTTAAGGCAAGACACATGCAGATGGTCACCTATAGGTCTACTTAAGTGACTAAGGGTTTTCCAAAATATAAGATATTAGTGTATGATTTTTTGAAGGTTATAAAGGAGTTTAAGGTTATCAAGTCATCAAAATCAAAGAATTCTTAAGAAAGGAACAAAATAAATGACCAAATAGAGTCATTGAAATTATGCATATTCAGCTAGTCATATAGCTACAACACAATCTTGCCTTGATAAGTAAAGTTGCTTATTTGAATGGTTGTGAAATCTAATATGGTGACTCCATGATGATTAATAACTCCATTAACCCTGAGACCTATTGTGAAATAAAGATAGAATGCCACTAGGTTTTATCTAGACCTTACAGATGCCTCAGTGCATAAATAGGCTTACACAACTAGTTAATTGAAGTTGACATGAGACCATGAAAACCCTAAGAAAATGGTGAAGGATATGCATAAGCATTTCATGAGCTTCTAGACCCCTGATAGTGAGATAAAAGAGAGAATACAGTTTATTAGGGTACACTGGTCACGTTGGCTCAAGAACCCTAGGCATAGACCAATGGGAGGTAGCAAAGTTTAAAGAAATAATATGGAAAGAAAATCATTGTAATATATCAAGGAGGACATTACAAACCTCATTAAGGTGTTTATATCTCAAACCAAACATAGAACAATCACTTATAGGTCTCAATACTTCTTGGACCTCACAGAAAGCCTACTAACAACCCAAGAAGCTACCTTCTTTTGATTGGTATGGAACAAAGATATTGCATGGGACCTTGGGCTCCTAGGAGAAGTTATCTACCCTGGTTTTCTTCTATTTTTTAGAATTGGTTGGAGGATTGGTGCCCTGACTTGTATGAACAATTGTTAACACCTTGAGGCACTTTCAGGCTGCCTAAGAGAGATATAATGACCTGATGAGAGAGAAATGAACTTATATGCCACAAAATGAATTGGAAAAGCTTCCAAATGACTTGAATTATGTTCAAAAGTCCCCTAAGCATCACCCCATGACATTGGTTTGTACAAGACTATATGGAACTATATAGAATAGGCCCTAAAAGACTATTTTTTAACTACTTGATAGATTCGTACATAGTGTCAGAGCTCCAAAATTTGCATGGATAATAGGGAGGAGGTCATATAAATAAATCACACACTTATTTTGTGTTTGGAATGTGTTAGAATCTTATAATGTCAATTTTTAATCTCTTGGTAGGGAGGCCTAATTGAGACCTAGTTAAGAGAGAAAAATAGTAGAAAAGCATACTTCCACTCACTTTCTGATCCTAAAATTGAACATTAAGTTGTAAGGCCATACTTGGTCCTATAATATTCCTTCATATTCTTATTATCATCTATATAACTCTCTACACAAAGATATTTTCATGATTTTAGGGATATAAGGAATGAGGCCTAATTGGAGATTTTGGTGGAGATTGAATTCTTAGGGTTAGTTTGAGACATAAAAATGGATTTTTATAGGTTTTATATGAGTATAATAGGATATCTATGAAAATAAAATGAGATGATGAAAAATAATTCAAGTGTTGACACTTGTATGCAATATTGGCCTAAGAAGATGAAGAGTCCTCTAGACACCTAGCAAGAAAAGGAAGTGATGTGTTAAAAGGAACCTAAATGGATTATTTGAGAGGTGTCAAGAGAAGAGAAAATACATAAGAGAACCTAATTTGACCATCAAGAATGCCTCTTGTCACTTAACAATGCAAAGCAAAGGGCAGTTTTGGAGAGTTAGTTAGGGTGTCAAGCAAGCATTCTAAGTCATACACCACATGGAAGGTTGGAACATCTTCAAGAGCAAGACACATGGATTTGGAAGTATAATTATGAATATTCTATAACCCCCTTATTTTTATAACTCATGAGGACACTTGTCAATCCTCTCTTTTTACACCCCTCTCTCTCTCTTCATGATTCTTTATATATTGAACCAATTTTGGCTAAGTTTATATCTTCCACCTGAGTATGGGGAAGCCCTTCTCATTTTTAGCCTTTTATCAATGAAAAATAACCTAGTTTACCTTATCCATGGACTATTTTAGTGTACATGTTAGACTAGTTTATCTTTCTAAGTGCTAGGTTCACTTCCTTGGCATGTTGTCCTTATTACCATTCATATTCAGTTTTGAAGGTCTCTTGAAGTGTTCAAATGAAGTATGTATGAATTTAGTGAGTTATATTTTCACTAGTGGCATGTCATGATGTCTTGTTTAGTCCTCCTAACTCAAGCTTACTTCACAAACCTCCATGAGAAGTACTTATGTAGAAAGGCAGATTTTGGATTAGTGTCATGTACAGGTTAGGCTCTTGTTTGAAGTGTAATTGTAGCTGGTTGATAGTGAACAGTTTATATTTGATGCATCACCTTATTAGTATAGGTTTATTTCATGTTTTTATCTCTCTTTTTTCATCCAAACAAGTTAGTAATATAGGTGATGTGATTTAATAGACATATCAAGGGAGTTAGACCTTCAATCTAGAGGTTTACCCTTACTATAAACAACCCACAGGTCTAGGGGTAATCCCATTATTTCACTCAATTGGATCAAGCTTGAACTACCTCTCCAAGGGTGAAAAATTGAGTGACAATAGTTTTGGCATGCCCGGTGGGACCAAGGTCCAAAGTTATGGAAGAATTCTTGGTGTGTTCTTCTACCTATCAACCTTTGGAGGCATTCAACAAACACCAATGGTGACTCTAAATGTAATCAACTAATTTTAGCATCCCATGTACTTATTATGAAAATTATTTG
This sequence comes from Torreya grandis, assembly GCA_037957365.1. Taxonomy (NCBI): domain Eukaryota; kingdom Viridiplantae; phylum Streptophyta; class Pinopsida; order Cupressales; family Taxaceae; genus Torreya; species Torreya grandis. Next base: position 10,875,754 of record JARHVA010000001.1, on the reverse strand, counting down.
ATAATATCTTGTGTTTTCATTTTACTATAAATAAGGATATGAGGAGGGATATAAATAAGGCTATAAAGAAAATGAAATTAACATTGAAGAATATGTACCTTCTTATCAACCTCAACATAACTCCTACCAGCCCTATGATCCATATCAGCCTCACCTTGATTCCTAACAGCCTTGTCATGAGTCATATCAGTCCTATGGTTGTCCTACATTCTCCTCATATAATTTAAATTACACACCTCAACAATGTTACCATGACTTGTAGTAGTCAAACTCTTCTTTTCCTACTTCAATTCCATCTATTGAAGAACCTCAAGAAGGCTATGAGGAAAGTGAAGTTCTTGTTGAAGAATATATCTCTCCCATTGCTCAACCCAATTTGTTATCTCTCCAAGAGTTCATTCAAGAAACCTCCATTCCCAAAACCATCCATGAGTCATCCACCACACCTCATACTCCCTCTCCAACCCATGAACCTATTCATCATCCTCCCACCACATCCCTTCTTGAAGAATGACCTATACTATGGGAAGCAAGTGAAGAGGATCAAGTTATAGTTGTAGCTGATGAAGAAGACAACTCAAGTATCTATGATGAATAATTAACTATCAGTACCCCCTTAGTAAATACAAACACAAATAATCTTCTTGAGTAAAGAAAGAGATGATCTAGATTAGTTTATAGCTGCTAATGAAGGGGTTGATCAAGACATAGAAGAGACCGATTTTGAGAGGAACGTCACGTTGAATGAGTTGGTTGAGACTCATTAGCATGATCAAGAAATTGGTTTTGAAAAATCAATAGAAAAAAAAGTTTCTACTAAATCCATAGATAAAGAAGACTTATGGCAAAAATTCAAGGAGATATGTGATGATTTTGAGGCCCTTCAAGGGGTCACACCTCCTGTGGCCAATTTGAAGAGACTCTTAGAGATGGCCTTGATGGCATGTTTCAATAAGAAGATCATATGTCATCTAAGATTGTTGAAGTTACATCCATCCTTGAAGTTGAAGACTCTTTAAGTGAGCAAGTTGAGGTTGAAAAAGTGCACAATGGCCAAGAAAATGAACTTGAAGAAGTTGCCTTGCAACCTCAAGACTGTATAGAAAGACCTAAAATTCTTGACATCCCTGTGGTTTTTTAGGATAAATAAGACAAAGATGTTTGGAAGTAACATATTGAACTCCTTCAAGATATTGAAGGCCTTTTCAAGGGTATGTTGCCTATTTAATATCATGTTCACAAGGAGATTGAACAAGATGTCTCCATTGGGGACAATGATGAAGATTGGATTGAGTATGCAAAGATCCTTAAAGAGCTTGATGAGTTTGTAGTCGTTGGTAAGAATTTTTATGCCATTCAAGATGTCATAAAGGTCAAAGAAGCATGATTATATGAAACAACATTAGATAAAGTTACAGCTAAGGAACATCATGAGAGAGTTGTTGAACCACAAGAACAATTCACCTTCATAGGTGATTAGTTTGCAACTGACATTGCTTCTTTTGAGATCATGCCAAGAGGAGTGGCATTCATCAAGAAGATGAAGAAATCAAGAGTAAGGCTCAAGATACAACTTACTTCATGCCACCCTTCATCTCATGGAGCAAAATATTATACAAGCTTCCCCATTGATCAAGGAGGAAGAGGTTATTTTCAAGTTAGTTGTATATAGTTTAGTTTGATTATGTTGTTGTTGTGTTCCCTAAGTGTTTGATACCACATGCGTGAGTCTTGTTACTTTATTTCATGTGTTTTATTTTTATTTTATGTGTTTTGAAGGTCTAATCAGTTTGTTGTGACATGGTCAAGTTCTGGTCAGATCTGAAATTGAATGTTATTGGCTCTATTTCCCAATGGAAGGACAAGGTTATTGATCTATTTAGTATTATAGGCATGCTACCCATGCGAATCACCAAGAATGTTGACCAAATTTTGACCTCAAGTCAAAATTGTTCACCCCCTCATAATTGAAACTTTCATAGAATTTTGTGTGGTCTTGTCATGCTTTGTATGGCCCCTAAAAGTCTTCATTAAGCCTTATTAACATTGTTTACGGTTAGTTTGGAGAAGTTAAGGTAATGTCTTGTTTTGGTCATATAGTGGTCTATACTTGTCATAGAGAGATAAGGATTTTTAAAGTGGTGTAATAGGTTTTTAATGTAATTTTAAGGTCATTTTATGTCTTAACCACTTTATCATAATATTTCATGATGTTTTGGAATGTTTAAGGTTTATTTGTAAACATGAAGATGGTGAAAATGAAGGAAAAAAATACTTTTGACTAAATATAATGTGTGTGAAAGTTACATAAGTGAAAAATTCATATCACACACTTTCCAAGGACCTTGGATCAGTTACAAAAATGTTACACCTATCATAAAATCACACAAACATCAGAATCTTGAGTTCTAATGCCAAAGAAAAGAGTTAGGATATTTGTACAGACTTGTTAAATTTATTTGTAGGTGAAAAGAGTTTTATAATGTTATTTGAGATTCCATAGGTCATAAACAAGCATGGCAATAATTTTAAAGTCCAACAGTTTCACAAATCTCTCTCTCTTCCATCACTCTATTCACAATCTCTTAAAGGCCATTTTCAACTATATGGTATAGACCGTACAGGTAGAGTTGTGAGATAAGATTATATATATATATATATATATATATATATATATATATATATATATTGTGACACATATGGGCTTATAATTTTTTTAATTCATCATTAGATTGAGTTCCTTATCTTTATGAACAATCACTAAGGATCTAGACTGCCTTTTAAAGACTCAAAACCCCACATGCTAAGTTTTATGTAACTCTAGAAAAAGTGTGAACTTTTTGGATACATGAAACCAATTGGAGGGATTTATCAAAGGTTATTATATGTACCATACACATACATTAACCATGTTGGCATGTGTGGATGGTCTTTTGTCAAGAAAAGCTTATATTGTGCATAGTTTATGAGTGATTGTCACTTTTCTATGTTTCAAAGTTCTTCAGATGGTCTAATGAATCTAAGTTATTCTCCATGGTATTCTAAAATATTCACAATCCATTCATGACCCTATTACTAGATAAACATTTTGTACTAGTTGAAGAAAGGGTCACACTTTCACTCACCTCTTGAACTATGTTTTGTGTGCTTGCATAACAAGTTAATTTGAAGTAGGTTTGAATATGTAATTACAAGGATCCTAAGATTTGTGTTTTCCTATTATAATATTTAGATGAAATGTAATAATTATCTTTTATCCCTAATAGCAATACTTGCACTTTTTAGCTTTCAAAATACAAGGTTATAAACTTATAGGTCTACAGACTTCTAGGTCTGTAACTTCAATAGAAATATAATGTTTTCAATGTTTAATGAATGTTATCTATAAATGAATAATAGAGATGGATTTAGGTTGAAAATGGGTCTAAAAAAAATAGGATTTCTAAAGATTCTAAAGCCAAATAAAGTTGATGATAAGCTAATAAGCTTAGAAAAACACACCTACAAGGCTGTGAGTATGGACAGTGAAGGCAAAAAATTGAGATATTTTGAAAAGGCTAATGGACTTTAATTAAATGATAAATACCCCTTAATTATTTTGAACACTTTATGTGTCAAAATTTAATTGAGAATGGCCAACTCAAAACTACATAATCAAACCCTTTCAGACAGTCACCTATAGCCACCTATATCGAAGTTGTCTTGGATAGTGATTTACAAAGTATTGAGTTTCAAGGAATTGGGGAGAGTTATAAACCATAAATATAATGATAAATATATTGGTATATTTAAGGAATGATAAAATAAGGCCATGGATCTCTAAAACATAGTTAAAATACTCAAGGATGACACTTATAGTTAGAACTTAGAGAAAATTGAGAAGAAGTATTGTAGACTATAGGGTCATGGTGGTCTAAGATTTCAAAGTCAAAGGTCCCAAGATTTCAATAATGATACTAACTCATTGAGATGTTAAATAAGGAAATGGGGTCCTAAAGCCTTAAACATACTCAGACTAATCTTAATAGAGACTTATAGGTCTATTAGTTAATATGAGTGTTATCACTTGAAATTGCACCCCTTGAGGAGATGGAAAAGTATCTCATAATTCAAGTGGCACAATGGAACCACATAAGGTCTATGGGTCACCAAATGTGATATGGATCTCTAGATTAAGGGCTAGTTCCCCTTGATGCATCATTATAACTCAATCTTACTACTAACACTTGAGGGGATGAAAAGGGATAAGAATAGATAAAAGAAAATATAATATATGGGAGGTGATACAATAAATATATGCTCTACTCACACCCTTTAACATGCACTTGGACCAAGAGTAAATTTGTACATACACTTCATTCAATGACAGCCTTCTCTTCCACATCAATGTTTCAAGCATGGGGTCTTGAAGAGAGACTAGGATAGGAGGACTTAGACAATAGGCATTATAAGACACACTATTGAATATACTACTCACTACACCTACAATATCAACCTTAGACACTTCTTTCTAACTGAAAAAGAGAGATCTTAAAACACAAAAGGCACTAGGAAGAGTAACATGTGAAGGTAAACAAAACTCCACTTGCACAAGACCAAAAACCATTGTGTACACTTAGTGAAATATTTAATGAGGTAAAAACAACTATATTTATTATCTCAATGTAAAAATTTGGTAAGTATTCACCATACAAAGGTGGAGAGATCCGTATAATAGCCAAAAAGGCTAGAATTTATGGAAATTATGAGAAGAGAGAGAGAAAGAGAAGCTCAAGAGTCATAAAGACACTTGTCACATTAGGAGAATGAGTTAAAACATCAATGGAATCAAGAATAAATATTCCATGAAAGGAATACAAATACAAATGTCCCCCAGACTCAGCTAACTCCTCCACATGTGGCGTAGATTCCCTTGTGCATGCATATGAAACTACCCTTCGTGATTTGTCTTCTAAAACTACATCACCACTACATAGGGTCAAGTCTGATAATGGGTATGAGTAAGAGGGGTTAAAAATAAACCATCACATGCATTATATTAGCCTTTGATCATTCATATACTTTTGGTCATGCACAATCATCCATGACAGTCCCAAAATGACCTCTCTCCATGCACCTCTCACACTTGACACCCAAAACCTTCCCAATTATATAATATAATCCATGCACAAGGAGGGATGTTATGTTTCAAGGGTGTCCAAGTCATCACATTCATCAAAAAAGCCTTAAAATGCTTCCCTATTGGAGTTTCACCACTTTTCCTAAGTGTTCACTGCCCATTCATTATGACTAGTTGAAATGAAAGAGATGGTAGGCACACTTATAAGATTAGATAGGTCAATAAATGGCCATGAGGACTTATAAAAAGTCCTAAATTTCCTCCCAAAATTTATTTCACCTTTTTAAACCTTTTCACACCTACAAAACACACAAAAATGTCAAAAAGAGCCCTATTTTTCACCATCTATACAAGTTTAGTACACCTCAATCACATGTGTCAGGTCCTTGGAGAGTCCTATATAGATTCAAATTGGTTTCATGGCATTTCCATTTCATTTTTATACTCCAATTTCTCCATCTTCTCTATTGAGTCCTTAAAGAGAGTTTGAAAGGGTTTTTAGTCACTTTTGGTCTTAATGTGTGTTCATAGAGTTGTCACATTAGAAATCTAAACCAATGCCATTGAATGATTCTTGAGGACCCTCCCTAATTCCCATGATCAGCTTGAGCCACCATGCAAGGTGTTGGATAAGATATAAGCATCTCAAACTGGTCACTTGGGTCATTCCTGCACATTCTGCTTGGTCTAGTGTTTTCAAGTCCAAAAAATGTTTGTCTGATAAACTCCTCTACAAACCAATGGTTCAAAAACCTCTATACACATTCCTCAATCATCATAATATCTCATCAAAGGTTAGGAATGAAGATGACCTCTATTTGGTATTAGGCCTAGACATTGCCCCATAGGTTTGTCTGCAATTTTTGCCTTAAAATAAGATTCAATGGTTTTCCCTATATCCTAAGGGGTTGAACACATCTTAAATAGTCTCCCAAATGTGATCCAACAATCCAAAATTTCCAACTAAGGCCACATGTGAAAATGACCTCTTTACCTAACAATAAACTTTACTATCTCTCATGATGTTGACTGCAACCCTTGTTGGATAGAGTAGCTTGTTTGGATTCATACCTTCTAACTTGGTCTCCTATGTTTTTTCATATGTGTTTCAACTCCTCCAATCACCTTTAAGTGTCTCCTTCACTTTTGGCTTATGTTTTCAAACCAATTTCAAAATTTTTAGGTTTGATGTAAAGGGAAAAGTACTCCCTATCTGAGATAAAATAGGGGTACTTCCCCTATTTATCCCATAAAAACAAATATTCTATAGGGTTCCTCAAGTTACATAGACATTCTACACACAAAAATTAGCCTTTTTCATGACCATTAGACCTCTTAACCTACTCAATCTCCTCAAGGTAGGCTTCTAGGGGTAGACTGTGTGGGGTTTTAACATGTTGACCAAGTTTCATAATTAAAGTGATACCTGTAGGTATTCATTTTTGGCTTAATATCTAAGGATATTACATAAAATATTTTGATGCTTACAAAACCTTTTGATAGGTGTATAACTTCACTCATTTCTTCCTTCAAGCATTTAATCCCAAACTGATTCCCTCCTAATGCTGACTAAGATAAGGGTTTTGAGCTCTACTATAGGTGCATTAGGCCTTGTTCAAGGCTTATTATATGTGTATGGATATCTCTTTCATATCCTAAATCACCAAACACCTCTTATGTTTGGATTTTACTTAGAAATCTTCAAACCAACACCATCCTAATGCCTATATCCTGACTAAGATACTCATAGTCTGTGTGCTAAAGGTTTTTAAGAGAATGGACACATGTAGGTGTCATTGGCTCTATGTACCTTATCATAGTGTCTATGAAACCATTTTTATACCTTTTTAGGTCATATCATATGCTTCCACACTTTCTTTCATCTTGGTTGTCTTAAAACTCCACTTAGACACTTTGTTTTCCAGCTTATTTTATGCTCAGTTGTAGGTCATCACATTGCTCTCTAGAAACTAGCTTGGAATGTGTGAAAACCATTTGAAATCACCTTGAAACTCACATCATGTCATTTCACACATTACCCCTCCTTATTAAACTAAAAGGCACTACTTTACATAATTTCTCATGCCACTTCTTGAATTAGGATGCTCTGCCCATAGCCCTTCCTATAAGTAAATACAGGGGTCTTTTTCCACTTTGTCATGATGTACATTAGCTCCCTATTACACTTTATTATTTTATATAAAAAACTGTCACCTACACTCATCCCTAGGCTTAATTAAATTAACTCTTTATGCTCACTATTTACGTGCTATTGTAAGTGTTCATTTTCCTTGCCTAAGTATTGAACCCTATATGTGCTCATAGGTTGAAATCAATCATTTCTACATCATGAAGAGACTTGGGACCTTGATACAATCACTAATCATGTTGGGGATCAACCAACAATAGATTACACTTGTGAAAGCAATAAACGCGGAAATAAATCAGATAGATAAGTAACTAGAATGATAAATAGCAAGAACAAGAGATACAAGAAACCACCCTGAAAACTTGTATTAACAAACTCTTTACAAAAGGAATACAATTGAAGAAACTTCTTTCTTCCACACCTCTCCTAGATGTATAGATCTCTCACTAGATCTCTATTCCTCAAGAGCTCTCTCTCTCTCAAGAACAATCAACTCCAACAAGCCTGGATTGATTCAATTTTGTACTGTTCTTCACACACCAATTCTTCTACAATACAATAAGCTAGGAAGATCTAATTCTACATATAGAATTAGGAAACTTGAGCATGCACTTCCAACAAACAGTTAAGCCACTTGAACAAGGGCTCTAAAAATAATATTGCTAATAATAGAGACGCGAGCTTGAGACTACAACTCAAACTCATCATGCAAACACTCACTTCTGTCTTCAGAAATAGCTTTCTAGACGCACAGGTAACCGACTTCAGTTCCTGCTGCTTGCTTGTGACCACCACTGGCCGACCCACTGCCGACATCGGCGCCTCTGCAATTGCAACTAACCGAGGTCGGTCGCTCCTGACCAACGCTGGTGTCTGTGTAGACCCGAACTGTTAAAGTCTGCTCCTTGGTGAAGCTTTTCGCTCCACACCCTAACAATCTCCCACTTGGAGATAAACAGCTGCACCAGTACCTGTACAGCAACATATTCTAGCTCCTCCATCTTCAGCTCAATCATGAAGACCAACAGAAGTTGAATGAAGATTCAAATTCTCCTTAGTAACTGGCTTGGTTAACATATCAGCAGGATTACTATCTGTATGGATCTTCTCTAGCTTCAACTCACCATCTTCCAATACCTGTCGTATGAAATGGTACCTTAGTTGTATGTGCTTTATTCTTGAATGAAAGGCTGAATTCTTAGCCAAATGGATTGCACTCTGACTGTCACTATACAATCTGCAACTCTCATGCTCCCTACCAAGCTCATCTATGAACCGTGTCATCCATATCATCTCTTTGCTAGCTTATGTGGCTGCAATATACTCTGCTTCTGTGGTTGACAAGGCAACAACCTTCTGCAACTTTGATATCCAGCTAACCGACGTTCCACCTATAGTGAAAACATAACCTATAGTGCTCCTCCTCCCATCCAAATCACCTACCATATCTAAATCTACATAACCATGTAGAGAAGTATCTGAACCTCCATAGCACAAGTGCTTACTGTTGGTTCCTCTCAAATATCTAAGGATCCACTGAACTGCTTTCCAATGTTCCTTACCTGGATTGGCCATATACTTACTTACCACTCCCACTGCTTGGGCAATGTCTGGTCTAGTACACACCATTGCATACATCAAACTCCCTACTGCGAAAGAATATGGAACCTTACTCATGTACTCTACCTCATCATATGAATTAGGACATTGTTTTTTACTCAACTTAAAATGTCCAGCCAAAGGTGTGCTTACCGGTTTAGCATCCTGCATATTGAACCGTTTCAACACCTTGTCCACATAATCTTCTTGAGACAATATCAACCTATGATTTTTCCTGTCTCTCTTAATGCTCATGCCAAGGATTTTCTTTGCTGCTCCCAAATCCTTCATAGCAAATGTTTGAGCTAATTTCACCTTAAGCTCAGAGATATCCTGCATGTGAGAACCTGCAACCAGCATATCATCTACATACAACAATAGAATAATATATCTACCATTATCAAATCTCTTGAAATACACACAATGGTCAGATTGACACCTACTGTAGCCATGCTTAGTCATAAACCTGTCAAATTTTAAATACCATTGCCTAGGAGCTTGCTTGAGGCCATACAAGCTTTTCTTCAATCTGCACACTAAATTCTCCTTACCCTTAACTTCAAATCCTTCTGGTTGTTCCATATAAATTTCCTCATCCAAATCTCCATGAAGAAACGCTGTCTTAACATCTAACTGCTCAAGATGTAAATCCTCAAAAGCAACCAAAGACAATACAACCCTTATAGAAGTCATCTTAACAACAGGAGAAAAAATCTCACCAAAGTCAATAGCTGGCTTTTGTGCAAATCCTTTCACTACCAATCTGGCCTTATATCTCATCTATCCATTCTCACCTTCTTTCAACCTGTAGGTCCATCTGTTCTTGAGTGTTCTCTTACCAGCTGGCAATTCAACCAAATCCCATGTTTGGTTCTCTCTTAAGGACTCCAACTCCTCAATCATGCCACGCTCCCACTGACTCTTGGACTCCACCTGTATTGCTTCTTCAAAACTCTCTGGTTCTCCACCATCAGTTAGCAATAAATAAAATAAAGAAGGAGAATATCTAATTGGAGGCTTACTCACCCTTTCTGACCTCCTGATGGGTGTCTAACACTCATTCACAACACGTTGTCCACCCAAATTCTCTGACAGTGACCGACCTCGGTCACCTCCAGACCTATTACTGGCCGACATCGGTTCTATCTGACCGACCTCGATGTCTATCCTATCGACGTTAGTCTCTGTACGGCCGACACCGATTTCTGTACTACCGACGCCGGTTCTTAACCTTGTGACGTCGATCTCTGTGTTTTCCTGCAAGTGATTATTTCTTTTTCCCATGAGCTCATATTGGACCTTTACCTCATCCAATTTGCCATTGCTCTGCTCAGATTGATTCAGCTTCCTTAGCTGGTCAAAATACATCACTCTTTCGTTGAAAACAACATCACGGCTCCTAATTACTTTGTTAGTATTTAGATTCCACAATCTGTAACCAAAATCATCTGAGCCATAGCCAATAAACATGCACCTCATAGACTTAGCATCAAGCTTCTTTCTATTTTCTTTATCTATGTGCACAAAGGCTTCACAACCAAAAACTTTGAGATATGAGAGATCTACCTTTTTACCTATCCATGCCTCTTCTGGAATACCACCATCCAGAGCTATAGAGGGTCCTCTTTTAATCAGGTACATTGCAGTGTCAACAGCTTGTGCCCAAAACTGTAAGGGCAAATCGGCATGCAATCTCATACATCTTGCACACTTCATTATTGTCCTGTTCATCCTTTCAGCAATTCCATTCTACTGAGGTGTCCTTGGAACCGTCCTTTGCCTACAGATTCCATGCATATAACAATAATCTCTAAACTTATAACTGCAGAACTCACCGCCATTGTCAAATCTTAGGCACTTTAATCTTTTACCTGTTTCATTCTCAACCATAGCTTTCCAGATCTTAAAAGTCTCAAATACATCAGATTTTCTTCTAATACAATAGATCCATACCTTCTTTGTAGCATCATCTATGAAAGATACATAGTACTGTGATCCTCCAATGGAAGCAACCTGAGCCGGTCCCCACACGTCTGTGTGAACAAGCTCCAACTTGTGCCTCTTCTTAGTAGACCCAGTCTTGAGAAAACTAACCCTTTTCTATTTTCGAAATACACAGTGCTCACAAAACTCTAGATCTGTGCCTTTTAAATCTGAAAGCATACCTTTGGACTTAAGAATTGACATCCCCTTCTCACTCATGTGGCCAAGCCTTGAGTGCCACAATTTAGCATCTACATCTGAAGTAGATAATACAGAAGGAGATTTGTTAGTAACATAATTACACAAATAGAGAGTACCTTCTCTCTTACCTCTGGCCATAACAAGTGCACCCTTGGTCACCTTCCAAGATTCTGCTGTGAGAGTTACTGTACAACCCTCATCCCCTAACTTTCCTACAGAAATCAAATTTCTCTTTAAGCTAAGAACATGCATCACATCTCTCAACACCCATGTGTTGCTATTCTGCATCTTCAGCTGCACTTTACCTTTGCCAATTATTTTACAGGGCTCATCATCCCCTAGATACACTATTCCAAAATCTCCATAGATATAGTCACTGAAATATTCCCTGTTAGGGGTAGCATGAAAAGATGCACCAGAATCTAACACCCAAGATTCTATATTATTATGCAGAGAGAAAATTAAAGCATCTTGTGCAATACCTGCAACCTTGGCTTCTTCCTTTCCTTCGTGTTGATTGTCCTCCTTAGGCTTTGACCAACAATCTCTGCTTATGTGCCCCATCTTTCCACAATTCCAGCATTGTGGCCTTCTGCCATTTCTGGATTTAGATATGCCTTTGCCCTTAGACTTAGATCTTGATCTGCCTTTCTTGCTCTTCTCTTTTTGCCTTCCCCTGCTCTCAAAACTTAAAGCGTTCCCAGATGTCTCTTCTGTGCTTTTCCTGCGTATTTCCTCATTCAAGATAACACTAACAACATCCTCTACTTTCAAAATATTTGATGCAGATGCAGTATTACTTACTGCCATTACTAAGCCATGCCAGCTTTCAGGCAAAGAACATAATATTAAAAGAGCTTTTATTTCATCATCAAACACTATATTCACTGAACTTAATTGATTCACAATTCCATTGAAATCATTCAGATGAGTAGAAACAGATCCACCTTCATTCATATGCAAATTAAATAACTGCTTCATAAGATATACCTTATTAGAAGCTGAGGGTTTTTCATACAAATTTGCTAACATAGTCATCAACTCTACCATAGAATTTGCCTATGATAAATTGGATATCACAGTGGATGCTAGACTCAGTCTTATAGACCCCAGAGCCTTTCTGTCAAGAACTTCCCATTCTTCATCCTCCATGTCTTTGGGCTTCTTTGCAACCCCACCTAACGGTAAGTAGAGGTCTTTCTGATACAAATAATCCTCTATCTACATTCTCTAATGTTGGTAATTTTTGCCATTGAACTTTTCCATTCTCAATTTACTTTCATCTGCCATTGCTTCTCCCACTCAAACAAAAATCCCTGCAGAAACCCCTGTGAGCAACCTGTAATCAATACACACTACACAGATCTGAACCACCTGTTAGTGAACCTGAGCTCTGATACCACTTGTTGGGGATCAACCAACAATAGATTACACTTGTGAAAGCAAAACTGTTAAAGTCTGCTCCTTGGTGAAGCTTTTAGCTCCACACCCTAACAAATCATCCATTTGAAACTATGAACATAATCTAATTTCTATCTATATAATCTAAGACCTTTTCCAAGCTTGAAACTCCACCTTGGTTATAGGTTGCAATCTAGGACAGCATACAGACAGGGGATGTGAGTATGGGGTAGAAACCATATTCAAACCTTTTGAGGTGACCCTTTAGTCATTGAATGTGTATTTGGGTCAATAAGAGTTATGTTAAGTTGTGGAGCTAAAAGCTTCACAGGTATGCAAATGTGGAGGTTGCTGAGTGTCAAAGTAATCAACGTCGATCAGGCCAACTGACATCGGTCATATTCAATGTACATAGTAACCAACATCGGTTATGGGTCGGTCGGCATCGGTCAAATAGAAACTGACGTCGGTCACCTATGCATTTCCAGGTGACATTTCTAGAATTAGAATTGCTAATTTTAGGAGAACAGTCAGTTTGCATGTAAAGACTAATTTTAGTCTTGAGTCTGTGTTTCTAATTATTGTTTGGTTTGGGATCTATTTAAGAGACCCATGGGGCTATATTGTAATGAAGGACTAAGGATTAGATCCTCAACTTGAAGGCAAGAACAACAATTGGGTTGGTTGTCTCAAGGGGTGTAAGATCAGTTAATCTGCAGGTAGCAAGATTAGGGAGATCTACATGGTAATCAAGGTCAATTAGATCTACAAGGTGCAAGATCAAGAAGATCTTCTTGTGTGTGTAAGCTAGGAAAAATAACCATTGAGTTGATTGTCATCGGTGGACTGGAAGTAGGCAACAGCAACCATTGGGTTGATTGTCACTGACTGGTGGAGGAAACAACTCGGTTATTGAGTTGTGATTGTAATTGATTGAGAGAGAGAACTCTTGAAGGATAATTACTATACGCCCAAGAGGTGTGGGAAGAGTGAGATTTCTTCATTGTATTTCCTTCTAGAAGAGTGTTAATACAGATTGTATCATTTCTCGTATCTCATATTCTTTGTTGGTTCTGATTTCTAGTTACATATTACTTTTGGTTTAATTCTGTGTTTAGTTGCTTGTACAAAGGTAATCAATTGTACTCTAAGGAGGATCCTGATAGTTGGTATCAGAGCTATGTGTAGATCCTAATAGTTGGTATCAGAGCTTGGTTCACTAACACCTTGGTTTCAGAGTGTGTTAAGTGTTTGTTGATTATAGGTCACTCACAGGGGTTTCTATTTGAGTGGGAGTAAAGCAATGGCAGAAGAAAGTAAGCTAAGAATGAAGAAATTCAATAGCAAAAATTATCAATTATGGAGGATGCAGATAGAAGATTATCTGTATCAGAAAGATCTGTACTTACCATTGGGTGGGGTTGCATGCAAGCCCACAAATATGCAAGATGAAGAATGGAATGTTCTTGATAGAAAGGCTCTGGGATCTATAAGGTTGAGCCTGGCATCGTCTATGATCTCCAACTTATCATAGGCAAAGACAATGCTAGAGTTAATAAAATCTTTGACAAATTTATATGAAAAACTCTCAGCTTTGAATAAGGTATTTCTTATGAAATAATTATTTAATTTGCAAATGCAGGAAGGTGGATCGGTATATAGTCATCTTAGTGATTTCCATGGTTTAGTAAACCAATTAAATTTAGTCAAAATAGTTTTTTATGATGAAATTAAGGCCCTCTTAATCTTATGCTCTTTACCTGAAAGTTGGGATAGCTTGGTAATGGCAGTTAGTAATACTACGTCTGCTTCAAATATCTTGAAAGTTGATGATGTTGTTAGTGTAATCTTGAATTGAGAAATTCACAAGAAAAGCATAGGGGAATCATCAGGTAATGCTTTAAGTGTTGAAAGCAAGGGAAGGCAAAGAGAGAAGAGCAAGCAAGGAAAATCAAGGTCAAAGATAGGTAGGAGATCCAAATCCAAAAATAGAGGTATAACCTGCTGGAATTGAGGAAAGAAAGGGCATGTAAAGAAAGATTGTTGGTTGAAAGAAAATTAGCATGAAGGAAATAAAGAAGCAAAAGATGTAGGTATTGTTGCACATGATGCTCTTATATGTTCCTTAGATAAAGTAGAATCTTGGGTTTTAGATTCTGGTGCCTCTTTCCATGCAACCTCAAATAGAGAATTTTTCAATAATTATGTCCATGGAGACTTTGAAAAAGTTTATTTAGGGGATGGTAAGCCTTGTCAAATTGTTGGCAAAGGAGAAGTGCAGCTGAAATTGTAGAATGGCAACACATGGGTGTTGAAGGATGTCATGCATGTCCCAGTCCTGAAGTAGAATTTGATTTCTGTAAGAAATTTGGGTGATGAGGGTTACACAGTAACTCTCATAGCAGAATCTTGGAAAGTTTCCAAGGGTGCACTTGTTTTAGCAAGAGGTAAGAAAGTAGGTACACTTTATCTATCTACTTGTATTACTGATTCTCCTTATGTTTTATCTAATTCAGATGTAGATGCAAAGATGTGGCACTATAGGCTTGGTCAAATGAGTGAGAAGGGAATGGATGTTCTTAAGTCAAAAGGTAAGCTTTCAGATTTGAAAAGCATAGATTGAGATTTCTGTAAGCAATAGAAGAAAGTGAGGTTTCTTGAAATTGGGTCAACAAAGAAGAAACACAATTTGGAGCTTGTTCACATAGACATGTGTGGACCAGCTTAGGGAGCTTCTATTGGACGATCACAGTATTGCATAAAGAGGAAATCTGATGTTTTTGACACTTCTAAGAACTAGAAAGCCTTAGTTTTCAAGGAGAAAATGATGGATAGAGATCAGCTCAAGAGGCTAAATAATTTTGAGTAGGGCAGTGTTGATTTGGACAAGGTTATGATCCAAAATGAGCTCGCAGGTAAAAATCATCACTCACAAGAAAACACAGTTACTGACGTCAGTCAGGTGAGAACTGACATCGATCAGGTAAGAATTGATGTCGGTCTAATGGAGACCAAAATTGATGATGTCAGGTAGGTGGAAACCTATGTCAGTCAGGTAAGAACTGACGTCGGTCACGTCAGTCACATGGAACCAACATCAGTCGGTGTAGACTGAGAGATGACCAGGATCGGTCACTGTTAAAATGAAATTTGGGTGGACAGCGAGCTGTCAATGAGTCTCAAGCACCCATGAGGAGGTCTGAAAGGGTAAGTAAGCCTCAAATTTGTTATTACCCTTCTTTATACTACTTGTTGCTCACTGATGGTGGAAAACTAAGAAGTTTTGAAGAGGCAATGCAGGTAGAATCTAGGAAACAGTGCGAGTATGGCATGAATGAGGAAATTGATTCCTTGAAAGAGAACCAAATGTGGGATTTGGTAGAGTTGTCAGCCAAAAAAAAAGCACTGAAAGACGAATGGATTCATAGGTTAAAGAAAGGAGAGAATGGATAGGTGAGATAGAAGGCCAGGTTATATGGTCTTGAGCAAGCTTCAGGATAATGGTATTTGAGGTTTGATAGGTTTATGACAAAGCATGGCTTTAGTCAATGTCAATGTGACCATTGTGTTTATTTTACCAGGTTGGATAATATTAGATACATTATTCTATTACTGTATGTAGTGTATATGCTTGTTGCACGGTCACACATGCAGGGAATTGATGAGCTAAAGGTAAAAGTAGCTTAGACATGTGCCAGGAAGGATTTATGAGCAGCGAAGAAAATCATTGACATGAGTATTTCTAGAGACAAGGAAAATCACAGGTTGATTTTGTCTCAAGAGGATTATGTGAATAAGGTAGTGGAGAGGTTTGATATGTAGGATGCAAAACCGGTAAGCACACTTATGGTTGGACAGTTCAAGTTGAGCTATGAATAGTATCCTAAATCACATGATGAGGTTGGGTACATGGTATGTATTAGACCTGATATTGCCCAAGCAGTGGGAGTTGTTAGCAAGTTTATGGCCAATCTAGGAAAGGAGCACTGGAAAGCAGTTCAGTGGATTCTTAGATATCTGAGAGGGACCAGCAGCAGGTATTTATGTTATGCATGGTCAAGCATTTCTCTACATGGGTATGTAGATTCGGATATGGCAAGTGACTTGGATGGTAGGAGAAGTAACATAGGATATGTGTTCATTATTGATGGAATGGCGGTTAGCTGGATATCAGAGTTGCAGAAAGTTGTTGCAGTCACGGTGGCTAGCAAGGATAAAAACCCTGCAGATATGTTAACAAAGTTGGTAACAAAGAAGAAGTTGAATCTTCATTCAACTTTTGTTGGTCTTTAAGATTGAACTTGAAGAGGGATACAAGCTAGAAACAAATTAGAGGATGTATAGGTATAGGTACAGGTGCAGCTATTTATCTCCAAGTGGGAGATTGTTAAGTTATGGAGCTAAAAGCTTCACAGGTATGCAAATATGGAGGTTACTGAGTGTCAAAGTAATCAACATCAGTCAGGCCAACCGACATCAGTCATATTCAGTGTACATAGTAATCAACATTGGTTATGGGTCGGCCAGCATCGGTCAGACAGGAACTGATGTTGGTCACCTGTGTGTTTCTAGGCGGTGTTTCCAGAATTAGAATTTATAATTTTATGAGAACAGTCAGTTCGCATGTAAAGACTAATTTTAGTCTTGAGTCTGTGTTTCTAATTATTGTTTGGTTTGGGATCTATTTAATAGACCCATGGGGTTGTATTGTAATGAAGGACTAAGGATTAGATCCTCAACTTGAAGGCAAGAACAACAATTGGGTTGGTTGTCTCAAGGGGTGTAAGATCGGTTGATCTGCAAGTAGCAAAATCAGGGAGATCTACATGGTAAGCAAGGTCAATTAGATCTGCAAGGTGTCAAATCAAGAAGATCTGCTTGTGTGTGTAAGGTAGGCAAAACAACCATTGAGTTGATTGTCACCGATGGACTGGAAGTAGGCAACAACAACCATTGGGTTGATTGTCACTGACTGGTGGAGGGAACAACTCGGTTATTGAGTTATGATTGTAATTGATTGAGAGAGAAAACTCTCGAGGGAGAATTATTGTACGCCCAAGAGGTGTGGGAAGAGTGAGATTTCTTCATTGTATTTCCTTCTAGAAGAGTGTTAATACAGATTGTATTATTTCTCGTATCTCATATTCTTTGCTAGTTCTGATTTCTAGTTACATATTACTTCTGGTTTAATTTCGTGTTTAGTTGCTTGTACAAAGGTAATCAATTATACTCTAAGGAGGATCCTGACAAGTTATTCAAGCATGAGAGATGTTTATGTTGTGACTTGAGGATAAAACCACCTTTTGGAGCTCTTAACTTATAGACGTTACTGATATAATCTAGTGGTTTTAGTAGATCCTTTAGACCTTTCAAACACCACCTTCTATTGGTCATTATTCGTCCAAACTTTGCACACTCACTATCTATGCCAAGGGATACAAGGCTAGTAAATAAGGGGTGACTAAAGGTTTATATGACGTTGTTACCAAATCAATCTAAAAGAGCTAGGAACTTTGTTTCGACCATTTTCGGATAGTAAGCCTGAAATCATAGTCACATTCTTTTGATCACGGTTTGCCTCTTCCAATGCTCATGACATTGGAACTAGGTCTACCATACAGTTCAAATATGTTAAAATAAGAGTATTTTCTTTAAAATTTCCAAATAATCTATTGTGATCTCTACACCCTCTGCTCAGGCTGTCTAAAAGTCTGTATCTTACTGTAAGGTTGACATTGAGGAGAAACATAGAGTTTTGAGCATTATTTTGGCATTATATGACTTGAAGACTTGTCCCAACCTCTTCAAATGCATATTCATGGATTCAATCACCTAAAAAACTATTATATTCTTTCATTCTAATGTTAAAAATTCCTTCATGGCACCTGAAATAGTTGAAGGTGTGAAAAGACCAGTTTGCATGCATAAGCAAACCTAGGAGAGGTTTCTTGACTTCATGAGACTTCTAAACTGAGAAGCACCATGTAAAACCTATGGAGAGGAATTATAAAACATATGAAACCATCAAAATCATCAAACTAAAGCAAAAAATTTATGAAACTAGCTCAAAAGGAGACCCCTCATGGTTGTAAGTGCATAAAAAGTTGCCTAAGGTCTTAGCAATGATTCATAAAGGAAAATACATTAATCTAAGAACTCTTGAAATGAAAATGAATCTAAATCATTTTAATTTCACCCACCAATATCATTCCTCTCAACTCCAATTGTACGGCCCACACCAAGTATGTAAAGTTGACCTTCTTTAGCATGCAAAGTTGACCTTCTTTAACTTGCAAAGACAAGAAAGAAGAAATAGAAGTTTCAGCTAAAATTTTTAACATTATCTCAGTACACCATGCATGGAAATGAGTATAGGGAGGTGAAGAGGCACATAACTCACTTTTTTACCTGAAGATGAGCTCACCAAGTCTGTATAAGTGCCAAAAAGGGCTTAAAAACAAGGAGAAACTACCTCTTTCTGCACATAAATACCTCTTGGACTTACCTCTAACTGATCCTAACATCTCCTGACCTCTTCCATATTGAAAACTAACTTTTTGAAAAATATGCTTCCTTGAAAGTCTGTACAAGTCATTAAATGGGCTAAAAAAGTGGCAAAAAGGCATATTTAACATATGGAACATAGTAAAGGATAAATTAATGACTTTTGAACATATTAAAACATCTAAATGACCACCTTAGAACATTTTCATCATAATTTAATCCTTTTATTATGTTTGACTAGGGTTGACCAACTTTGACTTTGTTTGACTAGACTAGTACAAGGAGGAAGGATAAGTAAGATGTATAGAACAATATCATACCCCATAAGACATGTAAAAACTTATAAAAGTTTATAAATGTAGGGGTTGACCCAATTTGATTAAAATTCAAATTTGGTCAACAATGAGCTAGTTTCAAACCTAAAAGAGGGGCAGAGCCTATACACAGGAGTATGGGAGTTTAGGGATGGATATATATAGTGCCTTGGTCATATGGAGATCATAAGGAGGTATACCCAATGTGATTGAGAAAAACAAAGTTTAAGACTCTACCTACTCATCTAAGGCAAGACACAGGTAGATGGTCACCTGTAGATCTACTTAAATGACTAAGGGTTTTTCAAAATCTGAGATAGTGGTGTATGATTGATTTAAGGTTAGAAATGAGCTTTAGGTTATCAATTCATCAAGATCGAATAATTTTTAAGTGAGGGATAGAATAAATGACCAAATAGACTTATTGGAACCATGCATATTCAGCCAGTCATATAGCTACAACATAGTCTTGCCTTGCTAAGTAAAGTTGCTTATTTGAATGGTTGTGAAATCTAAGTTGATGACTCCATGATGATTAATAACTTCATTAACCCTTAGACCTATTATGAAATAGAGACAGCAAGCCACTAAGTTCTATCTAGACCTTACATAGGCCTGAGTACATACATAGGCTTACATGGCTAGTCAATTTAAGTTGACATGAGACCATAAAAACCTTGAGAAAATGGTGAAGGATATGCATAGGCATTTCATGAGCTTCTAGATCCCTAATAGTGTGAGAAAAAAGAATAAAGTCAGTTAGGGTATGTTGAGCAAGTTGGCTCAAGAACCTAGGCATAGACCAATGGGATGTATCAAAGTTTGAAGAAAAAATGTGGCATAAAATCATTATAATATATCAAGGAGGACATTACAGACCTCATTGAGGTGTTTAAAGCTCAAACCAAACTTAGAATAGTCACTTACATGTCTCAATCCTTCTTGGACTCCACAAAATGCCTACTAGTAACTCGATAAGTTACCTTATTTTTCTTAGTACAAAAAAAATATGTTGCATGGGACCTTGGGCTCTTAGGTGAAGTTATCTACCTTGGTGTACTTCCATTTTATGGAATTGGTTGGAGGATTGGTGCCCTGAGCTGTATGAATAATTGTTAACACCTTGAGGCACTTTCAGGCTGCCTAGGAGTGCTATAATGATTTAATGAGAGAGAAATTAACTTATATTCCTCTAGACAAATTGTAAAAGCTTCCAAATGACTTTAATCATGTTCACAACTCCCCTAAGCATCACCCCATGCTACTAGTTTGTACAAGATTGTATGAAATAGGCCCTAAAAGACTATTTTTAACTACTTGATGGGTCTGTAAAAGGTGTTAGATCTCCAAAATTGACATAGAGAATGGGGAGGATGTCATATAATTGAATCACACACTTATTTTATGTTTGACATGTGTGATAATACTTTACATTCAAATTTTAATCTCTAGGTAGGGAGGCCTAATTGAGACCTAGTTAGGAGAGATAAATAATAGAAAATCACACTTCCACTCACTTTCTAATCCTAAAATTGAACATGAAGTTGTAAGGCCATACTATGTCCTATAATATGCCTTTATATTCTTAGTATCATTTATAAAACTCTATACACAAAGAGGTTTACATGATTTTAGGGATACAAGGAATTAGGCCTAATTAGAGCCTTTCTTAGAGAACAAATTCTTGAGGTTAGTTTGAGACATCAAAATGGATTGTTATAGGTTTTATATGAGTTTAATATGCCATCCATAAAGATAAGAAGAGATAAAGAAGAAGAATTCAAGTTTTGACACTTGTATGCAAGATTAGCCTAAGGAGATGAAGAGTCCTCTAGACACCTAGCAAGAAAAGAAAGTGATGTGTCAAAGAGAAACTTATTGGATCAATTGAGAGGTGTCAAGAGTAGATCAAATATTTAAGATAAACTGATTTTAACATCAATAATTCCACTTGTCACTCAACAATGCAAAGTAAAGGGCAATTTTGGAGAGCTAGTGAAGGTGTCAAGCAAGCATTCTTACTCTTACACCACATGGAAGGTTGGAGCATCTTCAAGAGTAATACACATAGATTTTTAAGTTTTCTTATGACTATTCCATAACCCCCTTATTTTTTTAACTCATGAGGACACTTCTCAATCCTCTCCTTCTATGCCCCTCTTTCTCTCTTCACAATTCTTTATATATTGAGCCACTTTTGGATAAGTTTGTATCCTCCACCTAAGTATGGAGAATCGCTTCTCATTTTCATCCTTTGATCAATGAATAACAACATATTTTACCTTTTCCATGGACTATTTCAATGTGCATGTTATACTAGTTGATCTTGCTAAGTGATAGGTTCACTTCCTTGACATGTTGTCCTTGTTAGCATTCATATTCAGTTTCAAAAGTCTTTTGCAGGTCTTTTGAAGTGTTCAAATGAAGTGTGTATGATTTTAGTGAGTTGTGTATTCACTATTGTCATGTCATGACCTCTTGTTTAGTCCTCCTAGCTCAATCTTGATTCACAAACCTCCATGAAAAGTACTTATGTAGAAAGGTAGATTTTGAATAAGTGTCATGTGTAGTTTGGGCTCTTGTTTGAAGTGTAATTGTAGTTGGTTGGT
Source organism: Torreya grandis (assembly GCA_037957365.1). NCBI lineage: Eukaryota > Viridiplantae > Streptophyta > Pinopsida > Cupressales > Taxaceae > Torreya > Torreya grandis. The sequence continues at coordinate 10,853,875 of JARHVA010000001.1, read as the reverse complement.
AGTGATGAGTTTACATTTGATGCATCACATCATTAGGATAGGTTTATTTCATATTTTTCTCTCTCCCTTTTCATCCAAACAAGTTAGTATTATAGGTGATGAGCTTTAATATACATATCAAGGGAGCTAGCCCTTCAATCTAAATGTTTATCCCTATTATAGACAACCCACATATCTAGGGGTAATCTCATTATTTTTATCAATTTGAGTAGGCTTGAACTACCTCTCTAAGGGTTTAAAATTGAGTAAAAATAGTTACATGGATATATAATTTGTTAAAAATGACATTAATACATGTGCTTGATGTAGACTATTCTCATTACTTTGTGCTTCTTTTCAAATTATTACTTCAATACATGATAAGTTACTTGTTTCTTACTTATTGGGTGTGGCCCTTGGGTTTGTGTGTGTAACATATACATGTTATTGTTTGTATGGTTTCATTATTCCATTTGAGTGTTTCCCTTGACCTTGTATGTTTGTGTGATATTCACATGTCCATTGTATGTGGCCTTTGGGCCTCACATGTGACATTCTATGTAAATTGTGTGACACTGTGTGACATTACTTGTTACTATGGTGCAATTATTAACATCACACATTAATTCTACCTTCTACTTTTACTCTTGTGATATGATACATATCATGCACGTGTTACTTATGTGCCTCAATGATGTATCTACATAACACATGTTTCATATGAAAATTAAACGTTATATTTAAAATTATAATGCAATACATTTCAAATTTTCATATACTACTACATGATTATATATTTAACATATTTTACAAGTTTTAATTTTAGATTAGTGACTTGTAGGCTATATATCCCATCTCAAAATGGGGGCATCACGATGGGCTTGCCTTGAAAATTCATGCACTCATGAGCAACAAATTTTAAACTTATGATAATATATTTTTTTTTAGTTACAGTATGGTTTAAACTTCTTAGATTGTGGAGGTATATGACATTCATGTGCACTCATTCCTATATTTATTTCAATACAGGTTCATATACACTTGATGTATATTCATGGACATGTGTAAAAAAATTATAAGTTGCAAGTTTAAAAAAGATTTACAAGTTCATTTGGAATTATATATCAATGTAGTTCAAATATAGGGGTCATAATATTCATTCATGTTCATACTACTACAATGAAAATTTAAAATTTCACTTCTTTTTCAATGTTCAAAAATTTCAAAGGTAAAAAGTTTTAAATATAATCTAGATCCGTTTGTAGTGGTATGATTCGTCTCATTTTTTAAGTGGGCCACATTAGAGTTTAGTGACACTCAACATGTATGGTTTCACTTTAGCAAACCACTATTTATGGTTATATTCCTTCTAATTTAATTATTTTATAGATTACTCTACATGTTCAAATGAGATTTGGAGCATACAATCTTTGCAACTCAAGTAATTTTATTTGTTTTCAAAAATTGAGACTTGATCACTCTCAATTCACCACAGGTTCAACATCTATCCAAATGCCTCAACAAGGGAGCATATACCTTGTCCAATTTAAAGTTAAAATGCAATTGGATTTCATACTCTTTCAGGTGTATCTTTTTAATTGCTTCTTTTCAAATTTCAAGTTTTATATTTTTAATCATCAAATATGGGTAATAACTACTTTTAGTGGCATTGTTTCAAGTTTTGCATTGAGACACCTTGCACAATCAATCTTCACAATAAAAATAAAAAGTGTGTATACACACTTAAGTTTGCATCTCCTTTACTCTATTAATCCCATTCCATTGCATCACTAAAATAAAGAGGAGGGGATGCATATTGATGCAGAGCATATACCAAATCCTTCACTCAATACCTTCTTCAATAGACTAATAAATACATTACATGTTTTGATTTTTCACATAATATATCACATATAACATTATGACATTGGTCTAATGAAAATTTATAAACCTATTACATTATCCAAGAACATTAGACAATTTAACACACCTTACACCTATATAAATTGCACAAAAGTCCTCATATAAGGCTTTACAAGATTCAAATATTCAAAAAGAAACTTTTGGTGAGAAAACTTAGAATTCAAATTATATGCACTTTGAGTCACCCTAGACTTAACAAATGGACTACCTATGACCTATAACACCTATAATACATATCATATACCAATATAAAACCAAATTGATTAAATTTTGGGGTCCTTATAGGATGCCCCTGCATCAGACTACCAAGCTGAGAAAACTTTGTCACATGCATTTATTGATGCACTTGGTATATATTGCTCCTTGAATGCATTGAATTTCCTCTTTGAATTTATTTACTTCCACTTACCTCTCATAGGGATTAACATTCTTTTGGGCCCCACATTTAATCCTTCTTTTCTTCATCTCTTCAATCAACATACCTGAACATAAAACTAAATTCTTAAAAAAAACATATATGTTGCCTTCTTCTTCTTGCCATGCATATGTATACCAATCTTATTTCTCTTCAAACTAATTCTCCTTCTCTTTAACTCTATTATTCACCACTACTATAAATATGAACTCTTTTTCCTTCACCAATTCTCCTTGTGTTTCCCATTCTACTTCATGCACAACTTGTGCTTGTCCTTTGCTTACCTCATACTCATGTAAACTCTTGGTTTGTTGTTGTACTCCTCTATTATAGTTGATCTCTATATTTTGCATATACATGGGTTGCATGCTCATCTTCACCATCCCATATCATTGATTGATTTCATGGTATTAATGCATATTTTCCAACTCTTGGACATCCTTCTCTTGTTCAACATTCTCTTCCAAGAATTTTAATGTATCTACTCTTCCTTTTTTAACTACCTGATCTCTACCTACATTTAATTTACAAAACAACTCATTAGACATAAAACTTGGAGCCTTCATGGCTCTTTATTGAGATTCCTACATATACATCTCAATCTCTAGCTTCCTCTTCACTTTCTTAGTGTCAATCTCAAGCCACTTCTTTTCCAACTCAACTGCAATATCAAAATCTATTATGTTGTCTCTTCTTTCATGGACTTGGTTGCAATGCTTACCTTGACTTTCTTCTCTCTTAAGCACTCCCATTGGTGATTTATCCTCTTATTCCTTTTGAAAACTATTTGCTACCACCTTACACTCTTATTTATCCTCTCTCATGTCCATATTTGTGGACTCACAATGTTGCATATCAATCAACTCAAAACAACTTACCTTATCTTCTTTGGGTGCTTCACCAAACCCAATCTTTCACTGCTTTACTCCAACATTGCATCATCATTATCATCTCATCTCTCCTATATTATTCACATTTCAATAGAATAAGTATATATGTCTTTCCATGTTGATTAATAATATAGGTGTTAGCTTGAACATCATGTATGGCATGCTTATCAAACTGGCATGGTCTCTCTAATAACAAGTGACACACATCTATAGGCAAAATATCACATAATACTTGATCTTTATATCTTCCTATCTAAAACTCAACCCAACTCTATTCACTTACTAGTATTTGGTGTCCTTTATGAACCCATGTAACCTTATATGGTTCTAAATGTGGCATCTTCTTCAATCCCAAATATGCACCATCTCCAAAGAAACAATATTGTTAGTACTACCTCCATCAATCACCAAATTACATATTTTACCTCTTGTCTTGCATTTGATTCTAAATATACTTATCATTTAGGTTAGTTCCTTAACTTGATTTTATTTTAATAAAACTCTCCTCATGAGTAATGACTCATTCCTATCATTCCTTCTCTCCCCATTCACCTCTCTCTTTTGTTGAATACTCTTGCTTATATTCCTTGGACACTCTACTACTTTGTGTTCATCTCTATGGTAATTCCAACATTACCCATAAAATCTTTGTCTTGGTCCTTGCCTCATTGGACCTTCATCTCTTCTCATTTTTTTAGCTGCAAATAGTCTAATCTACCTTTCATGGTGTTATCCCATTCCTTCTTAAACTTTTATTGCATGCTCTTGTGGTCTCCCTTGAACCACCTCCCTATTCTCTCTCTCTCTCATCTATCCTTGCTTGCAAAGGTATTATTTCACCTTGTTGTCTACAATCACCTTCTCTTTCTACTCTTTGTTCTCTCTCCTTGAGAACATCTTCAATTGCCTCCATTTTCATAACTAATGGAGCAATCAGTTGGGCCATTATTCTGACCAAATCTTCCTCATCCCTACTAGCTTTCTCCATGGAGCACTGCACTTGGTTACCTATCTTGAATTTCACTTATAAACACATAATTTCAATATTTTTAACAATCTACAAAATATTTTTCTATATTTTATACCAAAATGATGCATATCATATACCAAATCCTTCACTCAATACCTTCTTCAATAGACTATTCCTTGACAATTTTTTCTATACTCAATCTTCATGCAATGGTTCTAGGTTTCATTGATATTTTTTGTAGTTTAAATATACTAAATATTGTTTCTATATATCTACTTATACCTATTTTCCCAATCAACAACTTACCAACATTATTTAGACCTCAAATCTTCCCTTTACACAACCCTGCATACTTTTCTCTCAGTCCTTCAAGCCTTATTTTTGGACTATATTTTGTTTGTACAGTTTGTACGGATACAAAGAGTTAAACTATAAATTATTTTAGATACCATTATAATATATCACTATCCTCAAACTTTCAGACCTTAATTATTCCCTTTAGCCACTTTATTATCTCTTTATATCTTGTTGTTTACCCCTCTTAGGTCTTTTAGCACTGTCTATCACACTCAGTCCTCTATATTTGTAAAAACACTTAATTTCATGACATGAAAACACTTTAATCACTTATAAAATATTATACCATATGTATCTATAAATTTATAAGTAATTTTGATGGTTCAAACTAGCTAAAACCTCCATACTCGAGTTTAGGGTTCTTACCACCCTATAAAAACCTAAGAGTATAAAAACCTCAACTATGAGTGTGTTATTGAGTTTTAAAGAATAAATTTTTTTTATAGGTCTGTAAAGACCCTCTGTACATCCTCTAATCATTAAAAATCTTTGAACATCTTATGTTCCATGTTTTCCATCTCAAACATAAATGATTGTGTGCTAAAATATCACCCTATAGGTTTATATCAAGGTTTATAAGATTGTACTATGTTTCTTGACCAATAAAAGGTTATAATAACTTTTAAAATTGTTAAAACACACTTACAAAAACATCCTTTATCATGTAATCTTGGTTCTTTGATCATATTTTCCAAACATCCAATGTACAACTCACCTTGTCAACAGTCACCATAGAAAACAAGGGTCAATCTTGTAAATTCTATTTACAAAATGGTTCCTTGATTGTATTTGAGTATTTAAACCTATAAAAACACTAATAAAAACTTAAAGGCCACATAATACTCCTATTCCAACATATTTTTATCTCATCACAATCAAAATACAGTCTGCATACACCCATAAATGACTCCTAAGACAGGGGTTTGTTCATAACAAAGTTTGAATACCAAATACCTTAATCACAATTATTTGTAAATTACCCTTAAATAAAATTTAAACAAACTTTCAAGAATCATCAATAACACTTATCAAGTTTTTCCATTATCACAAAACACCTATAGTTGATATCAATAGTCTTTGCCTATCTAATAGGGGACTGTATAGCAATCTACAAACAGGTTTCTTCTTTTCTTAAACCTTAAAGCAATTACTCACAAAACAAACATCCCTCATGATTCATGCACATTTGGAAACAATTCCATTTTTCATTCTTTCAATCAATAACATCACATATCCAATCTACTGCAATAGCAAATGACCACCACAGGGTCTGCACATATCATTTTTATTCAAAACAGGGGTTTCTCATATTCAAATTCCCCCTTCTATATGCATAAAGACTTGTTCAATTACATTACCATCATATATTCAAATTGGATATCACTCTCTAACCAAAACATAACTGACAACAACTCCTAGAAGATGACTCATAATTGAATCTTGATGGTTTCGCTCTGAATGGTCTCTTTTGGATACATTACATGTTTTGATTTTTCCCATAATATATCACATCTAGTATTATGACATTGGTATAAAGAAAATTTATAAACCTCTTACATTTTCCAAGACCCTTAGACAACTTAACACACCTTCCACCTACATAAATTACACAAAAGTCCTCATAGAAGGCTTTACAAGATTCAAATATTCAAAAAGGAACTTTTGGCAGGAAAACATAGAATTCAAATTCTGTGCACTTTGAGTCACCCTAGACTTCACAAATATACTACCTATGACCTATAACACTTATAAGACATCTCATAGACCATTTTAAAACAAAATTGAACAAATTTTAGGTTCCTTATAGGATACCCTTGCATCACATACACTCAAATTTAATCAATAAGTGTTTGACAATGTTTAATATTAACATCCCTACCTTACCTGACCTATTTTCCATTTTGTTAACTTGAAATATATATAGAGTCTTATTTATTATAATCACTATCTTTAAAATACTAAAAAATAACATTCAAACATCTCTATTCTACTTATAGATCCTTGTTAGTGAAATTCAAAAAATCTCTGGCATTTTAGGACAAGTCCAAACTAGGTCAAATAGAGCCAAAACCTGACTTGGTTCACTACTGTGGCCTTGTTTCCCATGCTCTAATGGTTTATTTTAAAATTTGAGATGCTTTGTGCCAGCCATCCCATGATTTTATAAAATTTGGTTAATGTAAATATTTCAAATATACTACTATATAAGCACACCAAGGCCACTCAAGGCATCACCTAGTAACTTGGAAAAAGTACTCTCTATACAAGCTACTAAATATTGAACAAAAGAACACTATCCTTCCCAATTTAAGTTTTGATTTATTTTATTACAAGTTTAAGGGCAATCATTTTCAAATATTTAAGTCAATCTATTAGTTGTATCCATACAATTAAAGTATCAAAATTCACACACACACACTCTATGAGGGAGGACTACATCGGTATGAGGCCATTTTTGGCTATGTAGGCATCACTCAAATTATGCAAGGTTTTCTAAGGATAGCTCAACTATTCCACTTTCTTCATTCCCCCATTTTGAATTTAATTTCTATTTATTTTTATATGTAGGAACTAGGGCTTCAACATTATAGATACTTCTGTGTGGAAACTCAACACCCTCAGACAAATCAGATTTGAGGTAGGTTTGGATATTACATTGAAAGTTAATATTTATAGCTCATTTTAGTTTCTATAATTTATTATGTTGGGCCCCAAATTTTGGCTAATAACTTTTTTAAATAACTGGTGTGAAGATGCATAGTACAAAAGACCATGGCATGGAAGGACTAAGTCATAGAATAAATGTGCATGATAAATGGAGAACTAGAGAATGAAGAACTCAAAACTTAGTGGAAGACTTGGAGATTGATTGAAAGTGGAGAATGGTTATGGATAAATTCATGGGGATAAAAGAGAATAAGTCAAGCATGAATCCAATACCAACCCATGGGAAGATAAGCACTCGATGACAAAGATCCAACATCGAAGAGATAAAAAAAGGGTAGAAAAGCCTGGGTCCTTGGGAAATCAATATATTTGGATACCATGACTCAAGTTTTTTGATGATCATTGGTGAGTCACCATCATGTAATTATGTTTGTAACTGATTGGTCAGGGAAAACCAAGTATAAATACCCCTAGATTTAACTTTGTAAGGTTGTTGTTGTTATTACTTAGTTGGATATTACTAATAGAGTTATATGATTAAGTTGCATTGTGACACTAGAGTTGTGTACTCTTTTAATATCACTTATTAATATGATGAATAGAACTTGTGTTGACTCAATCTTGTTATTTAGTTGATTATGGAGATAATATTGTTAGTTATCATGTATATTGTTATTCAATTAACTGAGTTAGGTTTAATATTTATTTTGATCATCTAATAATGGATGTGTTAATATGGATTATAAAATGAGCCTACTAATGTGTATGTGTTCGAGTACCCCTGTCTATTGATACACGCGCGCATGACAAAACCAATGGGAATCGATCCCTCACTATGTGCTTAGGGTGAGTGCATGAGAACTTATTCTTGCATGAAATGCCAACATGTTGGGCTCTTAGTCAGTTAGTGCATGCCTAGGGGAATTTATGCCTATGTAAGGAAAATAATCCAAACATTTTGGTTCTATTGTAGTCTAGTTGGTTACACATGTTGATATGAAGAAAGTTATAAACCTTTATGACATGGTGTGATATGAAATTCAAGAGTTGTGCAAATGACTACTAGACAAGGATATTGTACCCTTGTTGTGAAACTAGCTAAGGCATCATATGCCTATGCCTACTGAAGATCTTGATTAAACCATGCACGATGATAAGAAACTCACATCCAACCTAGCTTGGAAGGGGATAAGGAGATATTGGTTAATGTCGCTATAAATTGATGGGTTTTTTAGAATATCTTAGTTTATTCTGATGCTAAAGTAAATATTCTTATCAAGGATGCCTGATAGAAGATGGCAAATCTAACTTTGTAACATTCACCTCATACTTTATTTATGGATAAAAAGATTCGTGCCTTACCCATTTGTGTACTTAAATATGCCACTTTGGATATCATTGGTGTCACTTTCAAACCTAATTTTTAATTTATAGAGTTGGTTGAAGCTGATGACTTCCCAACTCTATTGGGTCACCCATGGTGTTATGAAAATAATGCTAATATGAGATTTAAGAAGTGCCACATCATCTTTGAGAATGATGAGTAGTACATTGTAATTCCTTTAGACCATACTTAATGGCCTCCCTGTGTTGAGATTGTCAATGCTAACAAGGGCATCAATCACATTTATAATGTCATTACTTGGGGTAATGAACACCTTGACCCCACCCTAAATGGCATCTTGCCTCAGACCGATGCACAATCTCTATCTGACATCACTAGTAACACTTGTGACTAATAGGCTCAAGGTGACTATGATCTTACTAGGAGGATCTATGGAACCATAAGAAGTCACAATGATACTCATAAAGGTATCATAAATTCCATAAATTTGTTCCTCTCCTTCATGGAAAAATCATGGTTGCACCACCAGTAAGATTAGATGAAGCTTCAATGTTTCATGGTCAAATAGAAGTCTATGAGTTTATATAGTAGCTGGAAGCCTTATATGAATCTAACATTGATTGGGTTTAATCTAATAGCATCAATTATAGTGTCATTATAGATCTTGAACCTCACCCTAAATCTTATGAGATTATGTGGATGATAAATGAAACATTTTTTCCTTAGTACCTCTAAGTTCACGCATTCTATAGCACTTTATGCACTTGGGCTAGAGCATGGTATGTCCAAAAAGAGTGCCATATTGAAATGAGTTTTTGGCATTTTCTTAAGAGTAACATGATTGTAGTGTTATCTTATTCATTCCCATGGATGGATTTACACCATACATTATAATCCATGCATCAAGTTGTAGTAGGTGACCCAATCCTAGTAATCAAATCAGAGGCATATATGTTGTGCATGAGGAAAGCATGATATTTTCCATGAACCTGATGAGTAGGTGTCCTCTCCACCACCTAAACCTGCATTGGACCATGTACTAAGAAAACAAATCTATAAAGATAAGTAGAAATTAATGTACCAGGTTGATGAAGGTGTCAGATCTGGTCCACCTAACCCATCGATTGATTATTTGGTTGTACACACAGAGTATGGCATGTACAATGTTCATGATAAATCCAAGATGAACAACACCAATACTTGGAGCCACTCCAGACTATTCAACAAAATATTGACATGGAGGAAGCACCCAAGATGGCTATTATGGTAAATTATTGGTTAGATATAGAGATCTCTAAGGTGTTTGAGCTATTAAAAGAATATCAAGATGTCTTCCCATAGAACTATAGTAAAATGAAAGGTGTACATTCTTCTTTAAGTAAAACACACATAAAGTCGGTATAAGGCATTCGACCTATCAGGAAGAGGCCTTATTATATAAATCCAAACTTATGTGCTCAAGTCAAGGAAGAGATAGATATTATGTTGCGTGCAGGAGTCATTACTCCTATCGATGAGTCTGAGTAGGTGAGTCCCATGGTTATAATTATCAAGAAGGATGGACATATTCAGATTTATGTGGATTATTGAGTACTTAATGTTGTTTGTGTTATCAACCCCTTTATGATACCCTTCATTGAAGAGATACTCAAAGTAGTTGTGTGAAATTTATACATTGATAGATGGATTTTCTAGGTACTATCAAGTTTAGATAGTGAAAGAAGATAGGCCAAAGACCATATTTGCAACTAAGTGGGGATACTTTACTCATAATTTAATGCCATTTGGGTTTAAAAATGCTCCTATTATGTTCTCTTGGATCGTAGTCAAACCTTTTAAGGACTTTATTCATAATTTCCTTCAGGTCTACCTTAATAACTAGACTATTTATAGCTTAGTGTAGGACCACTATTTAAATCTTTGACTAATGCTTGAGCACCATCAGAACCTTCATATTTACCTAAATTTGAAAAAATGTCTATTTACTATAACCTTTGGCATTCTAATTGGTCATGTCATATGTCATGATGGACTTTTGGTGGACCTAGCCAAGATTGTTGTTATACTTCACCTTCCAATGCCAACCACCTAGTGTGAGGTACACACCTTTTTAGGGCATATTGGATAATATAGAAAGTTAATTTATAGGTATGCTATAATTATTGTGTATTTGGAGGAATTAATAAAATGAAATGGTCAATTTATTTGGACCAATACTCACTAACAAGCATTTGTTACACTCAAGGATAAGCTTTTCACCACTCATATTCTCTAGTTTCTAGACTAGACAAATCCTTTTCATGTCTATGTTGATGTTTCTGGCATGGCAGTCGGTGTTATCCTTGTTCAACTTGGTGAGGGAAACCTAGACCATCTTATCTATTTTTCTAATTGAAAACTTACTCAAGTTAAGTGGAATTACATGACTACAGAGTATGAAGCATCATTTATAGTTTACACCCTCTAAAATTTTCACCAATACTTGTTGGCTTCTCCATTTATTTTCTTCATGAACCTTGAAGCACTAAAGTACTTAGTAAATAAACTAGTATTACATGGGCATATTTGATGGTGGATTGTGTCATTTCAAGAGTTCTAGTTTGTAGTGATGGTGGAACCTAGTAAGGCCAACTGTGGTCTAGATCATATTTCATGCATTGAATCTAGCAAACTGATGTGTGTAATAGAAGATGACTTGCCTCACATGAAATTATTTCACATCACACATGTCCAAGGAATTGGAAGATATTATTTCCTTTTTAAATATAGGATCAACACCAACTCACTTCAACACTCTAAAAAAGAATCAATTAGTTTTTTGTGTTACTCCATTCCAGCTTAGAAGTGGTGACCTTTATAAGCTTAGTTGGGATGAAGTGATATGACACTACATCATACATCACGAGCGTGCTGAAGTACTTTAATAAATTCATGAGGGTGTCGATGAAGGACACTATGTCGATGAAGCTATAATGCATAAGGTATTTTTGGCTGGCATATGGTAACATACCTTGCTTAAGGATGTTAAGACTTACACATTCTAGTGTGAAATTTCCCAATACATGGGAAAGCCAAATAGAAGGTATGTGATGCCCCTACATATTATTTTGTCATAAGAACCCTTTGAAATAGGGATATTGACTTTGTTGTCCCCATCAATCTAGTAGGGAGGCATACTGACACATGTTATGTTATCATTACTACTGATTATCTAACTCGTTAGGCTAAATTTGTGCCAACCAGGGATTGTACTACTACCACTACTACAAGATTCATCTAGGAGAATATCACTACTAGTTCAGATGTCCATGAGTTTGAATAGTGACTAAGCCACCCATTTACTTAATGAGACCATCCATATCCTCCTTGAGGAAATCATGATCATGCACCATAAAATAACACCATATCATCCTTAGGCCAATGGTATAGCTGAGGTGTTTAACAAGATCTTGGGTACTACATTGACCAAGATATGTAATATTGAACACATTAACTAGGATGATCGTGTGTCTAAGGTATTATAGGTATATCGGACCACTTACAAGTACTTAAATAAGATAACACCATTCAATCTTGTGTTTGGTACCAAATCAATTCTTTTGATTGAATTCCTTGTCACTTCTCTTCACATTACATGCATTGGTCAACTAAATAATGAAGCATCCTTGAAAGCACACCCCAATACTTTATTAAAACTAGATGAAACCCAGTTTGTCACACACTAGATTCAAAGAGTGGAGAAACATAAATAGAAAGCCTAGCATGATCATGATTTGAAAAACAAGACTTTTGCTCTCAGAGTACAAGTCTTAGTATATGACTCAAAATTCATGCACCACTCAAGAAAGCTTCATGTATAGTAGGATGGCCCCTTTATCATTCATAGTATCTATCCCACTAGTGCATGCAAGTTAAAGAGATTAGATGGCCAATTCCTTTTTGTCCATTTTAATGGTTTTCAATTGAGACCCTACTATTATAAATAGTCTTTCCCTTTTGTAATAATAAGGCATATGCCATTACGTAAGTCTAGGATTTCAATTATTTTTAATAAAGTGTGGCACTAGTTACACCCTTGAGTAGTTTAGGGTAAACACTTGGTTTTTATAATTATTTATATTATTGTGGAGGTCCATGAACAACTTTAGTGTGGGATAAGGGTAGAACTTTTATGGAGTGCCAGGATATGGTCAATAGGAATGCACATGGGAATAAAGGCACGTAAGTATAAGTGCATAAGGATAAAAGGGTACGTAAGATGTGGTGCGTAACCACCAAGTTAAGTTGAGGTAAAGAACTAAGATTACTACCTTTGGAATGGAAAATATTCAAAAAAAATTAGTTGTCATGCACTTTAAGAAAAGTACGGGACATGACATGTAATTGATACAAGGAGAGTGATGGTAATGGCAAGTATGCCAAATCTACATCGTGACAATACCATTATCAACATTTATTACATGAAGTGATGGTAGAATTAGTGGGTTAGTAAATGAAACTTACCCCTTTGATCCTATAAAAGGTTAAACATGCCCCATTTCACTTTTTACTATTATTATAATTACAAACTCACAGATCCAGAGGAGCATATTTGAGATACTGCATAGCAATTTCCAAGATTCTAGATGAGTGACAAGTAACTAATTAAGACCATTTTCAAGCATTTCAAAGTTTATCAGTTATGGGAAATAGATAGAGTATTGGAAGGAGTGTAAGAATATGTAGATTTTTAGATTTATAGGTTGTAGAGGTTGACATCTGCCATTATAGAGCATTGAAGTAGGAGATTTGAGTGGGATAACAAGGCAACCATGAATTATTTTGGGAAGATTTGATGGTCGATCCTCAACCTTCGAGCTCCTCTAAGGGTGATGTGGCCAAAGAAAAATGCCCAACAAAGTGAGCCTTTACTTACGATACCAAAGGAAGAAGAGTTGGAGAGTATGGGTGGTGTGACTATGTTTATTAGAGAAAGGGTACCTGAAGATCTCAGAGCATGCACATAAGATATATAATTAAAAATGGCATGCCATGATAAGAATAAGGTTAATGTAACCCCTCCACCCCCATTGATTATTGAATAAATATAGTACCTAAATACAGTATCTAACTTGGATGAAATGAATACAATTTTACATATAGAGATACATCTTTGTGGTGGGATTATTTTGAGAAGTCATCAATATTTTTGGCAGAAATTTTTTGGCAATAGTTTTGAAGACTCAGCATAGAACACAGTGAGCTATGAAGATCCTTATTCAAGCTCCAATACGATGAAGCTCCAAATACCTATCCAATCATGCTCTGAAGATGCCTAATTGTACTCTAAAGATTCCCAATTGTACTCTATATATTAATATAGAAACTCCAAAGATATCTATTTTACATATATAGATTTTCCCTCTTTAGATATATTATTTTAGACATTACTATTCATAGTAATAGTCTAAAATGATCTAAATATAAATGTATTTCTATTTTATAAATTTGAACATAATATTTTTAGATATATGTTAGTTATACTCGATCTATTATTAGTTGAATCAGTTCCAATGCCTCCTATAAGCATGGGATCTGATTCCTAGATCTTCTTTTTAGAATAAATGAATTTTGTTGTTTAGATCACTAGATTTTGTATTCTAATAATGGTATTTGAGATGTTCTTTAAGTACATGTCTCCTTCTCATTCTAAGGTAATAGAGAGTAAAGAAAATTAGGAAACATTCAAGTGTAATTTTGAAGTAGAATTCATAGCATATGTATATGTTCCTTTTGATAATGAATTATTAATCAAGTACAACATTTTATTCCAATACTGAGTTAAAGTTGATCATGTTCTGAGGAAGGAGCAAGGGCCCACTTCTCTTCAAAGATTAGGATAATTGGTATTTCTAGTTTATATTTTAAAAGTGTATTTCTTTTGATACATGTATATTTCATTTTACTATAAGTTTGATTACCCTTTTAATTCAAAGTGTTTTTTTAATGCAAGTGTGCTTTCATTAAATTCAAAGTTTGTTTTAGTTCAATGCAAGTGATTTTCCTGTATGCAAAGTGTGTCTTTCAATTATCATAAGAGTAAAGTTAATAGGAAAGTTTGTTGACTAAATAAACTCATCTCTATATTCAAAATCTATCAAGAAGCAGTCTAGATGACAATAGGCAATCAACATTCTCACATTCTAAAATACAACATTATCTTACCCAATAGGACAAGTTAAGTGAGGACATTATAGTGTCTTATGTTATATGTTTAAGTTATGGATGTTGATGGTGTGAACCGAAGAATCCTTTTAATAAGGAATGGCATAGGGGATATAAAGTTACTAAAACTTTATAGATTTACCTTTTTTGTAACATAATATTAGATTCTTGTTTGTTGCCCTTAGGATTTAGACATCAATAACAAAGTAAGCACCCCCCCAAATAACAAACTGTTAACTCAAATATCCAACATCGCATTGCATATAGCCTTCCACACTGGACTTGGTATAAAATGACACCAATCTATTGATTAGTTAAATGAAAGGTATAATGACAACCTATCATTTTTAGCACTATTACCAAGGAACTCTTAATCGATGATTAATAAGTGTTAGTGAGATCCTATATTAGAGTTATACAAGGGAAATTTGAAAACATTCATATACCCCAAAAACATAACAACAATCAAGGACTCCTTAGATTTATGAACTGCCTAAGAGATTCTCAAGGATGATTTATCTCTAAAGAATCCCAAATAAAACCAAAAGAAGAGAGGATTTTATCCTTGATGGAAAGATCAGGAAGTGAAATAAAGGTAATTGAAACCCATCTACAAAAAATTTCTGATTCATCTCTAGAAAAAGGTTCATCCTCACAAATAAATCTTACAAGAAAAATTATATTCAGGTCATCTTCTCCCATAGGAAGAATTGATCCTAAGGATCCCATTTTTGGAATAGTCAAATTTGATCCATAAGCTCTACAAGACGAAGATCTAATCACCAATGAAGATTCTCCTTCTAAACCAGTAAACCATAGGTTGATAACCCAAGAAGAGAACTTAAATTGGATTGATAACAAAATTTGGGTAGAAAATATGGGAGACAATCATGCACATGTACAAAACCTTGATAGGTAGCCTCAAGAGGACATAACTTTTTCCTATCCCATCAGCTGGGGTCTTGATGATAGAACCTCCATGAAAAATATCTCACCATCTATTTTACCCATTTTTAGGGGTAAATTCTCAAAGGATCTAGATCAATTCCTTTTTGAATTTTAGGTTCTTTGCCAAACATATGACTATGTCACTAACAATCATAAGTTGAATTTATTCCCATCTACACTTAAGGACGTAGCCATGAGATGGTTCATGGGCCTTGAGGGCAATTCTATAAGTACTTGGAAAGAAATAAAAATTGTAATTATTGATAAATATTAACATTATTGTAGAGTTAGAGAATGAAAAGAAGTTTTTTTCAAGATAAAATAAAATGAAGATGAAACTTTAGAAGATTACCTTGATAGGTTTATATTTGCCCATAAATGGAGTGGTTACCAACTCACAGAGGAGGTCATCAAGATAGTCTTTCTTAAAGGCCTAGATGATGATGCATGTGATGTTTTGAACCTAATGGGAAAGGGTGACATTGATAAGTTAACCTTTCATCAAATTTCAACATTATGTACTAACTATTCTAGGACAAGGCCTAGCATAAGGAAATCATAGTTAGGAAAATCACCTCAAGTTGGTCAATTAATGGAAGAATTTGATAATTTCAAAATAGATCTTCTAGTACAATTAACAACCATAGTAGATGGTCTCAAATAAAAGGCTAATACACTAATGTTGAATAGTTGTCAATATATTGTCTTAGATGTAGGCTTAAACACGTAGTAAAAGATTATCCTTTAGATAAAATAGAGGTATGTGGTATTTGTGATCTAAACCATGACACCAAGAACTGTAATAATCTTCCTACTATGAGAAACCAAGTAAAACAAGTAATACATGTAGTTCAGGAAGTGAACTTTATCCAAATACAAAGAAACTAGTACTCCCAACCTCAAAATTAATTTGGTCCAAGATTTTCTCTTAATTCATTGATGATACCATGGGCTAGACAAGTCACACCACAAATGTGGGGATCACCACCATAAACACAACCATGGGGTACTCAAGAATAGATGCCACAGATGTGGGGGATTCCTCAAAATCCTTCACAACCATGGGCACAATAGCAAAACTAATAACCACATTAGATACAATAGTAACCACCTCAATAACCAAATCAACAATAGTCTCTTAATCAAATGTAGAGAAAGTTTCCTATAAAATAGGCATTGATGCCTTCACAACCTCAACCACCACCAATTGAACAGTAGGTTAACCAACCATAGTTACCTACCTAAATAGTGGCAAATCCTAAGAATAGGCAAAATACTCCTATTTATGGAGCTAACCAAGAAAGTAGTGTTGCAAGTGGTTTAGCTGAGTGTGATAATGTTTAGCTTAGGTCAAGAAAGGTAGTAGGAGATTAACCCATTACAATAATTAAAATTCCCAATGATGAAAACACTCGTGAGTCACTTGTATTCTAAGAACCAAATAAATACAAGGTAAAATCCACCACAACTCCAATCACACCAACCACAAGTCAACATCCCCCTACTGTTCCATTTTATACAAGACTTAAGGAAGAAAAACCTAAGGAGGGTTTTCAATTTATGCAAGTATTAAGAGAGATGATGATATAAATTCTATTGTTAAGAGCAAAGATATTCCTAAATTAAATCAATTAATTAAAGGATTATGAATCAATGTACCAGGTAGAAAGAAATAATATCCTAAGACAATTTAGGTAACTAGCAAAATTGTTGATTTACTAGCAAGAAACATACTTGTTCCTAAATACAGAGACCCTAGCAGCCCCATGATGACTGTGACAATTGGGAACAAGTCCATACCAAATGTGCTTATAGATCTGGGTACTACCATCAACACAATGACTGTCAAAATAGTAAAATATTTATCCCTCATAGGGCTTTAACTTACCACTATAATTTTGCAAATGGTAGATCAATCCACTGTTGCACCTAAAGGAACCATAGAAAATGTTTTAATCACTATAGAATCTTGGGAATAACCTATAGATTTCATGATCCTTAAACCTAAACCCAAGAAGCTAAGGTATCCAATTATTCTTAGAAGACCTTGGTTAGCTACAGTCATAGCATGAATTAATTGTAGATCTAGTAATATGACCATTTCTAAAGGAATACATGTCAAATAAATCTCCCTTTATCCACCTGATAGACCTTCAATGGATCTTTTTGAATAGATTTTGGATCAATCTAAATAAAATCAAAATAATGTGTCTTCCTTAGCCATAGTTACTATAAAATAACATGTCCAATAAATTGAAAAAAAAAGATCACAAAAAATTATGACCAAGATAACCTAGCTCTGAAGTCTAATAACCTAGCTATGAAGTCCAATGGCCTAGCTTTGAAGACTAAAAGCTTGGATATAAAGACTAATAGCTTAGCTCTGAAGATGAACAATCATGAATCAAAATAATTTAGCTTCACTACTAAGAACCCAGACAATGTCATAAGTCCCCCAAATATGTTATATGGTCCTCAAGATATCCATCAAGCTATAATTGACTAGGCTTAAGAGGGGTATAATTCATTTTAAAATAATTTTCATTGTCCACTGACCAATCTGCTCTCCAAAAGTGAAACCTTTTACAAGGATGTGGCTACATTTCACATGTTACTACCACATCCATGTCTATTGAATTTTTTGATGAGTGAATACAAGTGAATTCCATCATTCTAGGTATTAAACAAATTGCAATCAATCTCGATAAACTGTTGAGTATCAGTAGCTGGTTAACTGACCAGTAAGAAAGTAAAGTGTTTGATGTATTAGTAAAACACACAAAAACCTTCATTTGGGATTACAGTGATATGAAGGAATACATCCTAGTGTTTGTACCAATCACATTTACATCAAAGTTGTTAGACCAGTTAGACAACCACAATAAAGAATTAACCCAGCCTTTAAAGAAATTATAGAGACAGAGATAGAAAAACTCTTATAATTTGGTTTCATTTACCCCATATCTAATATTCACTGGGTTTCACCTCTGGTCATTATACCTAAGAAGAATAAAAAATGGAGAGTCTACATAGATTACAAAGAACTGAATAAAGACACTATGAGAGATTACTTTTCTTTGACTTTTTTACATCAAGTTTTGGATAACTTGGTAGAAAATCAATACTTTTATTTCTTATATGGGTTCAGTGGATACAATCAAATTAGAATAGCCCCTAAAGATCAAGATAAAACTATATTTACCTGCCCCTAGAGAACATTTGCTTATACAGTCCTTTTTGGATTGTGCAATGCACCTGCTACCTTTAAGAGAGTAGTGTTAACCATATTTTCTAATCTTACAAATGATTGTGTGGAAGTATACATGGATGAGTTCATTATTTAGGGCAACACATTTTATGAAGTCTTGAGTAATTTAGATAAAGTGCTCACCAGATGTGAAGAACACCAAGTATCCTTGAGTCATGAGAAGTGTGAAATAATGGTTGATAAAGGGATAGTATTAGGACATCATATCTCTTATCAAGGAATAAAAGTAGATCCCAAGAAGATTGAGGTAATTTCTAGTCTCCCCATTCCTCAAACATAAATAGATGTCAAAAAATTTCTCAGTCATGCAGGATATTATAGAATATTTATTGAATACTTTAACAAAAAAGTTGCACCTATGTTTTATTTTCTAACAAAAGATAGTGAATTTGTATGGAATGATAAGTGTCAAAAAACTTTTTAAACATTAAAAAAAAACTTAAGACTACTCCAATTTTGGAAAGAACTAATTGGGAACAATCTTTTCATATTTATACTAACACTTCCAATAATGCACTAGGGGTAGTTCTAGGACAAAGAGATGATGAAGGAAAAATGTATGCCATTTATTATATCAACAAGAATCTTAATCCCATAGAGAAAAACTACACTACCATAGAAAAAAAAAAATTGTTGTTGTTTATGCCACAAACAAGTTTAGACATTACATTAATGGTTATCAGGTATTTATTTATACATATCATTCAACTATTAAGTACTTAATGAATAAATTGGTAGTAAGTGGTAGAATTATTAGATGGCTACTATTATTGCAAGAATTTGACATTATCATTATAGACAAACCTAGAAATTATAATGTTGTAACTAATTTTTTGTCTAGATTGATCACAATAGGTGAAGATGAACTTGTGGAGGATTATTTTCCAGATGAACAACTATTTTATATATCTACATACTCCCCATGGTTTGTAGACATGGAAAATTTCTTGGTAACAGGGAAATTTCCTCCTTCCTTTACTTATAAAGAAAGAAAACATTTTATTATAACTAGTTCTCATTTCAAATGGTTTAAAGGCATGTTATTTAAAACTAGACCTGTCATGTATTTCATAGGTGTGTCAGAGAAGATGAAGTATTTGACATCATAAGATCATACCTTAGTGAACCAGGAGGAGGACATTATTCAACAAAAGAGACCATTCATAATATTCTTGGTGTAAGTTATTATTGTTTATCTCTTTATCAGACTGTAAAAAGGTTTGTATGGCAATATGATCCTTACCAAAGGATGGGTAAGCCTACTCTATCCTCAAAAATGCCTCTCCATCCTCAAATAGTTTTAGAACTATTTGAGAAATGGGGTTTAGATTTTTTTAGATAAATCAACCCACCATCTCAAGGAAAAGAGTATTTATTAGTATGTACTGATGATGTTACTAAGTGGGCTGAAATGCAGGCACTCACCTTTGCTTAGGAGGAAATGGTTGCTACTTTCTTATATCATAAGATCATGTTGAGATTTAGAGCTCAGAGATCTATTATTTTTTATCAAGGACCTCAATTCATGTCTAATATGATCAAATATTTTACAAAATTTTACCAAATCAATCATCAAAAATCCTCACCATATCACCCCCAATCTAATGGACAAGTGGAGGTCACCAACCAAGAGCTTGAAAACATTCTGACCAAAATAGTGAATAGTAACAGGAAAGATTGGGTAGATAAAATACATGAAGTAGTTTGGGTATATAATACAACACGGAAGACTATCACATGATTCTTTCCATATGAACTTGTGTTTAGAAAGAAACCTTTGTTGCCAATAGAGTTTAAACTACAGACACTAAAGACAATAGTTGATATGGGAGTTAATCTTAATAAAGCACAAAAGGAAAGAATCATGCAACTGAATGGGCTGGATGAACTAAGAATGGATGCACTCACTCAAACCATCATGATCCAAAAGTAGAAAAAATAGTGGTATGATGCTCATATAAAATAAAAATAGTTTCAAAAATGTGATTTGGTGCTTCTATTTGATTCCAAATTTCAGCATTTCAAAGGTAAGCTCGGGACAAGATGGTTGGGACCATACCTAATCAAAACTATCAACAGTAATGGCTATGTCCAACTTCAACCAATTGATGGTGACCAAAGGACACTTTTCGTAAATGGTCATAGACTTAAAGTGTTTAGGAGACTTTTTAGCAGGGAGAAATTCTAAAAACATAATCAAGACCAATTCTTATGGAAGAACCTGGTTCTTTCACTAAGGCTGAATGATCTTTGTTGTAGACATCCAATAAGGGGGAGTACTAAAAACCAGCAAAAGGTGGTTTTTATATATGTAAAAATAAAAAAAAAATAAAAAAGTATAAAAAATAAAAAACCACTGAAAAGTGAAAACCAAAAATGACACTTTTTAGATGAAACTTCTGCAATAAACATGAAAAGTGAAAACTAGAAATGACACTTTTCAGATGAAACTTCTGTAATAAACATGAACTGTTGTCTTGTTAGTTAACTTATCTTCTCAAAATTGTTTATCTTTGTAGGACACATGACAATTTTAGTAGATAAGCATGGATCCTTACAACATAAGTATAGTTATACTTCTTTCCCAATAGGTTAGACATTTTCTGTTTTATATTCTACATGTATGACCATTAGGTGGGCAACACTTCTAAATATGGATAAGTTTCTTTAATGCCAATTGGATGTGACTGAAGCTGGTAATATTTCCTAATTTCAAGAGTTGATGTAGGGTTATTCAAATACCTTTTCAAAAGATAAGTCCTAATGTGGAAATAATTACAAGTATCATTTCAAGTGCTGTCAAGTACAATTTTTCATGCCACGTAATTGATGTTGACCCCAAAAGTACTCCCTCATTAAAACTTGTTTGCTCCAAAGTACTTTGCCATCATATCTCCTATAATTTTATGGTACTTATTATCAATTACACATGTACCACTCTTTTTATCCCTTTATTGCTATTCATTGCCACATCATGTCCCAACTTCTTTGCACTCATCAATACTCTGTGTAATTTTGAACTCAATTTTGCATTGTGTAAGAAATTTTTTAAGAATACTATGGATAGCTATGAAGATGGGGGGTAAAAATAGAAGTTAATTGGAGTTGGTAGAACTTCTTTTACAAGATGAATCTGATAGGGTTGTTTTTGAAATAGCGGGATGGCTCAACTTTCTGAAGACATTCTAGGGTTTTTAGGAGAATATTGATCAAGAGTTTTTAGAAAAAAATGATGAAGATCATTCTATAGTCTGGGGTGAACATATAACTATTGATTCCTTTGTTATCAGTGAAATTTCAAGGATCTCTAAAGAAATCATGGTTTTTACTAAAAAATTGAGTTTTGTTGATCTGATTCAAATGTTTATTGATAGCAATGAACCCCATCTTAAGTTGTCCAAGACTCCATAAGGTATTTCTAGAGGGGTCACTTAGGACAGTCTTTCACCTCCATGGCATAATGTAGCATATTGAATCATTAAATACCTCACCTGTGATAGATAGTTCACTATGGTAAGTGGTGACAATATGTGACTTTTTATTCATTTGAAGAAAGGAACTACCAAACCTAAGTACTAGGTAAACCTACCTTCTTATCTTCACTATGTTATCCATCATGTAGCTTAAAAATTGAAAAGGGGCACTGGGATAATTAAACATCATGGTTTAATTCATCTCATATTTTAACACCATTTCCTAAAGAAACCAAAGGGTGAGAAAGTTTGGTCTTCATTTCTTTCAAATTCACCAAAATTCTTGGTAAGAGACTGCAACATCTTTTTTCTCCTCCCATGACAACAAGAATAGAGAAAGGTCCATCTTCAATGCCTACAACTCTAAAGATGTTGTGAAGGAGGTCAAAAAGGAAAATGAATGTTTTGATTAAAAAAAAGCCTACCCCATTTTTCAAACCCTAGTGAAGTCATCAATTGATTCTCCAAGAGGAAGAAGAAGGTGAGGTACAAGTAACTAAAATTTTGGGTAGTTTAAGCTTTACTTCTCCCATAGAAGTTATAGATATTGATCAGACAGTTGAAGAAACATAAACCCATACATAAGAGATTTCACCTAAATAATAAAGACCCTTATCTTTCATAGTTGATAAGGGAAAAGATCCACTCATGGAAGAAGCTTCATCTTCTCCTCTGCATGTTCATAAAAACAAAGATTTATAGAATGTTATGACCCTGTCACAACATGAAGAAACTATTCAACAACAACAAGTACAGCTAGATTTTATTAGATTGACCTTGAAAGGTAAGGACCAAACCATTTATAGTTTAAAAAAGAAATATAAATATTTTGTTGCTCAGGTTCGATCATGGGAAGTGATTATAACATTAGTTGATACTGAACAAACTAAAATTCATAATCAATTATTCTCACAATATCATGAACTTAGCACTTTATGAAATTTCATCATAATTAAAGATGCTCGGATTGATAATCTACGACACTATATTGCTAGTAAGGATGTACTTATTGGTCAGTAAAACACTCACATATAGGATCTAACAACTCCAAATGCTATGTTGTAAGCTACTATATAGGCTATGTAGAAGGAAATAAGGGAGATAGTTGTGTAAACTGAAGAAACCACAAGAGCTATTTCTTATTTTCCTCTACCCCTTCATGAGATTATTTCAATTTGAAAGAGAGTTCAGAACAAGATTTAGAATTTAGAAGCCGACAATGCTAGAATTAAAACAAAGTCTCAACAATAGTTGTGGGAGAATTAGACTTCTATTCAAACTATTTGTGAAACTGTTGAGAAATTATTATCTTACAAAAAAGTTTATTTTACGTATGTTTTATTTATTCATTAAAAATTTTATAAGTGGAAAATGTAATCGATTTCTTTTAGTTTCCCCCATGTCATTAAAGATGATCACATGTTCATGGATATCTTTCTTAAAATCACTACAAAAAACCAAGATCAAATTTGTGAGTTTTATCTTTGTAACATGTTATTGGGACACCAGTCTAGATTTTTGGTTAACTTGTTTATGGGAGAAAAATAATTACATGCTTTCTTTTCCACTATGATAAATCAAATTGCTTAGGATCAAGCACATAATCAATTCCTAAAACTGTAGAATACTACATGCTTATATATAAGACCTCAGTTTCTAGAAGCTCACAAACTTCTTGTTGTCTTCCATCCTTTATATCACATGTTCATGAAATATAAGTATCATGAGTTATTAAGAGAAAATGTAGTAGCCTTTTGAATTTTTTTTAGCCAACATTCCTCCATCTCTATCACAACAAGTATGGCTAGATGGGAGACTTTGTATGTTGCCTTGAAATTCAAGGAAGTCATGACTTCCACTACCATCAATTGGAGTCTCCGAAGAGCTAGGGTACTTGTTTAGATTATCACTTGGATCCTAGAAGAAAAAAGGTCAGATGTTTGGATTGGAGTGAGATTTAGGCCACCTATTCTTATATATCCCATGTCTCCTTGGTAGAATTGGTATAATCAGTCAAAAGTGGAATTTCAAGCATGGTTACACACTATGGTTAGAGATTTGGGGTTTCTACCTAGAAATTATTGTGATTGGGGGCATCATTTTAAAATGTATGATCTTAGCCAATGATTGGGATTAGGACTCCTGGATTATAGAATAGTTCTCCCCTAGTTTTTAATAATATTTTTAAAAGGTAAAGTGTGGGGGTAAAAAGATTAACATTCTATATAGTTCGTTATATCTCATATAAACTATCCATAAGTGTTGTCTCTTGGTTATATATTGCATTACATTTAATAATTAAGATCTCATCTAAGTAGGAAATAAGTAAAATTGTCTTTTGTTTGTATGTGATACATATTTAATTCTCTATCTTGTTATTTGTGTCTAACTTGGATGAAATGAGTATAGTTTTTCATATAAAGATACATCTTCATGCAGAGCTTATCTCACTAGCCTGCAATTCTTCTACATTCTTGCTTGCAAGTCCTTCTTGACCACACTAGGCCTACCTTGTTTATATTGATCAAATCACAAACACTAACTTAGTTAAAGATTAAAAACACTTAAAAATAATATAATTCCTTATTTCAAACTATACCAACCCAATCTACCTTATCTCTATATGCTCTTCTTTCTAAGAGTTTACCTATTCTCTCATCATATAAGAAATCGAGTTTCACTAGTCAATATTCTAGTTTCGTTTATGTTAATAATGTTTATATGGATTTTTTTAACCCTCTTTACTCACTCATCAACTCTATCCACTCCTTTCTATTTTCACCTTCCTCTTTTACATAACTCTACCAATTCTCTCTTGGCCCCTGCAACCCTTTTTATGTTGACTTTTTCCTTGTACAAAGATGTACAGACACCAACCAAGGTAATTTTCACAAATTTAGATACCCTTTTCCATTTAATTTATTATCCCCAAGTTACATCCATCTTATCATTGTCTAAACCACTTTTCTAGGCTCTTTTGATTATAAAATAGGTCTCCTTATGTCAATTCAGTCCCTGTATATACACAGTACCATCAAAACCATTCAGAATCTCATGAAGCCACAAAACAAACTTTAAAATAATATATCTAAGACAAAAACCTACATATGAACCAAGTTTCATCCCTTTTCACTAATTTCCTTTCTTAGAATATGGTTTTATAGCTCATTACCTTACCTAGGGTTTTTGGGTTTTGTTTGTGACCCGAGAAGACAAATAATGTTCCAAAAGAACTCTTGATGACTTTAAATAATTACAAAGACCTTTACAAGGTTTTTTCAAAATACCTATACCTTCCAAAATGTTCAACTCTACTTATTACCTCTTAAATAATTACCTTTCATGGATTTCACAGTCCAAAATAACTCTTAGTCTGCATGTAGGTTACGTAACAGGGTTTATCTTACATATGAATGGATTATGTTTTGAGTTTGAGAATGAAAGTGACCTCAATAGGGTTTGATAAAAATTATCATGCCTTCTCACACCTTAAATCTCTAAAATTATCCTTTTAGACTTTCACAACACCAACTTTCACAATGATTACAATAACACAGTCAATTTGTTTTCAGTTTGCAATAGGGTTTGCTAACTTAGTGAATAAGATATGGAATAAAAACATCATAAAGTTTCATAAGATGAATCATTTATATTAAAAAACATGTCATATAATCATAATGGTGTCTATATAGTCTTCTTTTCTTATAAACATAGTTTGCATGTAATTTTCCTCACACAGTGAATAGGGTTTCTTGTTTGTCTTGTACTTCAAGCACTTGGACTCAATATGAAATTCAATCTAAAAAACACTTGAAACAATAAATAATTTATGATTTAACTTCCTAGAAACCAATTCCATCACAAACATTCTTATAAAATAAATCATTTTCATTTACTAATGTTTTTTTGTAATGCATAAACATAATAATATATAAGAAAGTAGGGTAACTAGATTAGTCATGAAAAGACCATAAAATGTTCATTTGACACAACAAGTCAATTATTATTGTATTCAAATTGAAGCTTCAATTCAATATCAATAAGGACATACATAGTCCATTATCTCATCATGGATTTGGCATACCTTCCTTCTTGTCTCAGCTTGGTCTGCCCCTATTTTATTCATCTAATGTCCTTCCTACGAACTACTCCACACTATATATCCTTTCTATATTGAAATAGACACTAAATACATTCTCCATAATAATTTCTTGGATAAATAAACTCCAAACATTCATAGTACCCATGTAGGGTGGTGAAATAAGATTGCCATCTCATACCATCAACTAGACATATAAATAAAAACCATTATAGAACCTTTCAAGAGACCTTATAGGTCTATCAAAACATAATTTTAAAATTTACATGACATCAACATTCCCTTGGACCACCTAAAACTCATAATCCCTTCATTAATAACTTGAAAATTCAAATTAAAAAAAAGGTGAGAAATCTTCTAATTCAAATTTCTCTCACTATCATAGATCCAAATCACATCCAAGTTCATGTTTTTGGCATTCCTAAGATTCCCCTGCATTATAATCCTAAGGGGAGAAAATAACTTGAATTCTATCTTCGTCTTCATTCAAGTGTTCATTCAAATGTGTGTGTCCTTGTTGCCACACCTATGCTTTTGTTTCTTATTCCATGTGGTCCTTTTTTTTTTTGCTTATATTGCTGCTCATATTGTTGCTTGTACCTACAATCATTTTTTTCCTTTGATTTCTCTCATGCTTGCCTTCAATATTCATGGCATTGATCACAGATTGTCATTCTCTATCAATTTCCTTTTCCAACATTGCTATTGTTACCTTTTAATATTCATACCTATTCTATATCATGCTCTTTTCCTTTTTGGACCATTCCAAGGTCTCTTGCTTGTTCATAAGTTTATCTTCATCACTTTCTACCTTATTGTCCTCTAGTGTAGTTACTTCTCTCTTGACTATCAAATCAGTCATCTCTTTGCCTTGCATCTTCTCTTCACGGACTAGGAATTCAATCTCATCTTCTCTTACCTATTAACTACTTTCCTCAAGCACTCCATGTGATTTTTGATTCATAGCTAATACAATAAACTCCTAAAACAATACTATAGTGTCTTTTTACAATGCATCATCATCCTCTTCAAAATATTCATCAAAAACCACATGTATTTCATTACCTATCATGTATTTGTCTTCCTCATTATTTTTTGTTTGCTTTCCATCTTTCCACTCTTCTCCACCAAGGAATTTACCATCTTCAAGGTGACAAAATGCTTCACCTTCAGTTGTACCTATACCTTTTCATGCATCATCTTTTTCTTCTTTATGGACTATTGTCCCATCATCTTCTTCATGCTAATCATACTCTTCACTTTTTCTATCTTTACCTACATTCAACCATGACACAATATTGTTAGAATAAATATTTTGATGTTTTATTGCCTCTCTCTCCTATTTCTCATCAAGTTGTGTTGCCATCTCTTTCATCTACCTTTCCAAATGTTCTATCATATGTCGGTTCTCTCTCTCTCTTGAAACCTTTTTATGAAGGTGCACTTAACTATTTTCCTAATACTGATTCCACACTACAATCTATATACACTCCACATCCTTATCAACTCTTTTTCCATTTTGGATAATGCCTCTTTCATCTCCTTTATCTCCTTTTCCATCATCCTCTCTTTGTGGCTTTTAAATTCAACCTTGTCTCTCACTTTTCTCTCTACTTCTCCTTTCATCTTCCTCTTAAGTACCTCACTTGGGTACATGCTCTCTCTCATATTTGGCCTCAATTGGAACACTTCTTTGGTTTACACCTAGAACATTTCTTTCTCTTTCATACCACATTTGGGCCTTCCAACTCTTGTCCTTTGCACTAGGACTGTCCACTCTCTCAACCTCTCTTTATGAGCTAGTCTCTATCTCTTTTGAGCTTGTTAATAACTCACTTTTTTGTAGAGATACCACCACTTAATTCTCTATTTTACATCATTAATTCATTCAAACTACTAAATCAATCATAAACCATACCTCATACCTTCTCAATATGTTCTCTCATCTTTGTCTTGCAACAAGACTCCATGTAACTTTCTTCCTTCCTTGCTTCTTACCTACAATATATTGATCAATCATTAAAAATACATTAATCACAAAATGTATACCTTTAACATCCTATTTATGGTTATTCCTAGAGCATCTATCTGGCTTTGATACCAAATGATGTACAACTTATCTCACTAGCCTGCAATTCTTCTACATTCTTGCTTACAAACTTGCAAGTCCTTCTTGACCACACTAGGCCTACCTTGCTTAAATTGATCAAATCATAAACACATGCTTAGTTAAATATTAAAAAAACTTAAAATATCATAATTCCTTATTTCAAACTATACCAAACCAATCTACCTTATCTATATATGCTCTTCTTTCTAAGAGTTCACCTAATCTGTCATCATGCAAGAAATTTAGTTTCATTGGTCAATGTTCTAGTTTACTCTATGTTAATCATGTTTATATGGATTAATTTAACTCTCTTTACTCACTCATCAACTCTATCCTCTCCTTTCTAGTTTCACCTTCCTCCTTTACATAAATCTACCAATTCTTTCTTGGTCCTTGTAGCCCTTTTTCTGTTGACTTTCTCCTTGTATAAAGATGTTCGGATACCAACCAAGGTAATTTTCACAAATTTAGATACCATTTTCCATTAAATTTATTATCCCCAAGTTACATCCATATTCTCATTGTCTAAACCACTTTTCTAGGATTCTTTGATTATGAAATAGGTCTCCTTAGGTCAATTCAGTCCCTATATATACGCAGTGCCATCAAAACCATACGAAATATCATGGAGCCACAAAAAAAACTTTAAAATATTATAAATAAGACAAAAACCTACCTATGAACCAAATTTCAGCCCTTTTCACCAATTGTCTTTCTTAGAATAGGTTTTTATAGCTCACTGCCTTACCTAGGGTTTCTAGATTCTATTTATAACTCAAGAGGACATATAATGTTTTAAAAGAACTCTTGATGACTTTAAATCATTCTAAAGACCTTTATAAGGTCTGTTCCACATACCTATACCTTTATAAATGTTCAAATCTACTTGTTTCCTCTTAAATAATCTCTTTTCATGGATTTCATAGTCCAAAATAACTCTCAGTCTACCTGTAGGTTACTTAACAGGGTTTATCTTACATATGAATGGCTTATGTTTTGAGTTTGAGCATGCAAGTGACCTCAATAGGGTCTACTCAACATTACCATGCCTTATCACACCTTAAATATCTCAAATTATCCTTCTAGACTTTCACAACACCAACTTTCACAGTGATTACAAGAATACAGTAAACTTGTTTTCAGTTTGCAATAGGGTTTGCTAACTTAGTGAATAAGATATGGAATAAAAACATCTTATAGTTTCATAAGATGCATTAGGTATGTTCAAAAACATGTCATATAATCATAATGGTGTCTATATAGTCTTATTTTCTCATAAACATAGTTTGCATGCAATTTTCCTCACACAATGAACAGGGTTTCTTGTTTGTCTTGTCCTTCAAGCACTTGGACTCCATATGAAATTCAATCTAGAAAAGACTTGAAACAACAAAGAATTTATGCTTTCACTTCCGAGATGTTAATTGCATCACAAACATTCTTATAAAAAATCATTTTCATTTACTAATGCTTTCTCATAATGCATAAACATAGTAATATATAATAAAGTAGGGTAACCAGATTAGTCATGCAAAGACCATCACATGTTCATTGGACACAACAATTCCATTATTATTGTATTCAAATTGAAGCTTTAGTTCAAGATCAACAAGGACATACATAGTCTATCATTCTAATGTCCTTCCAACAGAATTATCCACATTGTATATCTTTTCTATATTGAAATAAAAACTAAATAAATTCTCCATAACCATTTCTTGGATCAAGAAACCTCAAACTTTCATAAGACCCACATAGGGTGGTGAAACAAGATTGCCACCTCATACCTTCAACTAGACATATAACTAAAAACCATTTTATAACCTTTCAAGAGACTTTATAAGTCTATCAAAACATTATTTTAACATTTACATGACATCAACATTCCTTTGGACCACTTAGACACTCATAATCCCTTCATTACAAATTCAAAAATTCAAATTAAAAAAAGGCGATAAATCTTCTAATTCAAATCTCTCACTGGCATGGCTCTAAATCACATCCCAGTTCATGTTTTTGGCATTCCTAAAATTCTCTTACATCACATGTCTATGGCAAGATTATTTTGAGAAGTCATCAATAGTTTTGGCAGCACCTTTTTGGCAATAGTTTTGAAGAATCAACATAGAACATAGTGAGCTACGAATATCATTAGTCGAGCTCTAAACAACTGCATAAGTAGCTTTGAAGATGCTCCATCGAGCTATGAAGATGTTCTATTAAATATCTAAATATCTACTAGGTAGCTTTGAATACATTCCAAAAAATCTCCAAAGACATTCTAATGAAGCTCGAAAGACCTGTCTAGTCGTGCTCTGAAGATGCCTAGTTGTGCTCCAAAGATGGCTAGTTGTGATCCAAAGATGCCTAGTAATAGTCTAAAATGATCTAGATATAAATGTATTTATATTTTGTAAATTCAGACAATCTTTTCAGATATATGTTAGTTATACTCAGTCTGTTGTTAATTGAATCAATTCCAATGCCTCATATAAATGTGGGATTTGATTCTTTAATATTATATATAGAATA
Source organism: Torreya grandis (assembly GCA_037957365.1). Taxonomy (NCBI): domain Eukaryota; kingdom Viridiplantae; phylum Streptophyta; class Pinopsida; order Cupressales; family Taxaceae; genus Torreya; species Torreya grandis. The sequence goes on along the minus strand of JARHVA010000001.1, from coordinate 10,822,695 downwards.
AGTAGAATTTTTCTATTTAGATCACCACATTTTAAACTTTGAGAATGTTCATTGAGATGTGCTTTATGTACATGTCTCCTTCTCATTCCAGGGTAATAGAAAGTAAAGAACATCAGGAAATATTCAAGTGTAATTTTGCAATAGAATTCATAGCATTTGTATATGTTCCTTTTGATAATTAATTATTAATCAAGTACAATATTCTATTCCACTGCTAAGTTAAATTTGATCCTATTCAGAGGAAAGAGTAAGGGCCCACTTCTCTCTGAAGATCAAGATAATTGGTATTTCTAGTTTATAGTTTAAAAGTGTATTTCTTTTTATACAAGTATATTTCATTTTACTGCAAGTGTGATTTCCCTTTTAACACAAAGTGTGTTTACTATAGATCCCATGAAGAAAACATGATAGGAGGAGAATTCCTTGAATATGGCCTAATTTTACAGTTAGAAAAGGAAATGCAGAAACATGCACTACCTCTTTGAGTAGTGTAAATATTTTTTCTCACATTATGTTGGAATTCTGTGAAGTGCAGCCACCCAAAAGAGGTCATAGAACACATTTTCGAAGGGTCAATCATATTCTAGGAAGTAACTTTGATTCTTTAGACATGGGTGTTCCCTTACCAAATATTGATCAATCATACGAGGAGCATATTTTAAAAATTAATAAAGAGTACATCATTCTTATTTTTTATACAAATGGTAACTTACAACTACTATCAAAATCCTCAAATTTTTCTTATGGCATGTTATCTATTATGACTACCATTGGAAATTTGCAATAACAAGTCAATACTCTAAAATTACAAGTTTCTTCTCATGAATATTCCACAACTAACCAAACATAAAATAGCGAACATTACTCCTAAAGAATGAGTGAATAATATGTGTACAATTATGTAGGTACATGCACTCACAATGTCTTTGAAATTATAAGTTTTGTAGCCTCTTGTGCCATGCACATAAACTCACGACACCCACCCACTATACTTGAGTGTTGTGTAGCATACCCTACAAGTCCCTAACATTATGTAGTTCTATCAAAACTTAGTTGTAATGTGGCAACTTCTGCTATTTTTTGGGATGATAAATTATATGTTATTTGTAACATATGTCTAACACATGCCACATGCATGCACCTCATGAATTTCACTAATGAGATGATAATCATTGGTATCGTGAGCATATTCATCACATATCTTACAATAGTTTTATACCTTTGATTGAGTGGTGCATTGTAGTAGAGGGAAATCTCTTACATCATGCTCTTCTTGTCAAATCTCATAGGATTGCTTCAGCATGACTTGAGTACTTTTGCAAGGGCAATTATTTCGATTGTGGCCTTCAGATTCACAGTCTACACACCATAAGACATTGCTAGTGTTATGAGCATTATGTGCAGTAAGTTTTTCTAGCTGAGATGCCATTGTAGTGATCTGAGCCTCTATGAAGGGACTAATCCTTGTGTCAATATTTCCAATAGCTTCGTGCTAAGGGTAACTTCTAAGGTCTTGTGTGAGTTGGTGAAAGTTTTCTCTGACAAGGTACGTATGAAGGGGAGCATTAAACCTCCTACGAACCACTAGGTGTGTTGAGTGACGTTTATCTCAAAGGATAATTTAGAGAGAAGTGTATTGAAACGTGCATCATGCTCACACATGCTCTCAGTGAGTTCTTGCTTGATGTCTTTCAAGGTAGATATGCTCTGCTATTCAAACTCTAGTATATCAATTTCCAAGAGGATTGTTTCAATTCAATGCAAGTGAGTTTCCTTTATGCAAAGTGTGTCTTTCAATTATCATAAGAGTAAAGTTAATAAGAAAGTTTGTTGACTAAAAAACTCATCTCCATATTCATAATCTATCAGGAAATAGTCTAGGTGACAATAAGTGAAGGAAAATAAATATTGAATACTTCAATATTTCATTGAACAACATAGGCATACATATATACAGAGAGAAATGGTTCATAACTGAATAATAGTTATAGAACCGTAATACCTAACCACTAAGTTAATTAAGCTAGTCACTAAGTTAGTTACTAACCTAGAATAATAGATCATTATGTTTAACAGTGTAATATATATCAAGTTTTTCCAATATTCCACCCTTTATTACATTATTTCTACAAACATATTTTTTCTTGATAGTGGTCCCCCCTTTATTACAAACATTGTAAAAAGATTTACACTCTCTATGTAGCATACTCACTTTCTGAAGTGGCATACCATCTTTGTGGCTTTAAAGTCTTGGTGACACCTTAGTTTTTCTTTGCAAGATTACCAAAAACTTAGAAGTGACAGGAACACATCTCTCTACTAACACCTTTGGTGGTTTCTTAGATTACCACAAACCCATATGGTTTTCTGCTATAAGTTGACCACGAACCTGGAGGGTACAAGAGGTTTCTATTGTGCTTCAGTGGTTCCTTAGATTACCACAAACTCTTTTTTAAGAACCAAGTGATAATTTAGTGATTTTTCTCTCCAAAACATTCTTTTTTAGGAGGTACCAAACTAGAAAATAATGTTGAGTAACTTATTGAAAAACACACTGTAAAACATAAAATAAACACACCAAAATTTCTCACCATAGCAATGATGCGACCCCATCATAGGTGACTCATGAGAGGATGCCAATTATCCTCTAGCCTCCGTGTATCCTTCAGACTCCATTAAAAGAAGTTGCTTATTCAGCTGATATCTTGATGAAGCTCATACACATGTTTTTGAGGACAAAACTCTCCCACTGACACATACAACTCAGGACGTTGGGTTCACCTGATAATGCATCTGTACAAGAGATTTTTGACTTTGATAATGGACCCAAATAAAGACTCACTATAATAAATTTAACTAATAATTTTGACACTTTCAAGATTTTTTGACGACAGTAAAGACTCACTAAAAATACATAAATGACTTTTTACAAAGGATGACATTATTTTGACACTGTTTTTTTTATTATTATTAAGATAACACTATTTTATGAAAATTTAATCTTAATACCTAATATTAACATAATGACTCTTTTATTTTTACTTTTGACGATACATAATTTTCATTAAAACTTAACTAAATCTATAATTGACATGACTAGATAAAAGTAAAAGTATTAATAAACTAGGGGAAACAATGACATAAAGTGATTTTTGATAGATGCTTTTAAAATGACATAACTAAACTAGAAATTCAATATAAAACTCTAATCAAACTATTTTGATCTCATTAAATTAACTAGTGTAACATGAGCAAAGCCAATTTGATCTTGTTGAGGTTTTAAAGAAGGAAGGTCATTAAAGTGTTGCAATCCATGCTTGAAAGAGTCGCAGCTTTGGGGCAAGTTGAATGCTGACGAAGGATCTCAAATTTTGATATGGTGAAAGAAGATGATGTGGTCGAACACAATGTGACTAGAAACAGATCTAAGCATGGTTACTAAGCGATAATGCAAAATTAGTGACAGACATGGGTTAAGAACAATAAATCTGCACTTTGTTGAATTTCACATCACCATGCTTTTGTTACACCAATTCAAAGATACTTCAGAGAATGGTAGATGCACAGAATGTTAGGAAATGCTAGGTTTTAAACTAAAATAACTGCGAATAGTTAGAATGCATGAATCTCAAATAGACTTTCCACAAAATTGTGATCCATGCAAATGGCAATGATAACATATGCAGGTATGCCTAAAATTAAAACATTGTCTAGATTTTAATTTTGGTTGGTCTGACATATATGGTCATAGATTCTCCTCAGTCTAATGCAATGATATATGTGTTGAAACTTGAAAAACCTTCAATATAGAAATGTGATGCACTCCAAGCCACGTTACCATAATGAGATCCTTTCTTACATCACTCCCACCATGATCTCGAGTAGGCTCTAATACCAATGAAGGAAAATAAAGACTAAATAATTCAAAATTTTATTGAACAACATAGGTACATATATATAGAGAGAGAAATGGTTCATAACTAAATAACGGTTATAAAACTGTAATACCTAATCACTAAGCTAATTACACTAATCACTAAGCTAGTTACTAACCTAGCATAACATAATATATATCAGGTTTTTTCAACAATAGGAAATCAACATTCTCACATTCTAAAATACAACACTATCCTACCCAGCCATGCAAGTTAAGTGAGGACACTTTATTGTCTTATGCCAGATGTTTAAGTTCTAAATGTTGATGGTATGAATCGAAGAATCCTTTTAACAAAGAATGCTATAAGGGATATTCAGTTAGCAAAACTTTTGAGATTTACCTTTTTTGCAACATAGGATTAGAATCTTATTTATTGCCCTTAGGATTTATACATCAACAATAGAGTAAACACCCCCCATATAATGAATGGTTAACTCAAATATCCAACATCTCATTGCATATAGCCTTAGACATTGGCCTTGGTAGGAAATGACACTAATCCATTGATTGGTTAAATGAAAGGTATAATGACAACCTATCAAGTATATGATTTGAAAATTTTCAATGCTCTAAATAATGCTAGACTCTTCCAATTATTCAATCTTCCATATTTTGGAAAGCTAGATGAAGCAGTGAAGTTTTGGATTTTATAAGTACATGAAGACTATATCTATTTTTTTGGGTGCAAAATGAGGATTATATCAGAATGAATAAGCAAAGTCACATGATTGTAGTGCTCAAACACAGACCTTGCTTAGCACTTGGAGGACCAAGATGAGATTGAAAAGACTACTATGATGCTTGAATATCATAAACAAGGTCATTCCATGCATATCACCAGTCTCCAAGATCCCACCCTCAGAGTGGCCATGCACATTATAATGAGCAAGGTTAGAGGTGGAGATAGGTGCAAAAAGTTGGATATCTCCCACCTTTATGTGGCTCATCAAGTCACTAAGGGACTAAAATATAATTGGGCATGGTATTTTGATGATAAAATTATAGAAGATGTAAAGAAAGCCCACTGTCTACCCAACCAAAGGTTTACATGGGGCATGTTATTATTATTGATGGTGTTTAATGAGATTGGTGTACCTAACAATGCCACTAAAGATTTGAAATGGGTATACCCTCTTGAAAATAAGTCCCCCATAGATTAGTTCAAAGGATTCACCTGCCATGGATCAAGAACCCCATCCCACAAAATCAAAATGAAGGGATGGTATGATGGAATTAAGGAAGCCTTTGGGAATGAGTGGCATGTTCTAAAGGACTTACTTGGATAGGTGTACCTGACAATGCCACTAAAGATTTGAAATGGGTATACCCTCTTGAAAATAAGTCCCCCATAGATTAGTTCAAAGGATTCACCTGCCATGGATCAATAACCCCATCCCACAAAATCAAAATGAAGGGATGGTATGATGGAATGAAGGAAGCCTTTGGGAATGAGTGACATGTTCTAAAGGACTTACTTGGATAGGTTGGAGACCAAGAAAAATTTATTGTTAAGTAATATTTTTCCCTCATGCACATCCAGATGGATCCCTCTAGAGAGTTGTATGGATGGTTGAAGATACCATATGCTTTCACAATATGATACTTCATGAATGCCATTAACCAAAAATATGATGTGTAGCTAGTGAACATTGTTACAAAAATAATTGATGTAGAGATTCACACCCTCTACCATATGTACATATAACCCCAAAAGAAAGCATACAGGGAAAAGTTAGAGTCGGATAGAACAGACATCAAAGTTTAACAAATTTTGGTCGATAATTCAATTCATTCTTTATTTTACATGTTGGAACCCAAGAAGAAATATTCATAGAGTGCAAAGTGAGAAAAAGAGACAATCCCACTAAAACCAGTGCTAGAGAAGAAGCAAAAGCACCCAGGTCATGATATCAACACAAGCACCTAATAAGAACCTTCAAAAAGGTAAATGACTACCTAAGTACCACATAAAAATAATCCACCAGCCTATCAATCTAAAATCCCAAAGCTAGCATCACAAATAGTTCCTTTGCAACACGAGACAGTAATGCATAAGGATGGTGACTTGGAAGAGAAATTAGAGATTCTAGAGGAGACATCAAAAAAAGTTACTACAGAAGAATAGTAGGTCACCCCAGATTCTCTCCTTCACTTCAAAACCCTAGGTCCACTTCAATAGTAGTTTAGACCTACAAAATGCAAAAAACATTGGGCCAAGTTATCCTTAATCAATCCCCATTATTGGTTGAGCATTGCCTACATATACAATACTCTAAGAGGGAAATCAAGATGCATGTAGTTCTCACCATTAAGTGTATGTGTAAAATTGTGATTGTTCAATATATGCAACCTATGATTTAGTTTTTAACACTTGGAAAATGGAGAATTTAACTTAACTTTAACATGCTTCAGACTTGGATAAGACCTTCAGAAATAGGGCAGTCTCTTTAATGTGAAATAGCTTGTATATGCTTGACAAATAAGTGTTAGATGCTCTATAATATCAGGTTTGAATTGTATTTATATGAGTTTCTTTAGGTAATTTTTCACACTATTGACATGATAGGCATATAGATCGACCCATAATCATCAGATTTAGTAAAAACCATCCAAATATTATGTTTTGAATTTGATGTTTATGTCAAGAACACATGAATAATAATCTAATGATTTAGATATGTCTAAGTAAGATAGATAGCTCATTTAACATAAACTATAGGTTTATTATAGGTGATTGACATAAAATTGGAAGGGTCAAACCCATAGATGGCATGTGGGTTTGAAAGCATGGAAAATTAGAGTCATATATGTGCACATGAGTCATGTAGGGTGAAGGTAAGTCGAAACAAACATTTAGAAGTGTCTAAATATCATATTTTAGTATTTAAAAAATTCCTCATTTTATTCTAGTATTTAATTGAAATAAAAATATTAGACTAAAAATATAAAGATGTACTTGAATGTGGAAAACACATTATCTTTCGTAGAAGGCTCCAAATGTGTGAGCTACTTGTTTAATGGCTGTTTTGCTTTAATATAATAAACACTAAATGATTTAATTTAATTTATATTTATATAATATACATAATATGAATGTAAAATATAGTCTATTGGGATTCTTTTCCTTACACACACATAACTTCCCCTAGGTGTACACCAAAGTGACTAAGAGCTTAACGTGCTAACATGCTAGCATTTCACGTAAAATGAGTTCTCGCATGCTCACGTGAAGCATGAAATGAGTGGTTAGTTCCCATTGGTTTTGTCATGTTAGGGTGTCCTAATAGATAGGGGCACTCGAACACATACACATTACTAGGCTCATTTTATAATCTATCTTATCACATCCAATACTCGATGGTCAAAAAGAAAAAGAAGGCATAAACGATAATTATTAACCTTAACTCAACGAATTGAATAACATCATACATAATAACTAATAATATTATCTCCATAGTTAGATAGAGAATACTATTGAGTCAACAAAATCTCCATTCATCATATTGATAAGTGATATTCAAGGAATACATAATTCCAGTATTACAATGCAACTTACTTGTATAACTCTATCAGTAATATCCAACTGAGTAATAAAAAAACCTTACAAATTTCAATCTAGGGGTATTTATACTTGATTTTCCCTGGCCAAGAAGTTACAAACATAATTACACTTATGATGATTCACTGATGATCAACACACTTGAGTTGTGGTATCAAATTACATTAATTTCCTAAGGACCTGGGCCTTTCTATCCCTATATTCTCTCTTCAGTGTTGGATCCTCATCACTGAGCACCTATCTTCTTGTGGGCTGGTGTTGGATTCATGTTTGACATATTCTATTTCATCCCTATGAATCACTCCATAATAGTTCTCCACTTTTCATGTACTCCCCAAGTCTTCTGCTAAGTTTTGAGTCCATTTTCAAGTTCTCCATTTATCATACACATTTATTCTATGACTTGGTCCTTTTATGCCATGGACTCCCATGTCATGGTCATCTGCATTATGCCTCTCTGCATCTATTATCCCAAAAAGTACTTAGCTAAAATTTGGCACTCAACATCACCCCATACTAAGCCATTAGTCTGTCTTGGACTAAGCATTGGTCTTAGGCTCCACCAAAAACTCTATTTTGATCTGCTCAATTTACTTCTTCACACCTTCCCAATGGGTTAAGTTGTTCTTTAACTTGGATGTTATTTATTTGATCATATCTTTGAGTTTCTTGGTCTCCTTGAGCTAGTCGAGACACTCACCTACTTTAATTACTAAATGTTCAAGGGATGTGGAAGCATCCTTATGAATTCCTTCAATTCTAGTGAACTTGATGATAACCTATCCTCAAAATTCCATAAATTTTGAATTTATTTATTATTGGTGAGCACTTATTACGTCCTCCATTACTTCTACATCTTTGAATGCTTTGGAGTATTATGTGTGATCTTTTATCAGTAAGGCATTATCAACTAACTATTGTCATTGGAGCTCTTCTACCTGAAGCTGATCTTCCAAAATCTTGCTGGCCCATGCTAGCTTTTAAAAAACCCCATCTAAAATGGGAATGGTGTTTTTAACTCTATGCAAGAAATTTTTTCACACCTCCACTACTTCCACGAACTTCTCCATTACCAAGTTTGTTCATCCTGATGGCTAGGCTATTCCTTGCACCATTTCAATAGAAGCTCTATTAAGGTCTCTAATTTATATATTATCTCACCAAAAAGGAGTAATCCATCTATGAGTGCAGTTTTTTGGCTCAAAATTATTTTACAAGTGTTTAATGTTTTCACTTTGGCAGCCATTTCATCTTTCAATTGGCGCTTAACCTTAGCTACCTCTTCTTCTAGCTTTATTCTAGTTGTAACCTCATTTTTAGATAACACCACCATCTCTGCCAGTATTTTCTAGGCTCATCGAACATCAAACTTTGTAAAGGCATTCTCCCTTATGACCTCATGTGCCAACATTAAGAGTGTCATGCTAGCCTGTACAAGGGTAAGCGACCATGGTTCTACCCAAAGGGTATCTGGAAGTTCCATCACTTCTAGATTCAGTGCTAATTTATCTGAAGGCATCTCAAAATGGCATTCTTCTTTATACACATTAAGAAATAAAGACATCTCTCACATAGTCTACTCATATGCATCTTTTGGTGCAAAATGGGATATATGTATAAGAGCTTGTATGGCACTCCTTTTTGATATTGGGCATAGAGGGTCAAGGTTGTATTAGTTTTTTCTATCCATAGGATTGATTAATCAACAAGCTCTTTCCCCTTAAAGGGATCTTGATCAAGTATATAAACATTTGTGTTTTCACCTTGGTGACTAGCCACGATGTCAAGCTCACTCAATCCCAAAATCATGTCAGAACCACCCTCTCTTAACCAAGTAAATCTTAAACTTTGAGGAGGCATAAATTGAAGTTGAAGATGTACTTGGTAAAGAGAGGGATGGTTCCAACATGATTTTGGGAATGAGTGAGCTTGACATCGGGGCTAGTCAGTAGGATGAAGACAAGGATGTTGATATTCTTGAGTGAGATCCCTCTAAGGCAAAATAACAAGTTGATGACTCTATCCTAAGGACAAAAAAAACTGATATAACCATGACCCTTCATGCCCAGTATCATAAGGGAGTTTTAAACAAGCTCTTATATGTGTATTCCCATTTTGCATTGGAAGATGCTTTTGAGCAAACTCTGTGGGAAATGTCTTTCTTCCTTGATGTGTATAATGAAGAATGACATTTTGAGATGCCTTAAGATAATATAGCACTGGATCTAGAAGTGGTGGCACTTTCAAATACCCTTTGGGTAGACTCATGGTAGCTTACCTTTGTACATGCTAGCATAACACTCTTAAAGTTAGCACATGAGGTCACAACGCTTAATGCCTTTATAGAGTCTGATATTTAATGAGCTCAGAAGAAACATGTATAGATGGTGGCATTATATAAGAATGAGGTCACTGCCAAAACAAAGTTGGAAGGAGAGTTGGCCGAGGTTAAGCACCAGTTGTAAGTTGAAATAGTTGCCAAAGTGAAAAAATTAAACATTTGTAAAACAATTTTGAGCCAAAAACTAGTGCTCACAGATTGACTACCCTTTATGGTGAGGTAATAGATAACTTGGAGACCTTAATAGAACTCCTATTTAAATAGTGTAAAGAACAACCCAGCCCCCATAATGAACAAAATTAGGTAAAAAGTAGTTTGTATAAGTAGTAGAGGTGTACAAAAGTTTATTACACATAGTTGGCAACACCATTTCCATTTTAGATGGGGTTTTTGAAAAGTTAGCATGGTCAAGCAATATTTTGTAAGCTCAACTTTAGGTGGAAGAGATTCAACAATAACAGTTGGATGATAATGCCTTGCTAAAAAAAAAATTACATAGAGCACACCAAAGCATTCAAAGATGTATAGGTAATGGAAGACACAATAAGCACTCATTGACAATAAATAAATTCAAACTTTGTGGCACTCTGAGGATAGGTTGTCACTAAAGTCACTACACTTGAATGCATTTATAAGGATGCTTCCACATCCCTTGAACATTTAGTAATTAAAGTAGGGGAATGTCTTAACCAGCCCAAGGAGACCAAGAAGATAAAAATGATAATCAAAGAAATAATGTTCAAGCTGCAAAACACCTTAACACATTGGGAAGCTGTCAAAGAGTAAATTGAGTAGATTAGACTAGAGTTTTTGGTGGATCCTGAGACCAATGCTTAGTTTAGGAAAGACTAACGGCTTAGTGTGAGGTGATGATGGGCCCTAAATTTTGGCTAAGTACTTTTTAGAATAATCAGTGTGGAGAAGCATGATGTAGAAGACCATGGCACAGGAGTCTATGGTGTGGAAGGACCAAGTCATAGAATAAATTTGCATGATAAATAAAGAACCCAAGAATGAAGGACTCAAAACTTAGCAAAAGACTTGGGGAGTACGCAAAAAGTAGAGAATGGTTATGGAGCAATTCACAGGGATGAAAGAGAATAAGTCAAGCATGAATCTAACACCATCTCGTATGAAGATACATGCTCGGTGATGAGGATCCAACATCGAAGAGAGAATATAAGGGTAGAAAGGTCCAAGTCCTTAGGAAATCAATGTAATTAGCTGTAATAACTAAAGTGTGTTGATGATCATTGGTGACTCACCATAAGTGTAATTATGTTTGTAACTACTTGGTTGGGGAAAACCAAGTATAAATACCCTTATATTGAACTTTGTAAGGTTGTTATTATTACTCAGTTGGATATTATTGATAGAGTTGTATGAGTAAGTTGCATTGTAACACTGAAATTATGTACTCTTTGAATATCACTTATCAATATTACAAATGGAGCTTGTGTTCAATCAATCTTATTATTTAGCTAGCTAGGGAGATAATATTATTATTTATCATATATGTTATTATTAAGTTAACTAAGTTAAGGTTATTAGTTACCGTTTATGCCTTATTTTTCTTTTTGATCATCGAGTAATAGACATGTTAAGATGGATTATAGAATGAGCGTATTAATGTGTATGTGTTTGAGTGCCCTTGTTTGTTAGTACATTCTCACATGACAAAATCCATGGTAACCTATTCCTCACTGTGTGATATAGGTAAGCACATGAGAACTCATTCTTACATGAAATTCTAGTGTGCCAGCATGTTGGGATCTTAGTCACTTCGGCATGCGCATAAAGGAAGTTATGCACGTGTAAGGAAAAGAATCCCAACATACTATATTTTACATTCATATTTCTTTATATTATATAAATCGAAATTAGATTAAATCATATAGTATTTATTATATTGAATCAAAATAACCATTAAACAAGTAGTTTACACATTTGGAGCCTTGTACCAAAGTAAATGTGTTTTCCACACTCAAGTGCATCTTTATATTTTTACTCTAGTATTTTTAATTCAATTAAATACTAGAATAAAATGAGGAATTTTTTATATACTAAAATATGATATTTTGACACTTGTAAATGTTTATTTCGACCTACCTTCACACTACATGACTCATGTGCACATATATGACTCTAATTTTCCATGCTTTCAAACCCACATGCTATTTATGGGTTCAACCCTTCTAATTTTATGTCAATCAACAATCATAAACCTACAATCTATGTTAAACTAGTTATCTATCTTACTCAAACATCTCCAAATCATTATATGATTATGCCTATCTCTTGGACATAAACATTGAATTTGAAACATACTATATGGATGGTTTTGTCTCAATTTGATGATTATGTCTACTGTCGAGAAACAATCAATTTTAAAAATCAAATCAATCCTATAAAATACATAAATAAACTCATATAAATAGAAGTCAAACCTAAGATTATAGAGCATCTAACACTTATCTGTCAAGCATATACAAGCTATTTCACATTAAAGAATTGCCCTATTTCTCCAAATTTTTAAATTGGTTACAAAGATTAAGTCTTATCTAAGTCTAAAGCATGTCAAATTCAAGTCAAATTTACCATTTTCCAAGTGTTAAAAACTAGGTCATAGGATGCATACATTAAACAATCACAATTTTACACATACACGTAATGGTGAGAACTACATGCACCTTGATTTGCCTCTTGTACTATTATATATGTAGGCAATGCTCAACCAATAATGGGGACTGATTGAGGATAACTCAGCCCAATGTTTTCCATATTTTGTAGGTATAAACTAATATTGAAGTGGACCTGGATTTCAAAGTGAAGGAGACAAATTTTCATGTACTACGTGAGCAATCAGAGTTTGGTATCACACACTAGAAGACATTCTAAGTAGTCATAAGGGTCTATAACCAAAAAATATATAAAGTCTATAAGGATAAACCATTTAGTTCTTAACATAACATCATATGCTACCAAAATGAGGCTGATGGTACCATCTGAGCACAAGTAAAGATCCATAATCTGATCTGAAAGACTCATAATTCAAAATATCATCCTCCCTACCTCATACCACCTTTCTTAGTCCTATATAAAATAATATAAAGGTAAGTATCTTAACTTTTATTGTACTTTCCATAAATAGTAAATCACATTTTTAAATTAGTTATAACATGTTATATTCATATTTATGCTTTATTTTCATATTTTATAATCTGAATTAATATTCAGATTTTATCCTAATTAAAGTTCACATAATCAAAATAGGGTAAAATAATTATTTTGATAAATAGGTAATCTATACAAATGTGGAGTGCTTTAGGTGTGGTATCTTTAGTTTTTAGAGTTTAGAGGGATGAATCATTTTTCCTTTTTATTTTATTATTTATGTCATTTCATTTTATTATTTGTTGGATGGTAAAGATAAAATATTGAAAACTTCCACCAAAATAAGTTGTGGGTGTTGGTATTTTTTATTGCTTTGTCTATCTAGAGTTTAGAAATGTTACATGTACATAAATAAACTCACATGAAAATCCTTGTTTTCCTAAGGAATACATATAATACACTAGTGAAATGCAGCTTTGAATCCTAACATTATATTTCTCCTCTCTTATTTCTTCACTTAAGGATCCTTCTCCACAAAATTACAAACTGCAGAAAGTAAATGAATAATGAAATAAACTTTGGAAAATAACCCAAAATAACCTTTAGATCGCATGCCACTTTGAGGAGGAAACCTCCTTTGATTAATCTCAATACAATAATATTCATAGATGCCTTCATTAGGCCTCAACACTTAGATACTAAATCTATTCTAACAACTACTACTTCCCATGTATGTGGGATAATTCAAATATGCTAAAGGAAATACTTACAAAGCATATGTGTCCATAGTGACTAATACACTAATAATGCAAAGAGAAGAGTAGGACATGGGTTCCTAACATCCACTCCCCATTGGAAAAGGCTTTGTCCTTAAATATTTAGATGTGGGAATCATTTTATAATTTGGAATAGTGGTTGCCATGTTGCATCTTCTGGTTGCATGTTGTGGCACTGGATTAAGACTTCTATGATTGAGCGGTAGTGAAGTTGGTGGGTGCACTTATTTAAGACTGCTTCTAATTCAAGAAGGATGGATCCTTCATTAGCAAGCTCTGGTAAAACTATTTGAACTCTAATGGTGGTTCTAAAAACTTATTCAAATAGGGGACATGAAAGACTGGGTGAACTCGGGAGGAAGGTGGAAGCTCCAACTTGTAATAAATAGACCCAATCTATTATATAACCTTATATGGCCCATAAAACTTTAGAACAAGCTTACGACAACCCTTAATTTTCAAGGATGATTGCTTATATGGTTACAAATGAAGAAAAACCATATCATTGGGTTGAAAGGTGCACTCAAAGTGGTGTTGATCAGATTGTTGCTTCATTCAGTTATATGCCAGATGGAGATTGCCCTACAAGGTGTTGATCATATAATCCCCATGTCAGAGAGTAGTGTTGACTACCTGAACTGGTGAACTGTTAGGGATATATGAGAGAAGTGTTGGGGGTACTTAACCATAAACTGCTTCATATGGAGTCATTTTAGTAGAAATGTGGTATGAGGTATTATACCACCATTCTATAAGGGGAAGCCACTTTGACCACTATTGTTGTTATTTCAAATCAAATCAATGAAGGAATGTTTCCAAGCATTTGTTAAAAATTTATGTCTAATCATCTGTTTGGGGGTGATACACAAAGATCATCTTTAGTTATGTGTCTATGTGTCAAAATAGTTTCATCCAAAAATGGCTGGTGAAAGTTGCATCATGATCAGAGATGATTGAAGAAGGGATGCCATGAATATGGAAGATCTAATCCAAGAAAACTTGTCTGATTGTGGATGTTGTATAGGGATGGTTGAAGGCACAAAAATGATTATATTTATAGAGGTAGTCTACCACGACTAGAATCATTATTTTTCCTCCATATTTAGGGATCCCCTTAATGAAATCCATAGAAATATGTATCCAAATCCTAGTAGGATTGGGAAAGGGCTCGATCAAACTAGGAATAACTATTGTTTCACCTTTGTTTCATTGGTAGATATCACATTTGACCATCATCTTTCTAATTTCCCCTTTCATCCCCTTCCAAAAGAAGTTTCAACATGCCCGCTCATGTGTTTTGAGAAATCCTAAGTGCCCTACTGATGGAGAAGCATGGATTTCATAGAATATGGCTTGATGAAAGTTTGTGTTATGGGGAAGCACCAAATGACCCTTGTATCATAGAAAACTAGCATCCCAAGAATAATGTGGTATTACAGAGGGGATAGTAGCCAATTATTGAATGAGGTAGTGTAAAGAGGGATAATTTGCATACCCTTGGTGGATATATTCCAACCAGTTCATAATGGGCATAGAGATGGCATAAAGGGAAGTCTCATCCTTGAATGTGCATGAGCGATCATCCACCATGACATTGTATTTACCTTTATTTTAAGTGGTCTCATAATCATAACCCATGAGTTTTTTAACCCATTTCTATTGTGTCAATGAGGAGATCCATTATTTGAGGAAATATTTCAAACTCTGGTGATCGATTTTGATGCAAAAATGATTCCCAAGTATGGTTTCCATTTTTGTATTGCATGCAAAATTGCCATCATTTCTTTTTCATATATAGATAAAGCCAACTTTCTTCTAGAAAGGGATTTTTTATTAAAAGCAATGGTATGACCCTCTTAAAGAAGAATGGTAACTAGGTCATTACCATAGGCATCACTTTTGATGGTGAAAGTTTTGGTGAAGTCTAGCATGGCCAAAATGGGTGTGCTACACATAGCCTATTTACGTGTCATGAATGTCTAGTCAGTTGTGGTATCCCATGTGAATGCATCCTTCAATAAAAAAAGTCAAGGGAGTTGACATCTTTCCATAATCCATGACAAACTTGTGGTAGTATCCTATAAGGCCTAGGAAGCAACAAAGGCTCTTGAGGGTTGTTGGTTGAGGCCAATGCTTTATTACACTAATATTTCTTGGATTTGTAGAGACCCCATTAGATGAAAGAATGTGCCCTAAATATTCAACTTCCTCTTGACCAAAGGAACACTTGGAATGATTGGCACATAATTGATTACATATTAGAAGTTATAATGCCTTGTTAATATGCTAGATATGTTCATCCCATGTGCGGTTCTAGCTCAAAATATCATCAAAGAAAACCAAAGAAAATTAATAGAGAAAAGGTCAAAATATTTTATTCATTAGTGCCTAAAATGTTGAAGGGGCATTTGTAAGTCCAAATGACATGATCAAGAATTCATAATGACCATCATTATTACAAAAGGTTGTCTTTAGAATGTCATCAACATACATGTAGAGCTAATGATACCCTGAATGTAGATCCAATTTGGAGAAATTTTTTGCCCCATAGAGCTCAATAAGAAGCTCATCGATAACTCAAACTAGGAATTTATCTTTGATATTGATGTGGTTAAAGGCACAAAAGTCAAAGCAAAGGAACCACAAACCATGATTTTTGGGGACAAGAAGTACTTGCGAGGAGTATGGGTTGATGCTAGGGCAAATAACTCTAGACTCAAGGAGTTCTTATAGGAGCTACTCAATCTTAGTATTTTATATATGGGGATAGCGATGTGGCCAAATTTTGGGTGAGATGCTTCCTAGAAAGAGTACAATTCAATGATCTTTAGGGCATGAAGGGGACAAACCCACTGGATCTATAAAAATGGTTGCATGCTTGTATATGATGGCTTGTAAATTAGTAGGGTAGTTAATAACAGTGGGGAGCTGGAGTTGAATGGAGTGCAATTAGGCAATGACCCTATGTGATTCTTTCTTCAAAAGCATTTCCATGTGATGGTAATTGATGATGTGAGTAGATCAAGTCAATAACCCTTTTAAGGTGTGCTTATAGTGATTATCTATGAACTACATCCAAAGCTTAGATAATTCACAATGAATAAGTCCTAATGTGTGGAGCCACTATGCCGTCCCCTAAGACCACATCAAATCCTCCTAAGGGTAGGGCAAACATATCTAAGTGAAGAGTGTAATCACCTATCATAATATGCACATTCTAACAGTTCCCTTTACTTGGCAATGTTCCCCCATTAGTAATCATGACTTCAAACTTAGAACAAGGGTGTACAAAATAGTCTACCTGCTTAGCAATGTGAGGATCGATGAAATTATGAGTGCCACTAGAGTCAATGAAGATTGTGAGAGGGATATTTTTAAATAACCCCTTGACATTCATGGTTTGAAGGGTGGTAGCACCTACTAGTGCATGTATAGATATCTCAGGTTGAGTCTCCTGAGCCATTGAGTCCTCTAAAAGGATTTGTTTTGCTTGAGCATCCTAGAATTCTTGGATATTAGGCTATTTATCCTCTGGTGGTGATTCCACATCCAGTAAGTAGAGCTTTTGTATGATACACCTATGACCCTTAACCCATTTGTCATCATAATTATAACATAATCCTTTCTCCTTATGAGCCCACATCTTTTCCTCAGTAAGGCACTTGACTAATGTGGTTGTGAATAGTGGTTGGTTCATTATGTTCTTTATGGGTGGGAAAGTGGGAGGTTAACATTATGTTGAGAGTTTATTTTATGCTAACTTAGCTAGACCCAAGGCATCCATCATGTAATTGGTCCAAAACAATTTCACCTCCTAGTGGATTGGATCTTTAAGGCCACTAATAAAACAACTCTTAAATAAGTAACTTAATAACCCTTTAATGTGATTGACTGATTTCTCAAATTCAATCTGATAATCATGAACGGTGCCTATCTGACAAAGTTTGGCGAGAGATCTTGTAAACTCCTCAAATGTCAAGGGACCAAACCCACCAAGGAGTAAGGATGCCAAGGTTTTTCAATTGGGTTCATAATTTGACTTGAGATACCAATGGTAACATTGGAGTGTTTTTTTATCCAAGTGGAAGGAAGTAATTGGGACTTTGTTGATAGAATAAATATTGTGAAGGTTAAAGAATTGCTCAACTCGATATATCCATCCTATAAGATTTATACCATTGAACATTTGAAAGTCCAAATTTGGCCCATATAAGAGAAACTATTCTTTGAAGAAGACTCTTTATGTAATTTATTAAGCAAAAGGCTATTATGTTGATTCAGTCCATGCATCATATTAGTTAACTCAGTAACTTGGGATTTCAATGTTACGATTTCTTCCTCCATGATATTTATGCCTACATAGGTGGCTACCATAACCAATGTTTTTTTTGGAAAGGGATATAAAAATGCATTTTATGACACAGTTAGTAAGTAAATTTTTTTAATTTGGGCTCAATTGTAAGGGGTAAATGTACTTTTACTAGTTTTTTGGCACCTCCTAGTTTGGATTGACAAAGGCAAGGGAAATTTCAGAATCATAGTGGAAAAATTAAAAAATATGTCCAAGAGGGATAGAGTATAAAATGGAAAGGAACACTATGGGAAAGTTTCGAAGCAAAAGGGAAAAAAGTAAAGAATTTATGGCAAAACCTAGAAAAATAAAAAATTGAGAACTTTTGCTAATAAAAGTGGAATTTGGATATGGAACCTCAAGGAAACAAATGTGCAAAATAGAATTTTAAGTGTTCTAGGAAATTTTGAGACTCAACATAACTATAGAGGGAGAGATATTTCAAAAAAAGAATATATATATATATATATATATATATATATATATATATATATATATATATATATATATATATATATATATATTTGTGATGTTTGCACCAATCGTTATAACACATGTATTTGAAGATTCCATTGATGGGATCATAGGTTAACTAAGACATTATTAAATTACTTATTTTTTAAATACAAAAAAAAATATTTAAAAAAAAATACAAAACCATGACCTCTACATGACATGCTTTACTGGTATATACATAGTTGATTGATGTTATTTATCACATCATGGAAAATTTAAAATTGATTTTCTATGCACATGTTTTTCATGGTATATATGAGTCGAGTGTAGGGTATATAGTTTATATATGATACATGGACATATAGATGTTTGACATTATTTACTCCCAGGGGCAAAATTTCTACACTGGGGGCATGTCTTTATTAGGGGAATCTTCGTACACTTATCAAGTTATATCTTTCTATACTAGTCCATTAATCATAGTAGACTGTTGCACGTGACATGATCTTTCTAGAATGTTATTTCTTATGGATATTATGTTTTGATATATTAGATAATGACATTGATTAACTATGCAGACTAACATTATTTGCTCCATGCGTGCTTGATATTGATGATTATAACATTTTGTGATCATTGATGTCTGTTATAATGAGTTTTATAGATGCATTGAATGTGTCTTGTCACATCATGTGTTAATTATGTCAGTGGATACTCTACTCAAATCCATGTCCATATTGTGTCCATGTCAGGTCAAATTCATGTCATGTCTTATGTGCCTATGTGCTCCTTGATCATGATATTATGTGTGTGTGTGTGTGGATGCATATATGGTTGTTACTATGAGATTGATTCCATGATTTCTATCACACATACTTATATTATATGCAAAGCCATAATTTCATTCATGATTCTATGCTTGATTTACATATCTACTAGACATTGACACTCGTATGCCCATTGAATTAGTTGCATGTTTCATATGCGCTTGAATGATCAAATCTTTATATGATGACATATATTATCATGTTTGCATAAACACCATTCATTTTTGTTTTCTATATAATACATGGTGCACATGACTCTTTCTTTTGAGATGAATGATTTGAACACCTTGTATCTCATATCAAAAAGTGCCATAAAGTGGGAAAGTATTATAGATTCAAGCCATGATAGATAGACAACTCACATTTTGTGAATCAGATAGGAGAGATTCAGTAGATTGGGTCAGATTATGTGATTCAGATGGGTTAGATTGATAAAATTGAGCCATATGTGGGGAATTATATAGGATTAGAAGGAACAATTGAGGCATTTTTGACTTTATATAGACAAATTATGGAATTATATATCGCTTTGAGGTACAAGTGGATCAGATTGGGGCATGAATGTTGTTCATGCAAAACACTTTTTTATTTATAGATTGTGGATGAACGAGAAATGATGGTACTACCTAATCCCTTTGGGTTTATATATGTTTGCAATGGTTGATCCTTTTACATACAAACTTTTTTGGGATTCCAATTTTACACAAGAACCTATCTTGAGGTTCCACTTTTACATATGAACTTGTTTTAGGGTTCCATATTTACATATGAACCTAGTTTATGGGCTCCATAAAAGAATTAATATGATATTTGGGGTAGTTCAATATAGGTTTATGTGTTAGTCAACTTATAACACTCCTCTAATGGTGGTTGAGGCATTAACACTCCTCAACTCATGGTTTCAATGGTTGCATCTGTTCAGGCCACAATCACCCCATGGTATTCTCTAAACAAGTTCAATGAGTGGTAGTCTGGCTTGCATGACCTTCAGTGTATTCATTCATTGACTTTTCAATTTCACATATTTCTATAATTTAAGTTATTTCATATTGCTTATCTTAGGAAGACATTGGTCTATACATGTTTTCTTAGAAATTTTGTATGGAGCAAATGGGACAAATGGGGCATATGTGTGCATAACCTTCAACATAGAGTGTGGTTATCATAGGTACCAAATTCATTATTTTATCCTTTTAATTTTGTATTTTCAATACTAGATTAAAAGAGGTGCATATTTAGACACCTTATCTTTATATTAAACACTTTGGTAACATCAACATTGGTACACTTTTCAATACTTGCACATTGCATACATATTTAAATATTGTGCACACTTTCCCTCTATTTATCTACCCACCTATTGTCTTAGCCAACACTATTTTCAAGATACACATATTCAAGATCAACCTAGTCTATATAAAAACATTCCAAAATTCTACCTAAACCTTCTCCATATTTTAGATCACTAATTTTCACTCCTAAGATAATGTTAGTACTAACTGGATAATTATGGTTACCGCAGGTGTCTGCCTCAATTGATAGTGTTCAAGAACATATAATGACTATTTTCAAACTAGGAAGTCTCCATTAAGTTAGCTAGAAACATTTTATGGGATTGTCATAGCTAAAAATAATAGAGTCAACTATAAATACAAATCAATCATAAGGGTATACTCACCTAGCAACAACTTGGCAAGTCCTAAAAAACTTGAGAAATCAAATAGCACTTTTTTAAGACATTATCACAAAGACATACAAGTCTAAAAAAAACTCAAAGGAGTAGCCCTAGAGCCAAGTCAAATACACATAAAGGTTAAAGTTGCATGGTGACAAGTGTCAAAATCCAAGCAATGCATTGCATTCTAGATTGATCATAGTGTTGTATACACACACACAAACACATAGGTGGGAGAACTACACACTATTTGAACCCTATTAAAAGTATTATAATGTAACAAGGAAAATTTTAGAGGCTATTTAAAGCCAAAAGGCTATAAGTCATTTTTTTTCAATTTTAAAAATGACTAATTCTGTGAAAATATACATAGGTCAAATAGCCTCAATTTTATACAGTTCCATAGTTCAAGACACAAATTCACCTTGTAGATTATACTTGATCCTATTTTAGGACACAAATTCACTAGAGCTACTATAATGTATGGGTCTGATTCACCAAGAAATTATACGAGACATGTATAGGTTAGTCTGGAATTACTATATATATATATATATATAAGGACCACCTAGAACACAATAAGCTTAAAGTAATAATTATATTTTACCATGAAAATATTTTGAATATTCTTTGGCACCACATGCTCTTCCTTCTCTATCATTTAAAACTATAAAACTTAATAATAAATAATTTTCAAACGTAATGTTTATTTTATTTCTAACATTGAATAAGTGCAGGTAGAATTAAATCTACGAGGATCAAGGTTTAGAATTTGCCCTATTTTTTAGTGAATTGGCATTGGCATATTGAGGGGCCCCAAGGAAAAATCTAATTTTGGTCCAACATGTCACCTGCAGGATTGTAAGTTAATCAAATGCATATATGGCAGTTTCTCAAATTTTCTTGTCATTTATGCAAATCATTTGCAGAAATGAAGCTTTGGTAGTTGGAAGCGAAGCTCTAGTAGTCAAAATATTGGGACAAAAGGTTGGAAACGAAGGCACAAACAATTTCTAAGTTACTTTCCTTGTGATTAAAAGGTATATACTTGTGTTTTTTTAGTTTTAAAGACTGAGAGTAGTTGTTTACATGTACAATCATCTATCTTGAAATGAATAAATATAATAATAGGTTCCCTGAAAAATATTTGTTTGAATATATTTACTCAAAACACTGTGCATGTTGATTTTTTTGAAAATTTAGTGTACATCTGCAAATCTTTTCCTTAAACTCAAAATCTATGAAATAGGTATTTTTGGGTTAGTCAAAAATATGATTGAAAGGATCATGAGACTCTATTGCATTTTTTCATTTTGTTTAAAAAAAGTATCATGCATATCATTATTTCTCAAAGAAAATGGATTTCTTGTTTTTTTTAAAAAAGTATGTGGTAAAGACCAACCACATAATATAATTTATTTTGTTCTTCATGCATTGTTTAAAAGAAATATCTTGCATGCCATTATTTCTTAGAGGAAATCATTTTATTGTGTATTTAAAAGAAGTATGTGGTAAAGACCAACCACATGATATTTAATTTATTTTATTCTTTGTGCATTGTTTAAAATATCTTGCATGTCATTATTTCTCAGAGAAAATTAGTTTCTCATTTGTTTAGGGTTTAAGGTGGTAAAACTAAAGACCAGTCAAATAATATATTAAACTGAGTAAAAAATTGTGATAAAAAATTAGGGTATAGAGTATAAATAATAAACTGACTATGGGGTCATAGGACAAAAGTATATATATATGTATAATTAAAAAAATACAAATATTACATCAAATTTATTATGCCCAAAGTATATATAGGGACCACTTTGGGCATAATAAATTTGATGTAACAATTATATTTTAATATATAGGGACCACTTTGGGCATAATAAATTTGACGTAAAAATTATGTTTTAATATATAGGGAACACTTTGGGCATAATAAATTAGACGTAATAATTATATTTTTAAAATTATACCATCCTCCTTTTTCATAGTTATCTTGCTCTATGGCCCCATAGTTGGTCTATTATTTATACTCTATATCCTGATTTTTTGTCACAATTTTTGTTATACTTAGTTTAATATATTATTTGGTTGGTCTTTATTACATACTTTTTTTAAACAAATAAGCAACTGATTTTTTTATAGAAATGATGGCATGGAAGATAATTCTATGAAAAATGAAGATGACATAACTAAAAAAATATAATTATCGCTTTAAGCTTATTGTGTCCTAAACAATCTCTCTCTCTCTATATATATATATATAACTTGAACATTAGGGTTTTGAAAATTGAGAAATATTGTTGAAGATAATGTAAAGTATATAAATGATCAATTTTGACATAGTGGTCTGTCTTTATTAAACATTTTGCTGAAATGTTTGAGAAAATTTTGTTCAAAATGAGTATTTGATTATTTGGCATGCTTAAAATTGGAAATATTGGTTTCAAATTTTTGAAGATACAATTGCATGTATTTTTAGAAATATATATATATGAAACTCATAGGATTGAAAATTTGTAAGGATTTGAGTTTCATGTATTTGATTATGGCCTATTTACTATTTTTTTAAAGTGACATAAGAATTGTGAAATGAAAAATAGGGCAAGATTTCAACCTTGATCCTCATCGCTTTAATTTCACCTGCACCACATTCAATACTAGAAATAAAATAAATGTTAGGGTTGAAAATTATTTATTATTAAGTTTTTTATTTATTAAAACTATATATAAAGAAGAGAATGTTTGTTTTATTCAGTTTTATAAATGGTGCCAAAAAATATTAATAATATTTTCATAGTTTTAAAATTACAAACCATATAATAAGGTCTGCCAAAAAGTTTCCTACTCAATTTATACTAAATACTGGACATGATCTTATCATATGTATTGCACAAAAAGAGACTTGGAGCCTCATGACCATATTATAATTTATTTTTAAATATTTAAGATAATAATTATATTCTAGTTGACATGATTTGTTAATTGAAATAAAAAATATTTGAAAGGCCAATATGGATGTGGTTAAGATATTTTGGCAGATCTTATTATATAGTTTATAATTTTAAAACTATGAAAATATTTTAAAATTTTTTTTCAGTTATGTCATCCTTGTTTTTCATAATTGTCTTGTCCTATAGCCCCATAGTTGGTTTATACTCTATACTCTGATTTTTTGTCATTATTTTTGCTATCTCAATTTATTATATTATCCAGTTAGTCTTTGCCACACTTATTTTAAACAAATAAGAAATTGATTTTCTCTGAGAAATAATGACATGCATGATACTTTTTTAAACAATGCACAAAGAACAAACTAAATAAATACAACAAAGCCTCATGATCATATTGTATTTTGTTTTTAAATATTTAAGTTAATAATTATATTCTAATTGACATGGTTTGTTTATTGAAATAAAAAAATATTTAAAAGGTCATTATTGATCATGGATCTGGTTAAGATATTTTCGCAGACTTTATCATTATTAATTATGGGTATGGTTAACACATTTTAAAAATAGTGTTTTAAGCAAATATCTTTAAAGAAATGCTTTTTAGGAAACTTATCATTATATTTTTGTTATATTAAATTTATTACATTATTTGGTTGGTCTTTACCACATGTTTAATTTAAACAATCAATAAATTTATTTTCTCTGAGAAATAATGACATGCAAAATACTTCTTTTAAACAATGCACAAAGAACAAACTAAATAAACACAATAGATCCTCATGATCATATTGTATTTTATTTTTAAATGTTTAAGATAATAATTATATTCTAGTTGGCATAGTTTGTTAATTAAAATAAATATTTGAAAGACCAAATATAGATGTGATTAAGACATTTTGACAGATCTTATTATATAGCTTATAATTTTAAAACTATGAAAATATTTTGTATATATTTTTTCAATTACATCATCCTTGTTTTTCATAGTTATCTTGTCATGTGGCTCCATAGTTGGTTTATACTCTATACTCTGATTTTTTGTCATAATTTTTGTTACACTCATTTTATTATATTATTTGGTTGGTCTTTTGAGATATTTAAAGAGATTTGCACTCAATTTACACTTAATCATATGGCCATCAAATTTAGCACTTAAAAAGGACAAATTTGATTTTTAAAAAGAATGACAAATTTAATTGTTACAAAGAAGGAACCGTAAATAATATTTTGACTTTATAGTTCTTATCCTCTATCCTCTTTCTCTATTGATTTTTTTAATTAACACGAATTACCTCTTATAAAATCAATCTACGTAAGTGTTTCAAATTGTTTAAAACCCTATAACCATGAAACCCTCAAACCTAAATTCATATAAATTTATTTCTATTAAAGTTTTATTCCTTTGTGGTCATGGGAATCTCAAAGCAAGTGACAATTACAAGAGGATTTCAATAAGGACTCTAATCAGTCAACAATGAAGTACAATCCAAGTAAAAAATACAAGCCCTACATGTCATGAGAATCATGAAGCGAGCGATAATAGTAAGAGAAGTCCAATAAGGAGTCTAAGAAGCCAACAATGAAGTACAATTTAAGTAATAAATGCAAGCCCTACATGTCATAGAAATCATGAAGCGAGCAATAATTATAAGAGGAGGCCAAAGAGGAGTCTAAGTAGCCAACAATGAAGTACAATGTAAGTAAGAAATATAGGTCATACATATCTATAAATATTTTCAAACTTTTAATGAATTATGCCTATCTTTTAAGGGATTCAAACTACATGTTATTTTTTTATCATATCTTTACTCACAATGTGAAAACCCTTTTTATCTTATATTAAAACCCTTAATATTATACACAATTTGGTTATCACACATGATTATTTATTTAGTAATGAGATCAACAAGATCTTTGCATTTGTTTGGGATTATTTGCTTAGTAACGAGATCAATAAGACCTTGAAAATATTGTGAATGTGTGTTTGGGCATTGATGTGGTAATGACTCTTTTTTAGAGTCACATACACTTACTTAGGGTTTAGGTTTGGGATGGGTTTGTAGCAATTTTTATTTATGTCATCTCTCATATCTTCCTTACTTAGATTTATTGATTCGAGAAAGTGATTAAAATGGTTGGACTACCCCCAATTTCATAGGGCAAAGTAAAATAGTCATTCTGAAAAACTTAGGGTATCCATTGATCATAATCATTATTCCACCTCAAACATATTTGCCCTGTGAATGTGTTTGGGAAAGGGGGTTTAACTTGGATTTTTTGCCATTATTTATTGATTTGAATATGATGCTTGATTCACCAGCTATTTATAAGTTTTTTAAAAGAGCTAATATAAAATGCCAATCAATTTATATCAACATGGCGATGTTGTCAAAGATTCACCAATGGAATTATAGTTGAACTCTAGGATTCACTAAGATTTTATAGTAAGCTTTTAGGGGTCCAATCTTAAAATTATCCTTGAAATGTAGGTAATGCTCAGCCACTAAATAAATTTTTTTGGGGGTTAAACCAAATACCAACCCCTTTTTCAAGGGCCATCTTATGGTATAAAGCACAATTAGGGTTTGAACAAAAAGAGAAGGAAAATAAAGATTAATGCACAAGATTAAAAGTGAGTGCACACATAAATTATATGTAAATGTAGACACATAGTTTTGAGGATTGACAGACTTGCATAACACATAGGGACATTTAAAATAGATCAAGGATAGGGGTCACACTATTATTGATAACATCTAGGTAGGGTTTGAGCTATAATTTTTTGGTTTGAATAATGCCATAGCATACATGAACATTTTCAGAGTTAATGATGATTGTTGCGAGTGATAAAATGTAAAAATAATCTAAGCACATCTCCCCTCTTATATTTTTTCAATTCAAATCATTTAAGTGTAATATCAATCCATCCATTTCTTAATTTAGAGTAGGGTATTATTACTATATTTTACATGATCTGAATTAGCTCTAGTTTTATATAATTTAGATCATCTTAATCCAACATAAGTAAAATATAACTTAGTAAATTTGTGGTAACCTAAGAAGAACCCTAGATTTGTGCACTCCAAGTTTCTGGTTATAAGAACTATAAAGAACACAATTTTGGAACATGACAAACATGAAATTTTTGATTTAACAATTGCGCTTATCATATTTGATTCTCTAAAAACATATTTTAGTATTCTAAAACTTCATACCAATCTTTAAGGAAATGATTTTTTATTTAAACCCTAATAGGGTAGTTGAACTTGGAAATGATAAGTAAAAGAATTAGTTTTGGGGCTTGTGCTCAAGGTAAATGGGATTTATAATTTCCAACTACATATCAAGGCCCTTAATGGTACATAATATCTAACATAACACACCAAGTAAAATGTAACTCAGTCAGGCAATCTAGTGGAACGCATGTGTCACTTATAATGATCTTTAATGGTAAACAAATACTTAATTCCTTATAGAATGCTCAATAAAATGTAGTAGTAAATGTTAGATGCCCTTTCAGATTTCCTTAGGTTCTTGGATGCCTTCTCTATATGCTTACATTGATTGTGCCTCATTCCATGTATTATCATAAATGCACTAACATAATTTGTATTTATAAACATATTAAATCCAAATTAAAACCCTATTAGTGTGCAATCTAACACACAACATGCAAAAAAGTTGAAAATATAGGACCGAAAATCCTCAGGGGACCCCAAATGGATAAAAATGACCCACATCATATAAATATATAGTGTATGTTTCTAAGGAAAACACTAGAAACAACAAATGACAAGGATGAAAGATAAAGTAAAGAGAGAAAAAGAGAAGGAACACAATAATAAAAAATATAGAATGTGCTAATAAATTTTAATCTAGATGAATAATTATCAAACGTAAAAGTGCTTTGGAGTAATACAATTTTACGACCAATAAATATATCATGATTCTTATGCTAATGTAGGCCATGCCACAATTGAAGTGGCCCTCTCATGTAACATAAAATATAAAAAATTCTCTTACAACAACCATCTAAAAAAAATCTTACCACCTCAAATTTGATACATCTAATTTAAAATATTTGAAGAGAAGAGATTACAATTTGGATCAAGATACATGCCAAAAATGAAAAACAAAATAGATGTTGTGTAAATGTAGATTGAAAACTTGTTAGAGGGTAGATTGTACACAAAACAACTTAGTAATTATCCTCTAGTCCCATAAAATATGTGATCTTTTTCATTCATTTACTTCTCCAACTCTTAAAAAAATAAAACAATACGACATTATACATTATTAGTCTCTGCCAAGGCATGGTACTATAGCTTTTAGTGAAGCAAATATTTTTTTCACTCTAGCTAATCAAATGGCTTGAATTTATTTATTATTCTAACAACTATAATGTTTAGCATCTAAAAATGCTAGAATATTCTGTAGGGCTTTATAATAGAAATTTTCTTTTTCTTTTTAATGATTGAATGAATTTTTTATAAAATTTTATAAGTATTACATGACAGATTTTCAAAAAGGAATGTGAGGTCAGTTTTCAATCTCCAACAATAGTTGACTTCTTGTTATAAATTTATTTGCTTGCTCTTGCTACTTAAAAAAACTCATCTTCTTCAATTTCACTAGACGACCAAATTCTGAAGTGCAAAACAATAAAGATAAAAAAATGCTTTTTCTTTAGACATTTAAATTAAGGGGAGGCATGATATTACAAGAATCATATATAATAATTACTACATGATGAGTGACTACCTCAGTTAACCCATAAGTTAATTATGTTCATGCTTTATATACGACCTTCTTTTGACCCATCACCAAGGAAGGGACACTTCAAAGCCTAGAAGTGCAACCTTATATTGACCATACTTTGAGAAAAGTTAATGTCATTGTAACTTTCTATTGAAACCGTTGTCAATGAGAATATCTAAAGATTATTAAGTTATTAAAAAAAAATCGATCATTAACAAAATAATTGTTTTGAACATATGCAGTGGCGGCAAAGTGATGTATACAAGAAGCTTGAACACATGAGCGACATTATCACAACTTGATTTCTCACTAAGCAAATTTACTTGATTATCTATGGATTTTTATGGTTGGTAATTTTATTTTATTATTATTAACTAAGCTATAAGTCATATGTTGTTATGGGACAGTCGAATGTTGCTTTTATTAGATGATTGCATTATTATGAGTTTAGTTGTATGATATATTCTTACATTATGATCATGTTGATTTGTTATATCATTATTTTATGATATATATCATGATGTTATGAACTAACTACCTTCTTGTCATGATTTTGATGTAGGAGAGATTCATCCCTTAGAGCATGACAGTGGAAGAGCATCGTCAGAGAGGGTGGCATAGATGGAGCTGTTGGGGGACAATAGAGGAACAACTAGAACCCATGCACACCCCATGTTATATAGTACATATTATATGCATAGTTTGAGTTGTTAGCATTAGTATATTTTTTATGTTGTCTGCATTTAGATAATTGTTTATACATGTCAAGTGGTGTGTTAGCTTAGTTGAATGTTTATGTGGAAGTAATCTTGTGTAATTTCATTATGGCTATTATAAGTAGATTTGGATGTATAATATATATTGTGTTTATGTCGGGTAAATGTATTCATGATTATTAATGTTTTCAAAAATGCAAATTTGTGTTAATAGTGTCTTGTACTACTATATATAGACTAACCATCATATTGTTGTAATGTTTAGAATATTGGCTAGCCACCCTTATGATATTCGAGAATATCATTATATGGCTTAATTCCTTAATATATATATAGAATTTAGATAATCTATATAACATAGTAATAAAAATCATTACATTGTTATAATAACCATTGTGTTTTGATATAATATTTGTTGATTTACCATTTCAAAGTAAAATAATGTCAATAAGTTACATTGGTCATGATGTTATTGTTTACCTATACCAAGTTAGTAGCAAATAAAGCAATTGTAATGTATTGTAATATAATTAGCAAATTATATTGTAATGAATTTTTATAAATAAGAAATAAAACATATTAAGCAAGGATTGAGTAAACTTGGGGAAAAACAAAAATAAAATTTAAAACATACTTTGGGCTGAATCAAAATAAAGTAATGATTAAGAAAGAATGGCAAAGCATAAAGTGAACGGTGAACTTTTGCATGAAAAAAAAAAAAGGAAATAAAGGAGGAACGAGCGTGACATAGGACAATAAATTAGAGAAGAAAGCAGTAGTGTGAAGAGAAGAGGAATAGTGCAAGAGAAGAAAAAGAGAGAGCAAGACTAATGGAGGAGATCTTCTGGTTCATGCCATTTACAGATTGGGAGCTTTTACCAAGTAGGCAATGATTATCTCTATGCAATCTGAAAAGAAAAATTGTGTATACATTTGTTGTTTCAAAACAGTGAGAATGGATAAAAAATCATGTAGGTTATTATTTAAAAAAAAATACAGTGAACTATGTAAACCGTATGGAAACAAAGTGAATGTTTAACGCTTATCAAGATAGTAATCTGTGTTAATAGCTGGATGAAATCTAATTGAAATCTAATAGATCTAATTCATTTTTAAACGTTAATACAACCATGACGTTTATCATCTATAATTTAATTTTATATATATATATATATAAACTAAATCATCCTAACACCAAATACATTGATGAAATCTAATAATGTTTAATTTGTCATAATGTTTAATGTTTAATATATGTTTGACATTTATGACAACAACATATGTATGTATGAATAAATATTAATTATTATCCAATCCATGAGAATATAAGACTGTGTATAACATGGGCGATCTATGTAAGATAGCAAACTTATTTAGATAAAGTCAAACTATGTATTATTGGTAATTTAAACAGTGAGAAGATATTCAATATAGCGATCTGAGTGCAATATTATTCTTATATAGTGAACTATATATATAATGTATATCAAATATATCTATAATGTATAACGAACTTTATAAATATATATATATATATATATATATATATATCCAAAATAATTATTTATATAGCTAATTGTGAAAATATATGACTGTATATTATGATATTTAGGTTAGCAAGCTATGTAGTATAAAAGCAAAATATGCACCATGATAGTGAACTATGTATAAGGATTTTTCAAAAAATGTATTTTGTTATTTAAACAGTGTGAATACACAAGTATGAATAGAGTAACTCGTTATACGAGCCGTGAATGTTTGAATATCTGGACTGAGTATATAGATATAATCCTGAGTTCATTTGGTTACGAAGCTATGATCTTAAATACCAGGACTGTGTACTTGTTCGTAGAAAACCTAATTTGATAAGCTAGGTAAAGAATCAAATAGGTAGAGGTAATTAATATCATATATTCATAGTGGGTTTTAACATTATTTTGTTATTCATTATTTATTATATTGGGAGCATGAGACTAGTGTTTTATTATTTGTTTAAAACATATATGAGAACTAGCAATGTACATATATGGATATAAGTGTTATGATATTTGGTATGTCGATAAGGTAGAACTTGATAAAAATACATAAGATAATATAGTTAAATTGAGCAAGCTATACAAGGATTTTACAGTTCAACATGAATTAGAGTTAGACCTGAATTGATACTTAATAATCCTTGAATGTTATATGAACATAGAGATCGAAACAGGGGTTAGGTACGAGGTGACCCTACGTTAGATCCTTTATTACTATTTCAAGAATAGTTAAATTAAATGGTTATTTGAATCATGAGAAGTTCTAAATAAAATAAAATACATCAATTTGTATAACAGATTATTGATTGTTATGTATGCGTACATTTTGTAAAAGTGCATATATATATATATATATATATATATACATACATTAGATGTGTGCCTATAATTATAGTGTATTGACTATTAAATTAAGTCATAGAAATCCTAAGGATAGGACACTATCTTTATATGTATAGCCTCCCCAAAAGTACAATGGGTTACATAAATGAAAGATTATGTTTTGTTAATGAATTATTTGACCTTGAAATTATATGACTGACTATTTTTAATTGAGTAATGTGTACATTAAAATATCATACTTTGATATTGTTGTTATCTTAGAATGTATTGCATTTTTATTTACTCATGAAAATTAGAATATGCAGTTTAAAGATAGACTATACCCAATTGGTATGAACTGTATACACTTGTTATGTTTATTATTTATGTGACAAATAATATAATGGAGATGCATCCATATGTTTGACAAACTAAATGTATGCATTTTAATTATTCTTATATTTAGCATGTTTTATGCCTATTAGTAAGAAGTAATTTGTATGAATTTGTTGGTTATATTTATATTAACCAAATCTCATATTGTTGGTACTAAGTAGTGAGACAGATTTCACTAGCTTACTAGCATCGTCAATGTCAAATGAAGGTAATCCGATCAAGTTGTATGTATGAATTTGACTGAACCTAAAGATCAATAACCATGGAAAACTTTAGCCAAAGTAATGTCTAGTTAGACATTGTCATTTCATATGTATGATTTACATGTTTATGCAATATAATTATTTATTTGTTGCACATTGACAACAATGGTTGTATGTTTATACCAGTTGTGGCTAGAAATTTTTAATTACTTTCTAAATTCAGTTATGTTTTGTTTCATCTGATGATAATGATCAGTGACAGATAGATTTTACATTCTTATTTTACAGGTTAACATACTTAAAATGTTTTATCTGGATCACTAGTTATATTTTCATGGTGAAATCTAATGAAAGAATATGTTGATTGATTTATTTTTTAAATCATGTTATTCTATGTCAATCTTAGTGGGGATGTTACATGTGGTATTAAAGTTGCGACTCGAACTCTAAGACTTAATGAGTCCACTAACATGTTTGTATCCTTTTATTTACTAGAAAAGAGAATGGTTAAAGCTAGAGTATCTAGAGAGGGTCCTTCAAATGTCAATGATTATAACCCTCCATTTTATCCTAATTGATTTGCCGCTAGGCAAGAAATAAAGTTAGATCAGATGCTCACATCCATGAAAAAAACTAGCGACTGAATTTTAGCCCTAGAATAGGAAGTTCATGGCCATGAAGAAGAAGCATATCAGGATGTACCTGAAGAGCATCCCACTGAACAAGAAAACCCTTAGGACACGAGAGCTCAAGTAGCTACGAAATTGGATAGAGATATGAAAAAGGTGAATCCACCTAAGTTCGATGGAACAATTTTGGGTGAGAGAGTTGAAGCATAGCTAACTAAGATGGAGAAGTATTTAGAGATTTATAACTACTCTGAGGTCACTAAAACATTTTGAGGAGCTTACCAATTTGCTGGTAAAGTAGCTACATGGTGGGCCAATAAAAAGTTGGAAATAAATCTTAACTTAACCACCACTACTTAGGAATGGTTTGTGACATTGTTCAGATCATGATGGCTTCCACAGTTATACTTTGACAAGAAGCTTACAAATTTGCAAAATCTAAAGCAAGAAGATCTATCGGTGAATGAGTACTAAAAATAGTTCACCAAACTTCTAAAGTATGTACCTCAATACTAGACAAATGAGAGGTTTAAAATTAGGAAGTTTATCATGGGAATAAAACCCTGGATTAATGGAGAGGTGGGCATTCTTAGACTATCTATCATAAACCAGGTCTTCAAAAAGGAAGTAAAGTAAGAACAAAAGTTGAAATCTCTTGCTCAGGCTAGGGTCAAGTTTAAGAAAAAGTTTAGACTTTTTAAACCAAATTTAAAAAATAAGAATTGGAAGCAAATGGGTGGAGACTCCAAGAGTCAGTTTAGAAATTAGAATGTTAGATTCAATAATGGTTTAGGCAACAAGAAATTAGGCAATGGTTTTAAAGGTAGTTTCAAGGGAAACCAACAGTCTGACAGGAAAGGGCCACCTGGAGGTTGATTAGGTGACCATTATGCTCATGAGTGTACCTAGGATAAGTCAAAAAATAAAGGTTTTACTCCTTGACATGGAAATTTTTAGAAACATATTCATGTGACAGTTGATAATCAACAAGTTGAATTCCAAGCTTCACCCATAGAACTGTGAGGGATTTTGTTTGAACGTCCAGCTTCCATTTTGATAGATATAGGTGCTACATAATGTTTTAAATCTCTTATAATTCTAAATAAATTATCTAAAAAATTTTAGGTAATGGTAAATACATGGTCCGTATAATATGGGAATGAGAATAAATTCAAAGTTGACAAGTGTTTAGTTGAAGTCGAGATTAGGTTGCCCAAATTTATAATAGTAGTGTATCTTTATGTAACACCATTAGGGTCATATAATGTGATCGTAGGAGTCAACTAGGTTAAAAATCATAAATCCAAGGTTGATTGCTACCTGAAGAAGGTTGAGTGTCTAGATGCTTTTAGAAATCAAACACAAATTCAGGACAAGAAAAGAGAGTTGAGGCTTAGGCAGATTTTTGCAATGCAACTCAAGAAGACTCAAGGAAAAGGATGCCAAGAATTTATAATCAAGATAAATGAAATGGAGGGATTTAAGGAACCATCCCTTGAAGATTATCCAATCCTTATAAATTTTCATGATGTGTTTCTGAATGAATTGTTAGGATTGTAACCTAAACGAGGGTTTGATTTCTCTATCGATATCATACCTAAATCAAAACCACAGTCTTAGGCACCATATAGGATGATAAAAATTGAGTTGGTTGAATTGAAGGCTCAACTCTAGGAATTATTATCTAAGGGGTTGATCAAGCTAAGTGTGTCACCATGGGGTACACCAGTTGTCTTCATCAAGAAGAAGATGGTACTCTTTAGCTTTGCATAGATTATAGAATGATGAATAAGGCAACTATCAAAAATAGGTATTCTCTACCTCGTATAGATAATATTTTTGATCATATGTGAAGGGCAATGGTATTTTATAAGATTGACCTTAGATAAAGAAACCATCAGCTAAGGATAAGGGATGAGGATATTCTAAAGACAACATTTTGAACTCGTTATGGGCACTATGAGTTCACAGTGTTATCATTTGAGTTGACAAATGCTTCGAAAATATTTATGAATCTAGTGAATAGTGTGTTTAAAGATTATCTAGATCATTTTTTTTTAACTTTTCTTAATGACATTCTTATATACTCTAAGAATGAAGATGAACATCTTCAACCTCTAAAACTAGTTTTGCAATGGTTGCAAAGCACAAGTTATATGGCAAGTTGTCTAAGTGCATATTTTTCTAGGAGATAGTATAATATCTAGGACATATTATCTATGTGAATGGTATTTTAGTAGATTTGGCAAAAATAAGAGTCATTATGAAGTGGCTAGCACTAAATAATGTCCATGAGGTAAGAAGTTTCATGGGATTAATAGGGAACAAGAAGTTCATTTTGAATTTTTTTAAGATAGTTAATCCGATTACCTCTCTGCAATGAAAGAACCAAAGTTTTATTTGGTAAAATAAGCGTGAAGTAGCTTTTCAAGAATAGAAAAAAAGGCTCACTTTAGCACTAATACTAAGAGTTCTTAACCCTAATGGTCAATTTTTAGTGATCAAAAATGCATTTGGGGATGGACTAGAAGGAGTCCTTATGCATGATGGTGTAGTGGTATCCTATGAATCAAAGAATTTGAAGCCTTATGAGGTGAATTATGCCCCTTATGACCTAAAATTGCAACAATTGTGCATGCCTTATAAGTTTGGAGGTTTTATTTGTTGGAAAAACTGTTTGAGCTCAAGATTGATAACTTAAGACTCAAGTACATCTTCACCTAACCAAATCTGAATGCTCATCAAAGACATTGGCTAGAACTTGTTTGATTATGACTTCGATATCAATTACATCAAAGTCAAGGAAAACATAGTAGCTAATGCCCTAAGTTGTAGGAGGTACATAATAGCCGTAGATACTATCAATACTTTAAGGGATCAAGTGATTTAATTCTCATCAGGAGATGAATTCTATGATTAGGTTAGAAAATCATTATCTGAGAATGCTCAAAATCCAAGATATAAGGTTTCAAATTAGAGAATGATGGTATTTTGTGATACAATGGAAGGATGTATGTACTAGATAAAGAGAGTATGAGGAGCACATTACTAAAGAAACTATAAAATGCCCCATATTCAGGACATTCATGAGTAACCAAGCTCATAGTAGAGCTTAGACCACTTTATTTATGGAAAAAAATCAAGAAAAATGTAGCAAACTTTATGTCACGTTGTCTAAAGTGTCAACGAGTGAAAGTTGAACATGTGCATCTGGTTGGATTGTTATATCCACATGACATACCAGAATGAAAGTGGCAGGTGATCAACATGGACTTTATCCAAGGGTTACCATTGTCAATAAATAAGCATGACATGATCTTGGTTGTAATTGATAAACTAAACAAGGTAGCTCATTTATATACCAGATAATTTGATAGATGATGCACCTACTCTTATGAAGAGGTTCATAAATGAAGTGTATCAGTTATATAGATTATTAGTGAAGATCATTTTAGATCATGACCTAAAGATGACTTCTAGATTTTGGTTAACTCTAAATTTAGCTTTGTGTATGTAACTAAACTTCAACATTGTATATCATCCAGAGACTAATGGTCAGACTGAGCGAGTTAATCAGTTGTTAGAGGATCTTCTTTATATGTATTGTATGGATCAGCAATACAAATAGAAATATTCTCTTATATTAGTTGCGTTTGATTATAATAACTCATACCAATCAACTTTGAAGATGGCATCATTTGAAGCATTGTATAGAAGAAGGTGCAAGACACTAATCAGTTGGGATATGTTGGAAGATAGGGTAGTTTTTAGACCTAAGATGCATTCAAAAATGAAAGATCAAGTTAGATCAATTCGGCAGAGATTGGCCAAGGCCAATGATAAGCAGAAGAGTGATGCTAATATGAAGAGATTAGACGGGCAATTTTTAGTAGGTCATAAAGTGTTCTTGTCGATTAAGATGCAAAAGAGCTCAATTAAATTTGAAAAGTTAGTAAAACTTTCGTCAAGGTATGTGGGACCCTTAAAGGTTTTATAAGTGGTTAATCTTGTTGGGTGAATATTTTGTCACCAGCTAACTGATGAGAAAAATAGGTCATTTCAACCACAACAAGGGAGATCGATTAGCCAGATGTGGAGGTTTACCATATCAAAAGGGGACAAATCTCTCATCTCATCTAGGAGAGGTTCCATGTAAATATGCGGAGATATATATATATATATATATATGCAGAAAATAACACTTAGGGATAGGATAACACCATCCATCTCTCTTCTTTCAGAGATGATGTTCAAAAACAAAGGAGAAATCCAAGTGAAAACATTGAAGGCACTTCTCTTCTTTCATAAGTGGTCTTGCAGCGAACAACAGGAGTTCTTTCTGATAGGTAACAAGTAACTGGTAACAGGGGGCATAGTAACCAGCAGAATGAGGTGTAGCACAAAGTCTCCACCTCAACTGCCCAAGAGTGAAATACGAAGGACAATGAGGGCACAAAGTCATCCCAAAGTCCTTTACATAGAAATAGAAAATAGACAAACACACTAAAGGCAATTGTGGTAGCACAAAGTCTTCCCACAATTGGCTTCAGGACACCTTCTTGATTACTTCCACTAGTTCTGCTTATTTCATTAAATAGATGAGAACGCATTTAGGAAATAGACATAAGAATAATTTCCTAAAAGACACAAGATATTACAGCACAAAGTCTGAAAGTAACTTGCTTTCTCATTCAAATAAAGAAATATGATTAACAATCTAAGCTCAAAGTCTTAGTAATTGCCTCTCAATTTTGGCAGAGTTTTACTTCCATAACAGAGAGATCTCCTTTGCATAAAATAAGAGATTATAATAAATAGTAGCCAAGAAAGGCTTGGCATCTTGTTTCATGGAACGGCCCATGCTGCATTTAATGCCTTGAATGCATTTTTAGTTTTGTCAAAGAGGGCCAAGCTGGAAAAGGGTGTCTGCCTTAACTATGGCGTGTCGATTCATCTCAAATGTCTTCTCTTCTGCATGGGTTGTCTAGTCTTTCACCAAATATGTACACGGTTGTCCCCTCACTTTTATTCCAAGGGAGAAAAATAGGCCATGCCTTTAATGTTTGTAAGCTCAAATATCTACTTGGTGGACTGTTCCACCTACTAGAAATAACTCCTACGCAGATATTTCTGGTCTTTCCCTCTTTTTGCTGTAATTTGAGCTCTCGGGCTATCTTTTCCCCTTTTTGCTGGCCTTTTCGGCTCCCTCTTTAGTTGGTCACTAAGTTTGTTTTTAGGTTCAGTGCCACATTTGAAAATCAACAGATATTTTATTACCCTAAAATTGACGTTCGCGAAGACGTCATTGGTTCACTATTTCAAAGGTTTGGGTGGCCTTCTCAACTCCTTGGTTTCATCGCTCCTCTAGTTCATTCACTTTCCTTTGCTCAGAGATTTCTTTGAACCTTTGAACCTATTAAACCCGTTGAACCATTTTGGTTCAAGGTTCAACAGTTCATCTTCTGTCTTAGAAGCCTTTGTTTTCTCTATGTCCCTCGAGCTTTGAAAGAGTCCATAGAATCAAGCTTGCAGAGTTCGTAGAATCAATCCTACAGAGTCCATAGAAACCATCCTATAGAGTTCATATAAATGAGTCTATAGAAACCATCTTGTAGATTCCATAGAAATGAGCCTGCAAAGTTCGTAGAAATGAGCCTGCGGAGTCTGTAGAATTAGCCTACAAAGTCTGTAGAATCAGCCTATAGAGTCTGTAGAAACTAGTATGTGGGCCTTTGATCATTCCTTCAGCTTTATATCTTTGGAACCTCTCGAAGGGAAGGTGTCCCTTTAGGCCCTGAGAAAGGTCCATTTCCTGGTCACCGAGAGCCCCTCGCAAGGGTACCTACCCTTCGGGGTCCTTCGGGCGGTCTTCTCATCAATTCCTTTAGACAAAATGTCTGAAGGAATTTCTTTGGACATTTTGTCCAAAGGAATTCCTTTAGACATTTTATCTGAAGGAAACCTTTCCTTTGCCTTAGCCACTTTTTGTTGGGCCTTTGATCATTCCTTCAAACATTTTGTCTGAAGGAACGATCAAAGGCTCGATGAAAAGTGGCTAAGGCAAAGGAGAGGTTTCCTTCAGACAAAATGTAATTCCTTCGAACAATTTGTCTGAAGGATTTCCCTTGTAAAATTTAGCCACAAAAAACCTTTTTGAAAGATATCTCTTTGTTCCCTTTTGCTCACTACCCTCCGCAAGGGCACTTGCCTTTGGTTCACAGTCCTCTTCAAGGGCACTTGGCTTTGGTTCACTACCCTCCGCAAGGGTACTTGGCCTTTGGGCTTTGGGGGACTCCTTTGAACCTTCTATTTGAACTGACCAATTGAACCGACCAATGGTTCAATGGTTCAATCTTGTGTTCTGCTCATTTAATTGACCGCTTGAACCATTTCTATGAACCAACTGCTTTAAACTTTTGAAACTTTTTAGTTCAAGGTTCAACGGTTCAATCTTCTTCTTTTTTGCTAAGACTTTTAAAGCTGTTAAACTTGTTGAAGTCATTTAACTTTGAACTTTTGCCGAAGCACTTAACTCTTTAAGCTTGCCGATGCCATTGAACCTTTGAACCCGTTGAACCTTTGAACCTGTTGAACAATTTTGGTTCAAAGTTCAACGGGTCAACAGTTCATTCCTTTGTTTGAAGCTTGGTGTTGAAGTTGTTGAACCTATTGAACTTGCTAGTCCCTTAATTGAAAAATCTTTAATAATGAAGAATTTGAATGCTCAGAACAATTTTTGAGAAGGGAAGAGAGAATTTTGGCCTGTAGGACCAAAATAGTTCATATGTTGTCCCAAAGATAAGTGATAGATTTTGGGAACAACAACTGACTCCAGTTGGGGAACTTCCTTCAGTTGAAATATTGGAACAGTTGAGGGGAGTAGAAACCAGAATCTCTAGTGCCTTCAAGTATGTCATTGGGCTACAGAGTCATGCTAACCAAAAAGAAAGGTGCCAAAAATGAAAATGAAAAGCACAAAATAGAACTAAAGACTATACATATATATATATATATATATATATATATATGATCTTATCTGATACTTCAAGAATTGAAGTGCTTCAGATGCTGCCCATTATGAGGCAGACAAAAGGGCATGCCATCTTGATACTTCAACAGGAAACTATTTTCACCATTGAACTGATGGATAGTAAATGGATCTCTCCATAGGGAATCAAATTTCTCATGCATTCCCTTTGGTTCTCTTCTCTTGTCCCATAACAGGACTTGATCTCTAATCTAGAAATCCTAAGTTTTTGCTTTTTGATTGAAGAGATTTTTCACCAAACTTTGATGCACAACAATTCAGTCCACCACCATAGTTTGCTACTCATCCAGCTCAGTTAAGCACATGATCCTATTATCGATGGATCTTTCATATGTTTGATTTTTTACTGCCTTTGCCAATTTCAATGTTGGCAATTCCAAGGTGATTGGTATCTTTGCATTGAGACCATACAAAAGTTGGAATAGTGACATACCTATCGCCCTCTTGGGTGTAATTCTATCTGCCTATAAAGCATCAACCAATACTTTATGCCAGGTTTGTTGGTTGTCATCCACCAACGTTTTGATGATGGTCACCAAGTTCTTATTGCTCGATTCTGCTTGGCCATTCTCTTGTGGAAAATAATCAGAGGAGTGGGAGAGGGTAATCCCATAATAAAAATATGACTGAGTGATCTCATGAGAAGAGAAATAGGCTACATTATCTGTGACAATCTTGGTTGGGACCCCAAACTTGGAAATGATGTTTTCCTTGAGGAAATCGCATACCACTTCTGAAGTATCATGCTTGGTTGGAATTGCTTCCACCCATTTGGTGAAGTAATCTATGGATGTGAGGACATAATCATGTCTAGCACTTGAAGATAGGTTCACAGCACCAATGAAATCGATTCCCCATTGTTGAAATGGCTCTTTTATCACCACTGGCTTGAGAGGCAAAGCAGCTAACTTGGGTATTCCAACAAACTATTGGCACAGTTCACACCTTTGTACCCATTTGTATGCATCTTGAAACAAAGTAGGCCAGTAATACCTAGCTCGCAAAATCTTATGGGCAATCACAGGCGTAGAAAAATGTCCTCCACATGCCAAATTATGGAAGGACTTCAAAAGTTGATTCTGATGTTCTTTATCCATGTAACGAAGGAACACTCCATCAAGGCTCCTTTTATACAGGCCATTGTCCTAGAGGACAAAATTAGCTGCTTTTAATTTAACAGTCCTCCTTTCTTTATGAGGTAGGTAAGCAGGACACTCACCATAGGTAAGGAAGTGAGCAATATTTGAATACCACTCTTTCACGATGGAGACAAAGAGGACTGTTGGCGTGTCTTCCACTTTTGTTTCTTCATGCCCTGCTTCTTTGGGTTTGTTGTCAGCAATCAACTGGCAGAGGCCCCTTCCTCATACAAGCTTTGTTGGTTTGATAATGAGATCAAACTCCTAGATTTTAGCAATTTAATTGTCCCTTTTGGTTCCAAACTCTTAGTGAGTTAATATGGATTTGACTATGGTATCAAAAACCAAGGTAGTAGTGTGAGAATTCAGAATGTAAAAGCAAAAGTGTTTTACTGCCTTTACCACTGCATAAGCATGCTTCTCCATGTTTGAAACTTCAGTGCATGAGCTTTGAGAGGACAACTCATGAAAGATATGAGAGATTCCACACCTTCTTTATTCTGTTGAACTAGAATTGCTGAAAGCATGTGCTCGGAAGCATAACTGTACATGGTAAAATCCTTGGTATAATCTGGATAAACCAAAATTAGGGTATGGGTAATAGGTATCTTGATGTCTCAACAAACTCAGGGATGAACCTTCGTAAAAAATTCACCTTTTCGAAGAAAGAGTAAACTGCAGTCTTACTTGTGGGCAGGGTAAGTTCCTGGATGGATTTGACTCTTTCTAAGTCAATCTTTATGCCTTCTCGAGATACAATGTGTCTAAGAACTTTCCCTTATGTTACTCTTAAAATAGACTTTTTGGGATTTAGAGAAATTCCATTCTAGTGGCATCATTCCAACACTTGTTGCAAATGGTGCACATGATCAGGGTGATGCTTCGAAAACACAGTCAATTCATCAAGGTATACCATAATGAACTTACCCATTTCATCTTTGAAAGCAAGGTCCATTGCTCTCTGAAAAGTGGCACCAACATTTATCAGGCCAAATGGCATTCTTTAATATGCAAAGGTGCCCCAAGGTGTGGTGAAGGCAGTCTTATGCTAGTCTACTTCACCAACTTCAACTTGATTGTATCCTGAAAAGTTATCTAGCATTGATAACATCTCTAAACCGGTCACTGTCTGAAGAACTTGGTCCATGATGGGCAGAGGATAGTTATCCTTTAAGGATGACTAATTCAAGTTTCTAAAATCCGTGTAGAGGCAAATTTCAACATTCTTCTTTCTGACATGTACTATGTTGGCAATCCATGTAGAATGATGGATTAGAAAAATTATTCAAGTATTCAGTGCTTTCTGTATTTCAAATAGAATAGTACCTAATATCTTTGGATTATACTGCTTAGATTTTTGATTGTAAGGGATCGAATCATCTTTGAGAGGAATTTTGTGGTGAATTTCTTCAGGCTTGAGTGACTTCAAATCATCATAGGAGTATGCCAAAACATCCATGTACTAGCAAAGCAGAGCAGTGAACTTGAACTTTTCTTCTTAAGTGCAACACTTTCCAATGTTCACCATCTTGGGATTTTTCTTGGTACCTAAATTTATCTAATCAAACTCCTGAGAGGAGATTGAGTTTGTCTGTTAATGTTTGATGAACCTGTCATGCTTGTCAAATAACTTCTCAAGGAAAACCAATCATTTGGGGATTTTATTCTCTCTCAGCTGTAAGAATTCCTTACCTACGTCTGAACTTGATTCAGGGGCTGGTTCACTGCCTTCAAAGTGAAGCTATTTAAAACTGCCTTTTTGTTCTAAGAAGGTAATGATTTGGTTATCACCATTGAACACTTGCCAATGATTGGCATTGTCAGGTACACTTGGTCGAAAGACTAGTTCGATAGTGTACCTGTCTCCCTTAAAATTTGGGTGAGGAACCACTAGAGTCGCTAAAATAGCCAAAGCATCAGCTTAGTCATTGAATTCCTTGGGAACTATAGAGATACTGAAAGCATCAAAGCTTTCAATTTGATCCCAAACCAGATTGTAGTAGTGGTGCAATCTCTCATTTTTGGTTTGGTACAAGTTCCTCACCTAACAAACCACCAACTCAACATCTCTTTTAGCATGAAAGAGTTTAATGCCTCTGTCTTGAGCAGCCTTCAATCTAAGCAGTAGAGATTCCTACTCAACAGTGTTGTTGGTGTTGCTGAACTGCAACTTATATGAAGAAAAAAATATCTTTTTGAGGAGATATCAACACAATCTCAGCTCCTGAACCAGTAGAGGAATAGCTACCATCAAATTCTAGTATCCATACATCATCAGAGGCTGACCTTACCTTAGATTTTTCTTCGTTTGGAGGGGAGGATTCCTTTGGGCTTACACTATGCTCTCTTATGTCTTTTGTTGTTTTATCTGAATTAATTTTTAGATTGTCATTTTTTGAAGTTTCATCAGCTAAGACAGGAGCATCTTCTGTAATCAAGAAATAATTACCCATGCCTAAAGACTCAAATAGAATTTGAACTTCAGGCACTGAAGTTTTATGACCACATATTTTACTTCCTTCTCAGGGAGCAGCCTCTGCATGACACCTTTAATCGGGATCCTTGCTTCAGACAGGTCCATGCTCAATTCGCCACCAACATCCTTGTAGAAATTTTGCCTAAGAAGGATGCCATATGAGGTTGGGACGTCGACCACCAAGACTGTCATCTTGATTCTCTTGTTTATAAATGTTGTAAATGCAAACTGGGCGTCTTTGATTTGTCCTAGCAGTGGCACTTATTTATTCTCCATGGAGAAACATCTCTCAAATGTCTTGGTCATTGTGAGACCAAGGGATTCTACCACTTTGTCAGGTATGACATTGTCAGATGTACCTGAGTCTATGATGCAATTGTTCAGCTGGTGTCCATTTATCAGTAAGGAGACATAAAATGGTTCAGTCCTTTCAAGAGCAGCAGGAGGAGCAATGACAAGGTTGTTCTGGGTGGACGTGGGAGTTACATTTAAAGCAACGGGTCCTACAGAGATGGTTTTATTCCTTACACATTCCACTAACTTATCCAACTACTCAGGGTCGGATTGCAGAAATTTAAATTCAGACATTTGAATCTTAGTTTTCTTGACA
Organism: Torreya grandis; assembly: GCA_037957365.1. Taxonomy (NCBI): domain Eukaryota; kingdom Viridiplantae; phylum Streptophyta; class Pinopsida; order Cupressales; family Taxaceae; genus Torreya; species Torreya grandis. The sequence continues at coordinate 10,778,376 of JARHVA010000001.1, read as the reverse complement.
TAGTCGATTATGTCAAATGTCTAAACTGAATTATGAAGAGGGGAAGGGAGTTGATCCTTCTAGTTTTTAGGGGGGAAGGACTACAATGTGAAATTGAAGTTGAAGGTGCAGAAACATTTGGGGTACTTACTTTTTTAACAATCACCGGGTCCTTTGGCTGGAAAGGTAGAGAAGTTCTTCATTTGGCAATTGAGATTATAGGTTGAGGTCGCTCATCTACTTTTTTTTATCAGCTTGCTGGGCTGACTGGTTCTTGGACCGGGTGAACACAGCGTATGATCTCTCAACTACTTTACATTCACTTCTGGGTTCATCCTGGTAATTTAGGAAACCAATGTTGGAGTCATCAGCTAATTTTTTTTCTCATTTTATGAAGAGATTAGCGTCATCTTCGGGGTTCAACTCAAGCTAGAAGGAGAAATCTGATTCTACTTGAAGATATCCGACTGCTGAATTGGTTGGAGGTGCTTCAATGGCCAATTTCCTTTGAGGGGGAGGAAGGCAATTTGGCTGCCCTTGATTCCTGGCAGCATTGCCTTCGTATGACTGATTGGGGAATGTCCTCCTTGGTATATCTTTGTACAAAGGGGCAGATGACATCCCTTGCACTATTTACTTTCTAAGAGCAAAAAACTCATTTGATAGCTTCTGCACCATTAGATCAGTGGTGCCTATAGATGGATATTCAAAAGATGAAGAAGATTTACCTCTATTAAGATCTCTCCTTATCTTTCCTACCAAGATAAGGTCATCTTCCACCTCAGTGGCCAAATCTTGAGCAACAGCAAGGTCTATGTGGCCAGCACGTCTTAGTAAAAACTCACTTCAGACAGTTGTGAGTTGATGAAGAAACATTTAAGGTTCTCAGGGGTTCGTTGATCAATCATGGGAATCTTGTTCCTCAACTTGTCAAATTTGACAATGAAGTCCCTCATAGCTTCATGAGGTTCTTTCTTCATCTGTGTAAGTTGGACCAACAGGGCATACACATCTTCTACAGGATTAAACCTTACTTTGAACTTAGCTTTGAAAGTGTTCCAGTCAGTCACAGTCTGGGCCTACAGATGATAGAACCAGTCTGTAGCAGCCCCTTGCAATGTTTCCATAAACAACCTGACTGCTATGTCCTCATACTCCACGCCTATCACACTGTAAGTGATGATGAAAGATGTAATGTGTTTATCTGGATGAATCTCCCATCACCAAAGAATTTGGGGAAATTCTTCTTTAAACTATGTGGTATCTCATGTAGAGGTGGAGTTAAATTGAGTGGGCCAATAGAGTTACCCCAGGGGCCTTGAACCGCCATGATTTGATTATAGAAAGTGGAGATAAAAAATATGGATGGAGTATGTATAGGCAAAGCTCTACTAACCACAAAAAAAGAAGCTTTTCCTTGTACTGGTGACCTGGTATTGGTAGAAAGAAGACTCCTAGTTCATTGAACTTGAAGTTGTGGAGGAAACAAATCGAAATTGCCATGTCGCACTAACTCAAAAATAGGGTCAACAACACCTTGCACTCTCTGGCTTTTAGTATAGCGTGGAGTTGCCATATTATATAACGGAAATGGATAAGGCTATAATGATAATGGATAAGACACAAGTGATGCTTCAATCTAAAGCTTGAGGCTTCAAATTATGCAAAATTACTGTGTCCCCAGTGGAGTCACCAAAAAATTGTTGGGTGAATATTTTGTCACCATCTAACTGATGAGCAAAATAGGTCATTTCAACCATAGTAAGGGAGATCAGTTAGCCAGATGTGCAAGTTTACCACATCAAAAGGGGACAAATCTCTCCTCTTAACAAGGGGAGGTTCCCTGTAAATACAAGGATATATATATATATATATATATATATGTAGAAAATGACACTCAGGGATAGGACAACACCATCCATCTCTCTTCTTTCAGAGATGAAGTTCACAAACAAAAGATAAATTCAAGTGAAAACACTGAAGGCACTTCTCTTCTTTCAAAAGTGGTCTTGCATTGAACAGCAGGAGTTCTTTCTGATAGGTAACAAGTAACTGGTAACAGGGGGCATAGTAACTAGCAGAATGAGGTGTAGCACAAAGTCTCCACCTCAACTACCCAAGAGTGAAATACGAAGGATAATGAGGGCACAAAGTCATCCTAAGGTCCTTTACACAAAAACAAAAAACAAACAAACACACTAAAGACAATTGTGGTAGCACAAAGTCTTCCCACATTTGGCTTTAGGACACCTTCCTGATTACTTCCACTAGTTCTGCTTATTTCATTAAATGGACAAAAACGCATTTAGGAAACAGACATAAGAACAATTTTCTAAAAGACACAAACTATTACAGCATAAATTTTGAAAGTAACATGCTTTCTCATTCAAACAAATAAATATGATTAACAATCTGAGCTCAAAGTCTTAGTAATCGCCTCTCAATTTTGGCAGAGTTTTACTTTTATAACAGATAGATCCCTTTTGCATAAAATAAGAGATTACAATATATAGTAGCCAAGAAAGGCTTGGTGCTTTGTTTCATGGAATGGCCCATGTTGCATTCAATGCCTTGAATGTATTTTTAGTTTTGTCAAAGAGGGCCAGGCTGGAACAGGGCATCTGCCTTAACTTTGGCATGTCGATTCATCTCAAATGTCTTCTCTTCTACATGGGTTGTTAGGTCTTTCACCAAATATGTACATGGCTATCCCCTCACTTTTATTCCAAGGGAGAAAAATAGGTCGCGCTTTTAATGTTTGTAAGCTCAAATATCTACTTGGTGGACTGTTCTACCTACTGGAAATAACTCTTATGTAGATATTTCTCATCTTTCCCTCTTTCTGCTACAATTTGAGCTCTCGAGCTATCTTTTCCCCTTTTTGCTGGCCTTTTCAGCTCCCTCTTCAGCTAGTTGCTGAGTTTGTTTTCAGGTTCAGTGCCACATTTGAAAATCAATGGATATTCATTACCCTAAATTTGATGTTCATGAGGACGTCATTGGTTCATTGTTTCAAAGGTCCGAGTGGCCTTCTCGACTCCTTGGTTCCGTCGCTCCTCGAGTTCATTCACTTTCCTTTAGTGAACCTTTGAACTCGTTAAACCATTTTGGTTCAAGGTTCAACGGTTCATCTTCTTTCTTAGAAGCCTTTATTTTCTCTAAGTCCCTCGAGCTTTGAAAGAGTCTATAGAATCAAGCCTACAGAGTTCATAGAATCAATTCTACAGAGTCCGTAGAAACCATCCTGTAGAGTCTATAGAAACCATCTTGCAGAGTCCATAGAAATGAGCCTATAGAGTCTGTAAAATCAACCTACAGAGTTCGTAGAATTAGCCTGTAGAGTCCATAGAAACCAGTTTGTGGGCCTTTGATCATTCCTTAAGTTTTATATCTTTGGAACCTCTTTAAGGGAAGGTGTCCCTTCAAGCCTTGAGAAAGGTCCATTTCCTGGTCATCAAGAGCCCCCTCGCAAGGGTACCTGCCCTTTAGGGTCCTTCGAGTAGTCTTCGGGAGGTCTTCTCGTCAATTCCTTTAGACATTTTATCTAAAGGAAACCTTTCCTTTTCCTTAGCCACTTTTCGTTGGGCCTTGGTCGTTCTTTCGAACAAAATGTCTGAAGGAATTCTTTCAGACATTTTGTCTGAAGGATTTCCCTTGTAAAATTTGGCCGTAGAAAACCTTTTCAAAAGATATCTCTTTGTTCCCTTTCGCTCACTACCCTCCGTAAGGGCACTTGCCTTTGGTTCACTGCCCTCCGCAAGGGCACTTGGCTTTGGTTCACTACCCTCCACAAGGGCACTTGGCCTTTGGGCTTTGGGGGACTCCTTTGAACTAACCGATTGAACCGACCAACAATTCAATCTTGTGTTCCACTCATTCAATTGACCGCTTGAACCGTTGCTTTGAACTTTAAACCTTTTTGGTTCAAGGTTCAACGGTTCAACGGTTCAATCTTCCTTCTTTTCGCTAAGTCTTTTGAAGCCGTTGAACTTTAAACTTTTATCGAAGCACTTAACTCTTTAAGCTTGCCAATGCCATTGAACCTTTGAACCCATTGAACCTTTGAACCTATTAAACTATTTCGGTTCAACGGTTCATTCCTTTGTTTGAAGCTCGGTGTTGAAGTCATTGAACCTGTTGAACCTACTAGTCCCTTAACTGAAAAAGCTTGAATAATGAAGAATTTGAATGCTCAGAACAATTTTTGAGAAGGGAAGAGAGAATTTTGGCCTGCAGGACCAAAATAATTCATATGTTGTCCCAAAGATAAGTGACAGATTTTGGGAACAACAAATCCTATAGTGTATAGGATTGCATCACTACCAGGCCTATCTTTATTACATAATTTCTTTTATGTATCTTATCTTAAAAAGTATATAGCTGATCTTTCACATGTGTTGGATTGGAGTACTTTGAAGGTTTTAGATTCTAGGGTGGTCATGGTAGAACCAATTAGAGTAATTGACACTCGTAAACTTTGATTGCATAATAGAGAGATGTCACAGTGTAATATCTTATGGGACCCATAATTTGAGGATAGTGCTACTTGGGAGGACTGTGATGAGTTCTATAGATAATTTCCATATTTATTTGCTTGATTTGATGTTTCATACTATGTTATATTTGCTTGATTTGATGTTTCATATTATGTTATTTTTTTGCTAAAAAATATTTTTAATTCAGAACTAATGTTTGAATAAGTGTCATCGAGACGATGACCAACTTTAGGGAGAAAGATGTCACATTTTGATTTCTCACTAAGCAAATTTACTTGATTGTCCATAGATTTTTATGGTTTGTAATTTGATTTGATTATTATTAACTAAGTTGTAAATCATATGCTATTATATGACAGTTGAATGTTGTTTTGATTACATGATTGCATTACTATGAGTTTAATTGTATGGTATATTCTTACATTATGATTATGTTGATTTGTCATTACAACAGTATTTTATGATATATATACCATGATGTTATGGGCTAACTACCTTCTTATCATGAGTTTGATGCAGGAGAGATTCATCTCTCGGAGCATGATGGAGGGAGAACATCATCAGAGAGGATGGTGTAGATGGAAGTGTTGGAGGATAATAGAGGAATAGTTATAACCTATGCACACACCATGTTAGATAATACACATTATATTCATATTTTGAATTGTTAGCGTTAGTATGTTTTTGATGTTGTCTACATTTAGATAATTGTTTGTGCATGTTATGTGGCATGTTAGCTTAGTTGAATGCTTATGTGAAATTAATCTTATGTGATTTTGTTGTAGTTGTTATAAGTAGATTTGGATGTATAATGTACTGTGTGTTTATGTCACGTAATTATATTCATTATTATTAATGTTTTTAAAAATGTAAATTTGTGTGAATAGTGTTTGGTACTACCATATATAGACTAACCATCATATCGTTATAATGTTTAAAACATTGGATAACTACCTTTATGATATTCAGGAATATTATTATATGGATTAACGCCATAATATACATAAAATTTAGATAATCTATAGAACATAGTAATAAAAGCCATTACATTGTTATAATAACCATTGTGTTTCGATATAATATTTGTAGATTTACAAACTTGGAGTAAAAAAATGTCACTGACTTACATTAGTCATATTGTTATTGTTTACCTGTACTACGTAGTAAATAAAGCAATTGTAATGTATTGTAATATAATTATCAAATTAAATTGTAATGAATTTTTATAATTAAAAAATAAAACATATTAAGCAAGGATTGAGTAAACTTGGGGGAAAAGAAAAACCAAATTTAAAACATGCTTTGGGGAAAATCAAAATAAAGCAATGATTAATAAAGAATGGCAAAGCCTTAAAGTGAATGGCGAGCTTTTGCATGGAAAAAAAAGGAAATAAAGGAGGATGGCACATGACATAGGGAAGATAAGAGGAGAGTGAATTGGAGAGGAGAGTGAATTGGAGAAGAGAGCAGTAGCGTGAAGAGAAGAGAAGGAAAAACAAAAAAGAAGAAAAAGAGAGAGTAGGGCCAAGGGAGGAGATCTTATGGTTTGTGTCATTTACAGATCGGGAGCTTTTACCAGGTAGGCAATGATTATCTCTATGGAATCTGAAAAAAAAAATCTATGTATACATTTGTTGTTCCAAAATAGTGAGAATAGATAAAAAAAATCATGTGGGTTATTATTACAGCCCAAAATCGCACCATAGATAAGTCAATCAGACATTCTCAAATTTAGGATAGCATGAAACTATCTATAGGTATATGTAGATTGCCACAAGAGATAGATATCTAGATTATGGGTTGGCTCCCTTGATCTAACTATTTAGGCCCATACACTACACTAGTCTAATCACTTGTTAGGGGTGAAAATGGGTAGAAGGAAACATAAAAGTAACCTACACTAATGGAGGTGATACACCAAGGATATCTGCACAAACATATTTTCAATTTCACCAAGACTTCTAAAACTGATCTCAACTCAAGGTTCTTCTAGCATAAGTGTTTCTACATGGAGGCAAATTGCCTTGCATTTCCAAATGTGGGTAACTAGGAGGTCTAATCTTAGACAGTGTTGATCTCCTTCACACATCAAAATACATCTAACAAACATATACATTTCATTGGTCATGTTAGAATAAATGTATTTGCCACATAATGCATACAAGAGCATAATGGAAGCAAGGAGATACAATCGTCACTTGTCATCCAAATATACTACTTGACATACTTAGGCAATAATTATAGAGACTAAACCAACTTGAGAAAACTTTATTCAAAAGAAAAATAAGATGTCAGAACTAGTAGGGCTTCACCATACCAATTGTGGATTCTCTACAATGCCAAAATGGCTTCAATATATAGAGCATAGGAGAGGAGAGAGAAAGAGTGACGTTGAACAGTCACAATGCTAAGTGTCAAGTCTTGAAGGTCAGTTATAATGCAAGAGGAAGAGTTAGGAAACATGTCATGAAGTTCTCTTGAACAAGTTTCAATCATAAACATGCCATCTCTTTGAAGTTGGCAAATGGACATTTCATTGTCCTTCTTGGAACTAATTTCTTGATGAGGAATTCACTAACTGTCCAGAACTGACTTAGAAGTCATTGACACATATACCCTAACCTGAGAAGGTGGAAACATGATCTGTGAAAGTCATTATATACTCCTCAACTGATGACCTTCTCTTTTCCAATTGTCATTCACTTTTTAGCAGTCACTCACTAGCCCTCTAGGCCTGAATTCTCACACTTGTCACTTAGGTGGCTTGCACACACTTAAAGAGGTTTGTTGCAGAGATGTGAGAAACATTTTAATAACTTATTTTTCCTCTAGTCTATCATATAAACTTCAATAAAACTCAATATCATACCTCTCAACTCCAATTTGGCAGTCACCTTCTTTCTCATTGTTTTATCCAAGACTACCTACAATAATTAGCTTAGTAGAGGAGTTTTCATGCATTACTAAGGTGAGAATTGGGTATGATGGGTTAGAACACATCTTCACACACCTTCTGCCATAGTTTTCACTTATCTCGTTCCCTTTTGTACCTTTAAATCTCCTCAAAACTCATAGAAAACACAAAATTTGGCTCATCTGTACAAGTGATGGTATAAAACAATTGAGTAACAGGGAACTTGAGAGAGTGCTAAGTAGGTCCAAATCATCTTCTAGGATAATTGACCCCTTATGGATGTATTTCTATTCATCTTTTCTTCATTGGGTTCTTGTGAGAGTTTTAGGTCATTTAGGTTCTTAATAATGATTCATAAAGGTTAAGCCCGTAACCCTTGAATTAATACCACTAAGTTAAAGTATAGGGACCCCATCAACTCTCCCTAAGTGCTTGAGACACCATACATATTGTATGTATAGATGTGAGTGAAAGAAGTTATTTCTCGACACCCTTGAGACAAATTGAAGCCAAAAATGGGCAATTTGGGTTTTTCTCTACAAATTGATGGGTATTATCAATCCTCCACTCTCCCATGAAGGCTATCAAATTGATTGAGAATATCATATGGTCATGTGAATGACATTAAACACCTGATGGTTCATGCTTAGTTCTTAGGCCTAGTAGGCATGGCCTATGTTTCTGAGTATGTGACCACCTATGAGTGGTCACCATAACTATAAGACCTTATCTACACCTATTTACCTTCAAATAAACCCTACACATCATACCACAATGCTTCCAAGACTCTTCATTTAATCCTTTTACCATTCATGTACTAGGTCTGCAGGTTGTGTTGCTCATGGAGTGCCTCAAGTCTCAAATAAAACATAGATCACCTCCTATGTTAGTTTGAGCTAAAGGAGGCCATGGAGGTATTTCTAAAGTCATGATGACCTTTTGTACTAATTTTTAAGACCCGACTATGCTTTAAGAGGTCTCAAACATCAAATTATCTCATGAATAGCTTTTAGGCATGTGACTGTGTGCAGGGTTTGGTTGATTGAGAACGAGGTTTGAAACCCAGCTTGGACCAATCTATGTTATGTTTCCCTTGCCTCTAAAAATGACATGAAGTGTGATTTTCTCACTCTGATAGTGATTTATACATGGTCATTCCATCCCACACCTCTGCCTACCAACCAAGCATGCATCTTCCATTAGGTTAGGCTAGTCTTTAGTCCTCACTTCAAACTATAGGTGTTCATTAAGGAATATAAGATATTATTATAGGTGATGATATATGCTTAAACACTATACTTCACACCTTTGGTTCCTCTTGAGATCACTAGATCCATCTCACACTTGAGTGGACTCATTTCTACCTTGACATCATGCAACCATTCCTTATCATCAATGCACTAGGTATCACTTACAATGTGCATTGTTCCAGATTCATTTGGGCCTAGTGGCATTATAGTTCTCTAATCATTTCTAGTAGAAATTTGACTAAGTTGAAACCTCACTCACCATAATTTTCTCTTGACTTGACAACCTCTTCTCATGTTCAGGTGCTACCTCTAGGCCTAGGCTGCAAGAATGAAACTGTTAGGCTTACCTAGATCTCATAGACTTTCACCAACATATAACATTGTATGGGGTAGGATCTCTTTTTAGAGAGTTTAACGTAAATCTTCCCATTAAGCAACTTTCTTCAATTCTGAGACATACACTTCTCTTCCAATCTGTGAACATTGATCTCAATGTATTTGATCTTAGGCTGAGGTCTGAGGATGTTTTACCATCTCAACAAGTAGATATGAGATCTATCTTGTAGTTGAGCTTAGAAATCCCATTTTTTTAATCTCTTTCCATAAGTAATCAAAATGGTATGAAGACTGTGTGTCCACTTAGAACTATGTGTCCCCTTGTTTAGTCTCCTTATTTGGTATTGATGAGTTGATGAACCTTGAATGACTTGGGAACTCCATTCAAGTCTTGAAAATATACACAACCTATCTCTTAGGTTTTGGATAGTCCTACAATTATCTGTACATACCTACAGGTGACTGTAGATGACTATCTGCTAGGTATGTGAATTTAATCTTCAACTTCACTTGGTTTTAGATGCTTTAATATTTCATTTCTATTGGTCCATTAAATTATAATTAGACCATCACCATGCTCTGAGAGGTTGAAAACAAGTGTATTACCTTTGATTTGAAGTACTCACGTGAGAATGAACTCTATAACTACCAAAACATTATTTTGCAAACCATGATGTTCACTTTTAGCACAAGAGAGTGATCTTGACGATCTTCCATGGTCACACATGCCAAACTAGACACAGACTAATTTCCAAAATGCAATTAGATGAGGGAAACTGGGCCATTGGGAATGTACAGGGAGTTTGGAGGTGCAAGTAATCTCAATTATTGTTCATATAATACAAACCACTAATCTTAAAACCATGACCATGAAATGGAAGTTCATAAGGACTACTAACATCCACCAAGTTCATTCACTCCAACTCATTTTCTCCTATCCGTACCAAATGAAAATTATTGACCCTTTTTTACCTATCCAAGAAAGTGATATGAGAGAAAATTTGGTTTTTGATAATTTTGGGTCTGTTAAATCCATCTAATCTTGGAAATGACCTATGGGGATCTCAAGACACCTTCTTGAAGCATTCACATGTGCCAAATGAGTCATTCAGTTCGTAAAACTTCCTAAAATTGACATTTTTTCAAATAATCTTCTTCTTTGTATGTTGAATCTACAACGTTTTAGTTTCAAAACCTTCCTCTAACATTATCTAACATGTGGTATGTTAGACTTCTCTTTAACATTTATCCTTTTGATGAGATTTACGAACAACTCCTTAAAATGACCAAAAGGTGGCATAAAATGACATTAAGACAAATGGAAAAGTATATCAAAGATAAAAACATATTATGTGACCCTCAAACTATGAGTTGACCTTATTTAGGACCTTGGTGACCATTTTCAAGCCTAGGGGATCTTATGAAATTTTGAATATGCAGGGGTTTGACCCAATTTGACCTAAGGTAAAATTTAGTCAATAGTTATTATTAAAAAAAAATACAACTATGTAAATTGTATGGAAATACACTGAGTGTTTAATGTTTGTTGTAGTCATATAAAATGTTCAAATTGGTAGTTTGAGTGTGGCTTATGACACCCTATCCATAGGTCCTTATTGCATGCTCTTGTGACCCTTATAGACACTTTTTTACTCATTACCAATCTTCTGCAGCCTTCCAAATGATGATTTCATCTCAATAAGGTTGTTTTTCCCATGCCAATCCTAATCCCCCAGGTCCTGAGCCTATAGGATAGGAGTGCCATACTTGGACTACAATGTCAGACCCTAGGGTGTCCCATTTTTGGCACTCTTATCCATTTACATTTTGAACCCAAATGATCATTTTTAGTTGATTCATATCCTTCATTATGTCAGCCTAACATGAATACCTTTTACCCATGACCAATTGTTCCCTATAAAACCCCATCCAAATCTCATTTACAAAGGAGGTGATAAATCTTACAAAGCAAGCAAGAATACAAAATAAATCACTAAGACAAATTTCCCTATTCTCTACATATAATCACCAAACACAACTATAAACATACTCAAACCCTCACACCAATCCCTAACCACCTCAAGCACACTCAATTTGACATTTTTGCATCTGCATCACACTATTGCACAAAGCACATTAGGTGAGAGAACTACATATCACTTGATCCCTTTTCAGAGTATTGGTATGTAGGTAGTGTGACCACAAAAGGGATGTGGATTACATGTTCAGTGCATATCACACACTAACCCCCTCATTTCTCTAAGTGATTCAAATCCCATTTTATCAAGCATGATGGAGGGTTAAAGTTTGAAGATTAAAGAACTCTATAGTGAGTTCTATTGACAATCAAAACTCAATATTTCACAAACAGGCTCACACAGGAATAACACAAAGAACCCAAAAAATTCAGGTCTCTGTGACTAGTTTGGACAGTGATGGCAAGAGTAGACAACAATGTTAGACCCCAAAGTGTCTTATTTTTCATGCTCTTATCCTTTCATCAAACGAAATCTAGATTCAAATTCATGACATTATCCTAGTCCTGCATAGCCAGTTTCAACTTCTATCTCAGTCATCTCAATCTAGTTTTAAGATAAGTTATATTTCTCCTCATTGATATTCTTAGAAAGGTAAAAAAGATAGATAAATTATAAATATCAAGATTGTAATTATCTCAATACTATTTATTGATTTATTAATTCAAACCCTTGACTAAAATAGGAATAAAACTCCATTACTCTCAAAAAAGTTAAATCATTTGGTGAGCCTAACTTACTTCATTTGCATACAAAAACCCTAAAACCCCTCTGAAAAATTATTTGTTGATGATTTTTTTCCTCAATATATAAATTAGAATTTCACATTTAATTTTTAAAATTCATCATAGTAATTTTAAAAATTATTTCTTTCAAACCCTAGTTGTCTATACTAGGTCCTGGTATTTTCAAACTCTAACCTAGGGTTTCAAAATTAAAATTTTGATTTTTCCACAATAAGTTGAATATTCCAAATTTATTAATCATGATTTACTTATGCAAAGTTTTATAGATTCTCTTGCATGCTTGTTTCCTTTCATTTGACATGAATTCAAAAATGACATAAATACATATGTACATGTTATTTTAAGACCAATTCAAATATATGCCATATTTCATTACTTCTTTAAAATGTTATCTCTCTATTATGTGTAATTCAATTAAGAATAAAATCTTTACATACTTAGAGGATCCTTTGCATAAGCTAAAAACAACTTGTCAAGTTTTAATGTCATATCTTATGCATAAGAAAGAATTTCCTTCTCCTCCTCTCCCCCAAGAGAGTGATAACTACTTTCCCTCTAACCAAATCTATGTTATGACCTCTCCAAAATGTGAGGTAGCCTATAATATTGTTCCTAATGCATACGTTTATCCTATAGCTTCTTCAAACCCTCTTCAACATATGTGCTTACATGTTTAATCAGAAGTAACTAGTGTTTGCACTTGTGAGACTCTAAGGGATCAAATCACCAGTACGAACAAGTTAACTTCAAATTTACAAACACATAATCATATATTACATGAAAATATCACAACATTGGAAAATCAGATTGTAATATAAAAGCCTCAAAGGCACCCTAGTGTTAATCGTGTATATGCACCTTCACCTAGTCAGTTGGTAGCAAGTAATGTTACATATCAAAATAAAAAATCATAACAAAGTAACTCTACAACTAGTGATTCAAAAAATATTCAAAGACCAAATAAGAGTTCAAGTGAGGTACTAAGGGAAATGATTAAATCTAAGTTGATCAAACTACCTCCTTTACATCTAGTGAGAAGATCTATATAATATTGTGCATATCATAGAATGCATGGGCATCACATAGATTCATGTTTGGCATTGAAAAACATATACAATAGATAATTACTAATGAGGACCCTATACAAGGTAAATAAATCAAGCAATCCATAGTGACATAGGAACATATCCACAAAGGGTCACATTCAGAAATAATACAAAAGTGGTTACCAAAACATAACTTAGAACAACAAAATGATCAAAATGCAAAATTAGAGCAACAAATAGTACCATGAACATAGGTAAAGTGTGAAAAATATTCAAATCTACCTTTCCAAAATGAGGCTCAACTTTCAAAGTAGTATGGGTTTGGTCAAAAATATCTACAACAGTTTGATTATCAAAGCCAAGGGTTGGGCAAGCATGCCCAAGGCATCACTACTATTTTAGCAGTTGATAATATTTGCCACCAAGGTTTGGGATTTGTTGAACATCCTAAGGCAAATCATTCATATACACAATTTATCAAAGGAAAAGATCCAGATACAATAAAAGTCAACACTAACATTCCATTGGTTTAAAATCAAGATGATAATAATGAGTGGAACAATACAGGTTATTATGATTTCCAAAATACTGATAATGAATCCGAATATTCAAAGTCATATTCACAGCCATTCCCTCGTGCTTCACAATCACGCATGTTTTTTTTGTTTGATACAAGACACCATAACAGAGAGTCTCTTTTGAGACTCATTGGTTAGTATCATTTTTTCTCAGCATAATTGTACATAGTTCTTTTTTACTTGTACATAATTTATCATCTTACATGTACATAGTGTCTTTTTGATTACTTGTACATAACTTCTTTTCAATTTCTTGTACATAGTTTCCTTATGATTGCTTTTACATAGATTATTTCAAAAATACCAAAAATAATACAACATTTCAAAATACAAAAACACTCAAATAACTCAAAACATAAAAAAAACTTTACAATTATATGCATTATCAATGCTTTACATTTCTACTACCATGCTAGACTTATATTTTGTTGTTCTATGCTATTATTTTTCAATTTATCTACATTATCATGCTTTACTTGATATTTTTTGAGTGTGTGCAATGACACCCAAATCCTTCATTGCTTCACTCTACCCATTGAGGGGGCATCCTACTTTTACATTCAGGACATACATCGACGTATCTACCCACCAGGGGCATCCTCTACATGACTACACCATCCATGTTATGTCATTCATACACCACACACTCTAATTATCATGTTGATGTACATTACTTACTATCTTACATAGATTACTCTATTGACACTCACTAGTATATAGCACTTGTGTATTTCTTAGCATCTACCTAGTTTTGTACTCCATGTCTTGCATACTTTCACTTTTTACTTTGATTAGTTAAATGCAATAGTTTTTCTATCATTTACATGCTTTCCTTTCTTACTTTGAGTAGATAGATGTGATTACATTTCTCAGTTCCTATTTTGTTACTTGTGTGTGCCTTAGGACATTTATCAATGTCCTTTACTTGTACTCTTTTATGTGCTTGTGGCCCTCATGCCAACCTTTCTTGTTTTCAATTGTATGTGTATGTGGCATTTGAACATGTTTTGTATGCTTGATTTTTTGGTTTGAGTGACATGTGCCCATGTCCCTTGTTTTATTGGCCCCTTAGCCTTTTTTGTATGCTTCTTGCTTTGTGTGCTTGTTTGCTTCTCAGATGTTTGCAATGTCATGATCCATATAATGCATTATATTGCTTTCTTGGATGCCATGATGGACATCATGCTCTATCCCTCATTGACAACTAATAACTATGATTTCCAGTTTTAGTTTAGTATAGTGTATATGCCATTACATTATTACATATATCTAGGCATACCCTTGTTGATCTAACCATTTCTAATACAAACTATGTTATATCTTGAGACATTTTTTCGATTATCATTGCTATACCATGTATTTCATAGTATAACGCACTTGTAGGGCTCTTTCTTCTGAAGGCAGTCATTACAAGATCTTCATTCCTACCCTCAAAAAAGGGGGCAATAAACATAAGTTTTATCATAAAGATCAGAGCCTTCTACCAGTCAAAAATTAATTTTTAGAACACTTATAATAGTAATCAAAATTCAAACTAGGTAGAATAGACCAGAAAAAAAGTGATGAATACAAAACATTGATTTGAAATAGTAAAGGACAAGAATACCATACTTGGACTACAACACCAGATAACAAAGTGTCATGTTTTTAATGCTCCTATCCAAATAGTAGAAAACTCAAATTTTCTATAAATAAACAAATATGTAAGGTCAATTATAATTTTGTCAGCTATAATTCAGTTTAGATTGGGTAGTTTTAGTACAAATTTTACTCAAAGTATCTAGATATAGGGGGTATCATGTGCGACATGATGGATCTTGCTTCTAGTTTCAGATTGGGTAGTTGGTACAAATTTCATATCAAAATCCATGTTACATACACCAGTGATTAGAGGTAATGTGAGTGGCACATTTGCCTTCTTTTCTTTCCAATTCATTGTATTACCTAAGTATTCTTAGTACTTACGTGCCTTATTCTATCTGTAGATGGTTGACATCATTTTGGAGTGGCTTATATATAAGCCTAGTTTTTAGTTTTAGAGTGGCTTTCATACAAGCCTAATCTCCACCTTTCGAAGTGGTCAAGATTGGCCTAGTTCTCAGTACACATTCAGCTATCCATTACACATTATCAAATTATAGAACATTCATGGGATTTAGGAGCCATCTCATATGCATGTTAGGTTGTGGAGCTAAAAGCTTCACTGATGCAAATAGGGAAGGAGGTTGCTGAGGTTGCAGAGGATTGCTGAGTTACAGAAAGAGTTGCAGGGCAATCGACGTCGATCTGATCAATCGACATTGGTCATATTACAGTGCAGAAACAACCGACATCAGTTATAAGTCGGCCGACATCGGTCATGAAGGAGCCGACGTCGGCAACCTGTGTGTGCATGCAGTTTGCATGCGGGTTCCAGACAGGTCTATTTTTGGACTGTCAGTTTGCATGTTAAAGGCTAATTATAGTCTTGGAGTTGCGAGTCTAATTATTGTAATTAAGAAAGTCTAATTATTGTATGCATGAGATCTATATAATATACTCATGGGCTATATTGTAAAAGTGTGCTAGAAAGAGATTGAAGTTGAAGAGGAATACAAGCTAGGATGCAGAATAGACAAAGTACTGGTATAGGTATGGGTGCAGTTGTTTATCTCCAAGTGGGAGATTGTTAGGGTGTGGAGCTAAAAGCTTCACCCCGATGCAAACATGGAGGAGGGTTGCTGAGTCACAGTCGCCGATGTCGGCAGGCCACACCGACGTCGGGCAGGGGTCGATAAAAAGCAATTGACATCAACAGGAGTCAGTCAACGTCAGTCACCTCCAGACAGACAGAGATCGACGTCGATCGCCTGTGTGGTTCTAAAACTGCTGTTGACAGACAGTCAATTTGTTGAACAAGTTGTTTGCATGTAAAAACTAGTTCAAGTCTTTGAGCCGCTTGTCTAATTATTGTATGCATGAGATCTATATAATAGACTCATGGGCTGTATTGTAAAGTGTAGAACTAGGAGAGTTCTTCCCATGATAGAATCAAGTAGGATTCTTCATGTATGTAAGATCAGGGTTGGTCTACAGGGTGTTGCAAGATCATGGTGGAGATCTACATGTGATAAGTAAGATCAAGTTGGTCTGTAGGGGTGTGTGTGAGCGAGGGTCAAAAGGAGATCAGCGGGGTAGTAAGATCCAAGGTGACAGCAACACATCAAGGAGCAAGATCACGGTGAGATCTATTTGGAGTACCGGTTCGTACTCCGTTGTACTGGCAGTTTTGTACTGATTGGTTGAGGTGAACAACAGCTCTGTGCTTGAGTTGTTTGTTGTGACCTGTATTGAGAGATGATTACTCTTGAGGGAAGATTATTGGGAGCCCTTGAGGAGTGGGAAGCCTCACAGAGGTGGAAGAAGAGTGTGATCTCTTTATTGTAATTTCCTTCTGTAATGAGTTGAATACAATTGTGTGTTGCGTCTCATATTCTGTGTTATTTTTCATTGATAGTTATTTGTTCTTCTGGTTATTTCTGCATGTTTAAGTTAGTTATACAAAGGTAATCATATGCGCTCTTAATTCTGACAAGTTGTGTCAGAGCTTTGGGGAACCTTGGTCCTATCAAATGGTATCAGAGTGAGGTTGGATGTTCTCAGAGCGAATTTGACTAACAGATGGTTCAGATTTGGTTAGTGTGTGTTGATTGTAAGTTACTCACAGGGGTTTCTGTTTGAGTGGGAGTATAGCAATGGCAGAAGAAGGTAAGCTGAGAATGGAGAAATTCAGGCACATGATTAACACCACAAGGAGTGTGGTGGGTTATCTTCAAGATTGAGCTTGAAGAGAAATACAAGCCAGGATGCAGAATAGACAAAGTATTGGTATAGGTACGGGTGCAGCTATTTATCTCCAAGTGGGATATTGTTAGGGTGTGGAGCTAAAAGCTTTACTCAGATGCAAACATGGAGGAGGGTTGCTGAGTCACAATCACCGACGTTGGCAGGCCACATCGACGTCGGGCAGGGCTCGATAGAAAGCAACCGACATCGACAGGAGTCGACCAATGTCAGTCACCCCCAGACAGACAGGGACTGACGTCGGTTGCCTGTGCGATTCTAGAACTGCTGTTGATGGACAGTCAGTTTGTTGAATGGGTTGTTTGCATGTAAAGACTAGTTTGAGTCTTTGAGCGGCTTGTCTAATTATTGTATGCATGAGATCTATATAATAGACTCATGGGCTGTATTGTAAAGTGTAGAACTAGGAGAGTTCTTCCCATGATAGAATCAAGTAGGATTCTTCATGTATGTAAGATCAAGGTTGGTCTGCAGGGTGTTGCAAGATCATGGTAGAGATCTACATGTGATAAGTAAGATCAGGTTGGTCTGCAGGGGTGTGTGTGAGCGAGGGTCAAAAGGAGATCAACGGGGTAGCAAGATCCAAGGTGACAGTAACACATCAAGGAGCAAGATCATGGTGAGATCTACTTGGAGTACCAGTTTGTACTTGGTTGTAATGGTAGTGTTATACTGACTGGTTGAGGTGAACAACAACTCTATGCTTGAGTTATTTGTTGTGACCTATATTGAGAGATGATTACTCTTGAGGGAAGATTACTGGGAGCCCTTGAGCAGTGGGAAGCCTCACAGAGGAGGAAGAAGAGTGTGATCTCTTTATTGTAATTTCCTTCTATAATGAGTTGAATACAATGGTGTGTTGCTTCTCATATTCTATGTTATTTCTCATTGATAGTTATTTGTTCTTTTGGTTATTTCTGCATGTTTAAGTTGCTTATACAAAGATAATCATATGTGCTCTTAATTTTGACAAGTTGTGTCAGAGCTTTGGGGAACCTTGGTCCTATCAATAGCACAAATGGTCTGATTGATGGAAAAAAAGAGTAGGGAAAAGAAGATTGTTGGTCGGTAGAAGATCAGCATGTAGAAGCAGATGTTGCAAGTGATGTAGCACATGATGCTCTGAATAAAGTAGAATCTTGGTTTACAGATTCTTTTGCCTCTTTCTATGCAACCCGAAATAGAGCATCTTTCCATGGGTATGTCCAGGGAGACTTTGGAGAGATTTATTTAGGGGTTGGTGAGCCTTGTCAAATGGTTGGCAAAGGGGAAGTGAAGTTGAAATTATAGATGGGTAACACACAGGTGTTGAAGAAGGTCATGTAGGTTCCAGTCTTGGAGATGAGTCTAATTTTTTAAGGAAAGTTGGGTGATGGGAGATGCACAGTAACTCTCACAGCGGATGCACTTGAATTAGATGGTGGTAAGAAAGTAGGTATCCTTTATCTATCTACTTATATTACTGATTCACCTTCTGTTGCAGAGATGTGGCTTTGTAGGCTTGGTTACATATGTAAGAAGGGAATGCATGTTCTTAAGCAGAAGACAGATATCTTTGATAAACTTAAGAACTGGAAAGCCTTGGTGTTCATGGAGGAGATGACAGACAGAGATCAGCTGAGGGGACTAAATTATTCTGAGCAGGGCTGTGTTAATTTAAACAGGGTTTTGACCCAAAAGGAGCTCACGGGTAAAAAGTCATCACTCACAAGAGAACACAGTTATCGGCATCGATCAGGAGGAACTGACGTCGACCAGACAGGCACCGATGTCGATCATGTGCAGATCAATAGAGTTGATGGTGTAAGGCAGAAGGAACCAACATTGGTCATACAGGAATCGACATCGATAAAAGGTACACCGGTGTCGGTCAGGGAACCGACGTCGGTAGATAGGGTCAGTTGCAGGGAGCTGACATCAGTCGGTTGTAGATTGGGAGATGGCCAAGATCAGTCACTAGAACGAATGTTGGGCGGACAGCAAGCTATCAAAGAGTCTTAAACACCCATATGGAGGACTGAAAGGGTAAGTGAACCTCATATTCATTATTCACCTTCTTACTTGTTGCTTATTGATGGTCAAGAACTAGGAAGATGTGAAGAGGTAATGCATGTAGAATCCAGAAATAGTGGGAGCTTGGCATGGATGAGGAGTGTGAGTCCTTGGAGAAGAACCAAACAGGTGTTTGTTGGTGGAGTTGTCAGCTGGAAGAAAGCACTGAGAGACGGATGGATTCCCAAGTTAAAGAAGAGAGTGGATGGATACGTGAGACAGAAGGCCAAGGTATATGGTCTTGAAGAAGCTGTAAGACAGTGGTATAGGGTTGACAGGTGGATGACAAAGTAGGGATTTAGTCAATGTCAGTGTAACTATTGTGTTTATCTTACCAGGGTGGATGATGATCGAGACATTATCCAGTTACTGTATGTGGATGGTATGCTTGTAGCAGGTTCATACATACAGGGATTTACTGAGCTAAGGGTAAGGTTAGTTCAGAGGTATGTCATAAAGAATTTGGGAGCAGCGAAATTCTTTGGCATAAGAGACATGGAAGATCACAGGTTGATCTCCAGTGGGAGCTGATGTGAAGACGGTGTTGGCGGGGTTCAATATGCAGGATGCAAAATTGAAAAGCACACCAAGGGCTGGACAGTTCAAGCTGAGCTTAGAATAGTGTTCGAAATCACATGAGGTCGAGTGGAGACCTGAGTTTTTTCAAGCAGTGGGAGTTGTCAGAGAGTTTGGAGCCAATTTGGGGAAGGTAGATTCTCAGGTATCTGAGAGGGACTAGCAGCAGGGATTCATGTTATGCAGGGTCAAGGTCTTCACTACATGGGTTTGTAGGTTCAGATGTGGCAGGTTACTGGGATGCAGGAGGTGCACCACAGGTTGTGTGGTGGTTGGTCTTCAGGTTTGAGCTTGAAGAGGGATATAAGCCAGGAAACAAATTAGACGGTGTACAAGTACAGGTATAGTGCAGTTGTTTATCTCCAAGTGGGAGATTGTTAGGTTGTGGAGCTAAAAGCTTCACTAATGCAAACAAGGAAGGAGGTTGCTGAGGTTGTATAGATTGCTGATTTGCAAAAAGAGTTGTAGGGCATCCGACGTCGGTCTGATCAACCGACATCAGTCATATTACAGTGTAGAAGCAACCGACGTCGGTTATAAGTTGGCTGACATCGGTCATGAAGGAGTCGACATCGACAACCTGTGTGTGCATGCAGTTTGCATGCAAGTTTCGAACATGTCTATTTTTGGACTGTCAGTTTGCATGTTAAAGGCTAATTATAGTCTTAGAGTTGTGAGTCTAATTATTGTAATTAAGAAAGTCTAATTATTGTATGCATGAGATCTATATAATAGACTCATGGGTTGTATTGTAAAAGTGTGCTAGAAAGAGATTGAGCTTGAAGAGGAATACAAGCCAGGATGCAGAATAGACAAAGTACTGGTATAGGTATGGGTGCAGTTGTTTATCTCCAAGTGGAAGATTGTTAGGGTGTGGAGCTAAAAGCTTCACCCAGATGCAAACATGGAGGAGGGTTGCTGAGTCACAGTCACCGATGTCGGTAGGCCACATCGACGTCGGGCAAGGGTCGACAAAAAGCAACTGACATCGACAGGAGTCGGCCGACGTCGATCACCTCCAGACAGATAGGGACCGACGCCGATCGCCTGTGCAGTTCTAGAACTGCTGTTGACGGACAGTCAATTTGTTGAATGGGTTATTTGCATGTAAAGACTAGTTCGAGTCTTTGAGCCGCTTGTCTAATTATTGTATGCATGAGATCTATATAATAGA
Source organism: Torreya grandis (assembly GCA_037957365.1). NCBI lineage: Eukaryota > Viridiplantae > Streptophyta > Pinopsida > Cupressales > Taxaceae > Torreya > Torreya grandis. Next base: position 10,757,350 of record JARHVA010000001.1, on the reverse strand, counting down.
CTCATGGGCTGTATTGTAAAGTGTAGAACTAGGAGAGTTCTTCCCATGATAGAATCAAGTAGGATTCTTTATGTATGTAAGATCAGGGTTGGTCTGCAAGGTGCTGAAAGATCATGGTGGAGATCTACATGTGATAAGTAAGATCAGGTTGGTCTGCAGGGGTGTGTGTGAGCGAGGGTCAAAAGGAGATCAGTGGGGTAGCAAGATCCAAGGTGACAGCAACACATCAAGGAGCAAGATCATGGTGAGATCTACTTGGAGTACCGGTTCATACTCGGTTGTACTGGAAGTGTTGTATTGACTGGTTGAGGTGAACAACAGCTCTGTGCTTGAATTGTTTGTTGTGACCTGTATTGAGAGATGATTACTCTTGAGGGAAGATTATTGGGAGCCCTTGAGGAGTGGGAAGCCTCACAGAAGTGGAAGAAGAGTGTGATCTCTTTATTGTAATTTCCTTTTGTAATGAGTTGAATACAATTGTGTGTTGTCTTTCATATTCTGTGTTATTTCTCATTGATAGTTATTTGTTCTTCTGATTATTTCTACATGTTTAAGTTGCTTATACAAAGGTAATCATATGTGTTCTTAATTCTGACAAGTTGTGTCAGAGCTTTGGGGAACCTTGGTCCTATCATGACACACATTCATACCGATATCAGTTCATAGTTCACTACATAGTGGGCAACGATGGAGAGAAAGGACTAGCTAGCCTTTATATTCTTGAGCCACCTACTCAGAGGGATTAGACACACAGTCTAAACATCGATTAACACACACATGATCACATAGCTTCACTTAGTGGGAGATGATGGAGCCAAAGGGTCAGCTTTTGTATTCTTGAGCCATCATCGAAAAATTGAGCACTCAACTCCATTTATGATATTACTCTTGGTACAACACATACCCAACATTACTCAACATCACTTAGCATTACTCAACATTGCTCAGCATCACTCAACATCACACATCTTCATAGGCTTCACCCTTACAGGTAAGTTCAGGTATGCTTTGTACTTTTCCTTTATCTTAGTATTTTGCTTTGCTGCATTACTAGAATAAAGCAAATGTAGTCATATAAAATATCCAAATTGATAGTTTGAGTGTGGCTTGTGACACCCTGTCCATAGGTCCTTCTTGTATACTCTTGTGACCCTTCTAGACACCTTTTTTCTCATTATCAATCATTCACAACCTTTCAAATGATGATTTCACCTCAGTCAGGTTGCTTTCTTCATGTTAATCTTGATCCTCCAGGTCCTGAGCCTATAGAATAGGAACATCATACTTGGACTACAACACTAGATCTTATGTGTCTTATTTTTGACACTCCTATCCATTTGCATTTTGAGCCCAAATGATCATTTTCATCTGATTCCTATCCTTCATTATATTAGCTAGCATAATACATTTTACCCATGATCTTTTGTTCCTTATAAAATCCCATCCAAAGCTTATTTACAAAGGAGGTGACAAATCTTACAAAGCAGGCAAGAATACAAAACAAAATACTAAGACAAACTTCCCTATTCTCTGTATGCAATCACTCAACATAGTTGTAAATATACTCAACCCTTCACACCAATCCCTAGCCACCTCAAGCACTCTCAATTTGATATTTTTGCATCTGCATCACACTATTGCATAAAGCACATTAGGTGGAAGAACTACATATGGCTTGATCCTTCTTTGGAGTATTGATATGTAGGCAACATGACCACAGAAGAGGTGTGGATTACACATTCAATGCATATTACACACTAACCCTCCCCATTTCTCTAAGTGATTCAAATCCTATTTTATCAAACATGATGGAAGGTTAGGGTTTGAAGATTAAAATAGCTCTATAGTGAGTTTCATTCACAATCAACACTCAAGATTTCACAGGAAAGCTTACACAGAAATAACATAAAGAACCCAAAAAATTTAGGTCTTTATGACCAATTTAGACAATAGCGACATGAGTAGACAACAATGTCAGACCCCAAAGTGTCCTATTCTTGGAGCTCCGATCATTTCCTCAAACAAAATCTAGATTTAGATTTATGACTCTGTCCCAATCTTGCACGACCAATTTTAGCTTTTGTCTTAACTGTCTCAGTCCAGTTTTAAGCTAAGTTATATTTTTATTCATTTATTTTTATTTTTAAAAAGGTAAAAAACTAGATAAATTATATAAATTAAGACTGTAATTATTTCAATATTATTTACTAATTTATTAATCCAGACCCTTAACTAAAATATGAATAAAACTTCATTATTCCAAAAAAAATAAATCACTTATCAAGATAGTAATATGTGTTAATAGTTTGATGAAATCTAATATATCTAATTCATTGTTCAATGATAATAC